>OZ035884.1:100516597-100881591 GCA_964034835.1 Muscina levida | reverse complement strand
CTACATACTTTTTGGCGCTTCCGGCAAAAAAATGAATTAAAATGATTGCATACTTTTTAGCTAAAAAGTTGAATACTTTTAGCGACATCGAAAAAAATTTTAATATTTTCCTGGGATTATTCATTTTTAATTTAGTTACCATCGAATTATTGTAGTTATTACAAACAAAATCCTAAAAAGAGTTAAGATATGTAATTATAGCAAATCTTGGCGCAACACATGTTTAGTTCACGACTTTCTAGTTTTACAAAAATATACCTCAGACTCTTTTCATCAGTCACTGCAGGCGCTGAATCACTTACGAATCGTTCAAAACGTTCAGTGCTGCAAATGATATAGGAAATATACAACAAGTGTAAAATTATGTATTTATTTTATTATTATTACTTCCATTGTTTCCTTTATAATTTCGTTGCTTGAATAATGGTGACGTTGAATATCTTCATCTGCATAGAATTGTAAATAATATTTGCGCTAAAAAGTATGCAATGGCTTTTTTTAAATTTTTTCGATATTGCTAAAATCTGGTATGCAATAATTTCGGTAATATTGCTTTTGTTTCTGAATAAATTAGGCCATCATTACAAAATCATGTTGTACGCCAGCGACATCTATAGGACAAATGTAGTACTCTTCGATACCTATATAACGATGTCTAGTATGTAACGATTACACAACAAACAAAAGAGCAACGATAAAAAAATGAAATTGGTTGTTTTTCGGGGAGTGGGGGAAGAAACAAATGTATTTTTCAAGTTGTGCTCGACTTTGGAATTTTTTTTTCGTGTCCCGGTCTAATATATAGCCACAATTCTAAGGGCGACGGGATACAATTTCTTATATATTCCTCATTCTAATAACACTGAATCGACGTAGGATTGCCTATTTTGGACTACCTTGAGAATCGGTAAACACCCTATAGGAAACTGATTTTTTTCTTAAGTATCAAAGGCATGTCTATTTTGTTCACTATCGATATCAAAAGTAACAAAATGATTTTAATATATATTATGTTTTCTTTGGCAGCTAGTTATAAACTATTATTCTGTGTACTACTTGAACCTAAATTATACTGGTCTTCAAGACACATCACAGTGTGTCAGTCAGGTATCAATTGACTTACAAAGGTCAAACCCATTCGAAACGTAATATTTCTCTACATACAAAAATTCTGAAACTAGCACCGGGAGCATGCCACATGACAAGTGCTGTACCGGTTTATTTTTCCGTCAGATACATTCTCTTATCGAATATTAGATGTGTACAACTTATACCAGACCCCGGTGCAACCCCCAACATCATCATCATTCACACCACAACACAAATCTCTTACTCTTCTGGACACACATGACCCTTGTATCGACAGCTACATGACATATATGCTTCGTAATCTACCATTGGCTAACAAATCGCCCTCGCCACCCATTCCCTACTACAAAGTAGTCAAATTCAATCAGACACCAGTCATCTCTCTCCATACCAAAACTCTAAAATCCAGACAGTAAACACTTTGGGCTGCAATAGCACATACAGTGTCGATGTGCACTCCCACCCGCCCCGTCACGCACAAAATCTTTAAAATGGGATGTTGAAATTCTATTAAAATTCAGCTAAATATAAATTCCTATGAATGCGGGGAGAATTTGGAGAACTCATCATCAGCTAACGTTGTAGTAGCTGTTCATTGGATCGTTCGTAATTATACATCAACACCAACTCAATATTACCATCATAAAATGGGTATGTGCGAAATTTTCGACCATAAGTGTTTGTAAAAATGTCTGCCCTCGTTGGTAATAATAAAATTGTTTGTTGAAACAAACACGGACGGAGAAGAGCTTACAGACGTTTATATGTACATCCCTATCCTGTGTACCCAACAGTTAGTCCTTAAGAGCATATTTGCTGTTTATAGTGATACTCCTTTCGCACGCCGGTCTTCGTCTCTGCTAACTCTTGAGATATATTCTAAATTGTAATTTATTTGCTGCAATAGCATCATTTATTTACACACTAACCCTCCATTTTGTGTTGTTAATTGATTTTTCTCTAAGCTAAACAAAAATGGCCGCCGCTTTTGACAAAGAGCGTTCGAGGCGTTAAGTTAATGTTTTTGGGTGGTATTTTGCAATGTTTCAACGTACACGAAGAGTTATAGTGGGGTAGGAGTCGATGGATTTTCGCTGAAGCTGGAGATGCTTCATTTGTGAAAGACTAATGAAAATGTTTATCAAATTTATAATTGCAATTTGGATATTATGAACATTTCGGGGATTATTGAAAATGTTTAAATTTAATTTAATTAAACAGCCATAAGATGAGCGGCGCCATTGCAAAATAATTACTAAGTAGGGAGGAAAAAGTGGAATGTTAAGCGTTTTCAAAAATTCTGTGTATGAAATGGTGTGTTTGGTGCAAAATAAGTTCAATTTGTATAAGAATATGAGAAATTTGCCGAGTAGATATGGGAAACAATAAGTTTTGTAATGTTAGATTTTTGTAAGACGGAAGAGAATGTGCGGGAGTGTGATGGAAGGTTAAGCTTCTGATCGGGTTAATTTTTTGGAAAACCCAGGGTTATTTTTGTCAGTGACACTTCTAATCTACTGACAGAGTTCGGTATTCTGCCGACAGATTATCTCCACATGGTGACGCCTAGAAATGTTGCTTTTGGCACCAGTCAGAGGACATCTAATTGTGAGAGACGAAACTCAAAATCCAGGCACGTCGGCTCAGAGTAAGCGGTATCCAGCTTACCTTCGATAGCTGAGTGCCAGTGACGTAGATTAGCAATCCAAAGGTGCACTGGTCAAATCAATATCGATGAAAAATTAATTAGCAAAGACCTTGGAGTTCTCCAGCTAACAAGACTCATCTTAGATGCTTCCAAAAATACAAAAATCCAGATTGCGCAAGGACCAAGGAAAAAAGAAAATGATTTCTCAACATAGCAAAATATATTAACAAAACTAGACGGCGCCATCTTTGGAGGAATTTGGGGGTTAAAACTCACAACAAAAGCTAACAATCCCTTGACACAAACCTTGTAATATTCAAAGGAACGAAACAGAGTTGCCAACAATGATCGTATGATAATCAGATCGAGTACCGATAAAAATTTCAAATCGGTATAAAGAATTATCACCCCAGCTAGCTCCTCCAGCTGTTACAACAACAACAACAACAAAAGCTGGACATCGGTATAATGCAGTCCACAGAGGTAGCGGGCGCCTATTCCAACCTCCTTACTCAACTCCTACGGGATGCTCCAACCCATCAATAAAATACCTCACAGTGGCAATATAAAGCCGATTCCTTAGAATGGACTGCGAGAGGCGTACTAGGGTACTCAAAGCCGTCCTAATATGCCTGGTACGATGTAGATTTCGCAAATCCAAGAGAGCGACATATGCTGCGTACTGCAACCAATAGCAACGCGAGCTGCTCGTGAGCGGAACAGGGAGAAGAAGCAAGAGGAAACTCGTCTCTTTACCCTTTAGAACGGACTGTATACTTGGGTACTCAAGACGATGCCTGATACGATGATGAAAATCGGAATGCCACAAGAGAGTCGGATTCTGCATTCAGAGCGAAACTTCAGCCAAAGGCTGCGTGAGCTGTTCGTGAGCGGAACATGAAGAAGAGGCGAGAGGCAACTCGTCTCTTTACGTTGAAAAAGAGGGAGCCGAAGAAGCGACAGGATGACAGCACAGAGTTGCTACGTTTAGAGGGGAAGTCCGAAAAATCTACCAAAGAATTAAGGCGAAAATGCTTGGAATATGACTGCCCTCTAGCAAGCTCAGCGTTGGCCAGCTAGTGACGGACCCGGATAATGTACTAACGATATGGAGAGAATATTTCAGCAATTGATTGGATACGGACACCACTCCAAAGGACCCCGCTTTAATCCATGATGATGGTATTTACTGACCACCTCCGAGTCAGAGCGACATTCAAGTGCCGAGCCGAACAGCTGGAGCCGATGTCCGAGGGCCAAGCAGCAAGAGCTGATGTCCTCCCTTTTGAATTGTTTACGACAGGTGGTAAGGTACTGGTTAGGAGCATGCATGAGCTCATGGAGAACATATGACTAGATGAAAGCATGAGTGGTGATTGGAGTCTAAGTCTGTTATGCCAGGAGAGGGACGGATGCTTCATGTAGGGCGAAACTGCAGCCAATGCGACAGGATAAATGTACTTAGTTGCTCCGAAGTAAAGGGGAAGCCCGAAAATTGTACAAGAGCTGATCAGTGCTGTCATACTGCAAAGACAGCGATGGCCAGCTAGTGACTGGAGCCGATGGTGTCCCGGTTGAATTGCTTAAGGCAGGTGAGGAGGAACTGGTTAGGAGCATGCATCAGCTCATGAAGAACATCTAACTAGAGGAGAGCATGAGTGGTGAATAGAGTCTCAGTTTGTTATGTCCTATATACAAGAAAGGAGATCGTAGTGAGTGTATCAATTGCGTACAAGACCCTTTCAAGCATATTGTCAGAAGGTTTAATGTAAATTTTAGAAAAACTAATTGGTTAGAACACGCGACTTCCATGCGGGATACCGTGGTTCATTCTACATTCTACATTCTACTACATTTTTCTTTCATGGCTGGCCCCGTCGATGTTGTCGACAGCAGTATAGTGTCGAGTAAATCGGCATGCCTAATAAAAGTTTCTCAAACAGTGATGTTCGCATTCGGCGATAAACAGTAGGTGCCGCTTGTGAATCTAAAATAGATAGTGTATTAATTCATAACAACGCGAGAAGGTACCCCATACCTCATTAATGGGGTGTAAAAGGAAATTAAGTAAGTAAGTAATTGGACCCTGTCAGTGTGGTTTTAGACCTGGTAGAACTATGACCGATCAAATATTCACTTTACGACAAATCCTGGAGAAAACTCATAAAAAACAGATCGACACCACCTACCACCTATTTGTCGACTACAAAGATGCCTTTAACTCTTCAACAAGGAATAGACTCTATGAGGCTATGACTGAGTGAGAATTCCTAAACACTTACTCCTCAGCCTATGCCTACTTAAAAAAAAACTTAATTTTCCTTTGCACCCCATGAGTGGGGTACGGGATAGCTTTCTATTTTTAGATTCATATAACTGCAACGCCTCTTTATAGCCGATGGCGAACGTCAACTGTTTGAGAAGCTTTTACTGGATATACTGGATATTAATACGACACTATACTGCAATGACAACATCGAGGGAACCGCCAATGAAATAAATGTAGTTGTCCAAAGCAGGAATCATTACCAGGAACTCCTGCATGCTAGTCACGTATTCTAATTATCAAATTTAACGACAATTTTTTTGTGTGTTACATTTTAACTTTCTATCTCTTTTTATATCTAGTCCTTTTCGTCCCTATTTCCAGAATTCAATTCCTATTAACTTATTTCAGGAATGTACCTTAAAATGAAACTTTACAACATTAAAATTTTCTACAAAACTGTAGCTCACAAAATTTTACTTAAGGTGCTCTAAGACCACAAACACCGATATCGCCAACTTTTAATCAACATTTGATCTCTTTTCAAAACACCACAATTATTACGCTACTGACAGCTGTTAATTCGCCTTATTTCCTATAATACCTACTATTTATATTTGTGCCTATGTCCTTCAGACTACCACTGTCCTTGCTAATAATTCTCCTTAATAACACACAAACTAATAAAATCAACAGTAAAAAAAAAAATAATCTACCATAATGACACACAATCACTTTTGTAGCAGCAGCAAATGGCAATAAAAAATCGTAATTTATTATAACACCACATGATACCCCGCCGTCACCGCCGCCGCTGGAACAATGACCAATGTGTAGTAATGCGAAAGCTTGGTCAAAACAACATCAACACAATCAACTTATGAATTCATAACACCACAACGAATATTGTTATGATGCTACGCTTCATTCAGCATGTGTGCATGTCCCACTGTGCAGCCACTCACTATAAGGCAAATATGAAAATTGTACTGCAGGGAATGGGTCAATATATTTTCACTTCAAATTACACTCAGTATTCCCTGTTTTTTTCTTTGCTTTTCGTTTTCTACTTCCCCTTACATACATACATTGTACAATGTGTAATGAACGACGATATGGGCCAACCAACAACAGCGATGCCCAACAAATTGCATTATCAGTTACTGAGTAATTTTTTGCAAAAGATTTTACTTCATCGCACACAGGAATCACAGCAACAACCCTATCGACCCGGATATGGGATATGATGATGCTAACCCTGGCTATGTGGCTGCCGGGGGGTACAATTGGTGGTTGTCAACGACAAGGCAAGATGTTTGTTTGTCAGTAAAGCCGAGAAGCAAGAGACCCAGCAACGCACGATATGAGCTTGTTTTGCAAATTTTTATGGCATAAGGGGAACTGTATGGAAGCGTCAGTGGGTTCCTCCAGCAAAAAGGAAACAGAAAAAAAGGGTTGTTTGTTATTGCGAATATTTGAGTTTTTATGATTATTTATTCAGAAGATGGCATCGTATGGAACACATGTGGCTAAAATTGGTTTTTAAACACTTAATAAAATAAATTATGAGCTTTAATGAAGGAGGCACACATTAAACCACTAGATTGTGCGTGTAGGTGTGTGTCTGTGTGCTATGCGATTTGAGGAGGGAAATAATGCGAATTGTCATATCGTTAGTCATATCGTTAAAAGGAAAGACATAATAAGAAAATTTGAATGCAGAATTGTTAAAACATTTATATAAGGGGTCTGCTTGCCAAAGCATCAAATAAGATCATGTCTGGCATACCGCTTATTTGACAAACTAAAAAGGTTATTTTGCACGTTGAAATGTATAGTGAATTTTGTAATTTGGTTTTTCTGATCGTTGTTCACTTGGGAAAAAACTGAAACTCTCTGCAGCGATCCCCAAGCAGCTCACAATATCCAAAAGGTCACGTATTGGCCAAGCAATGCGACTTGACATCCATGGCGTCAAATGTGAGAAGTTGCCAGGTTGTTGTTATCGAGGACCCAATGTAGGTTAAGCTCAACCCAACGACTCTCGCAATGACGTTGGCGACACCACGTAACTAGGATCGTGTCCGGTGGCCTAATAATAACCCTCTATTATGAAAACATAAGGAAAAGAAAATATCCCTCACAAATGTCGACGATCCTCGCAAACGTTCAAAGGACCATGTTTTAAGGAAAATCCAAAGTCCCAGCAAATGGTTCCTCTCTATTTAAATGATGGATGTCTTCAACAGATAAAGGGGCTATCAAGGAAGAGATAGGGGTTCTTGCAATGAAAGAACTGTGATAGCTTTTTCAAAGACATTTAGACATTTGGTCTTTCTGTTTAAGCCTGTAAGTGACCGAAACAGCCACTAAACACATTATGGCGAAAGATTTCTACATCACATTGAGTGGTGTATATGCCCTGAAGGAAAAAACACGAAGACACTACAGATCTATTCTACGAGTAGCTGGTGGACAGAAATGAATGCTGACCTGACCATGACAGTAAAATTCCTTTTTTTAACTTAATTCCCCTTTGCACCCCATGACTGAGGTATGGGATAGCTTCTCGCATTGTTGTGAATTAACACGCTTTCTTTTTTTAGATTCACAACTAACGGCACCTACTTGTTTATCGACGAATGCGAACGTCACTGTTTGAGAAGCTCTTACTAGACACTTTATACTGCGAAGTTGCTGTCAACAACATTCGAGGGGAGCCGGCAATGATAGAAAATTTTTTTTTTAAGATGACTGGAGCCAGTAGTTGAACATGTGATCTCCCGCATGGTAGTCGCGTGTTCTAACCACTATGCCACGGCCGGTCCTGCAGATTTTAAAATTAAGAATAGGAATGGAAGGGGCTATATAGATGGAATAATTCAGTAACACCTTCGATAACGTATTACGACAGGATAGCTTCTTGTCGGCAAGAAGCAAGGCAAACGAGATTGCAACTCGAACAAATCTATAAAGTAAAAATAATGAAGGGACAAGAAATCAAAATAATCACGTGGCAATCGATGGAAGGCGTGTTCCAAGACACGCGTATGCTGCTTCGTGCATGTATAGCTTCGGATCCCCTAGTTGCAGCCAATGTACGCATAATATTTAACAGTGCCAAAAAATCAGGTAATCAAACGCACAGAGAGCTATATGTCGTGATGCTGTATACTCCCGCGATAGCCAGTGCCTATTTTAAACAAATTTATTTTTTATTGCAATTCAACGCTCCTAAATTCGATGTTCCTGACAAACAGTCGCAGGATATTAGGCTTTCTATTGCCGTTGCCGCTAAGACCGTACTTGGATATGCAAAACTACGCTTGGGCAAGCCCTGGTACAGTGACGAAAGCCGCGTCTAGTCTGAGGAAAAAGATGCTGCATACAAGGCATCACTGCTACCAATGGTAACGCGTGCTGTGATTAAACGACATATAAAGAAAAGGAAAGAGAAGAAATGACTCTTCAATCGAATAACGCTTTAAAGAGCAAGGATATCGAAAAAAAGATAAAAGAGACAAAGTCCGACAATTTTACGAAACGGCACAATGCAAAGGTTATGGGTAAGGGATTCCCACCTGTTAGCACAGAAGTGGAAATTTGATTACGAAACTGCAACTTGTACCTAAAATATGGCGGAAAAGTTTTTGCACTTTGGTCGCTTTCGGAGGCAGCACATGTGACGAAATAACGCCACACTAAAGGTATGCATAATTGATAATGGGAAGCTGAGTGTTGTATATCCTGCGCTTAAGGCGATCCAAGTGTGTTCACCACCTACTGTGGGATCAGCCTTTTACCTATCACATATAAGGTTCTGTCGAGTGGGTTATGTGCAGCTATGGGCACCACTACATTGAAAGCCTTGCATGTGTTTGTGCTTCTATGTTTTATTTATTGTTTTTTGTTGTAATTTCTTCGTATCGATATGAATTATTATGCTCTTGAAGCTCCGAGAGAGCTCCCTGCCTATAGCTGGTTATGTGAAATAACTACTAAATGCTTTCTTAGCGAACCTGATTAAACCTCATCAGTGTTGCTTTAGATGTGCTAAGTCTATGTTTTAACAGATGAACATACTACGACAAATCTTGGAGAAAACCCAATAAATGCATATCGATTTCATAGACTATATAGCTGCTTCCGACAGAAATCTTGATTTTGTTTTACATCTAGAATCATCTTGACCGTCTGACCACATGGTGGGCTCCAATCCTCTTGAACATACTACCATGCCGCTACTAAGGCTTAGACCCTAGGTTTCTTTAAACCAAATTCGATTCCTGACTTTTTAAATCGTTTGGGCCATGTCCGTCCGTCCGTCTGTCTGTCTGTTCGGCTGGTACGCACGATAACTTTCGAAAGACGCAACTAATTATTTTGAAACTTTGCATGAGGTAATAAATATAAAAAAACATCTTATCATTCGAAGTCTTGTCACGCCCCTTCTGTTACCTCCCATACAAATGTACATTTTGGAGAAAAACTTGGAAGTCTAGCCACACCACTTTTGGTTCCTCCCATACAAATGTAGCACTCAGTCCACTTAAGAAATCGAGTTTTTGTTCAACCAATGTTGCGCTACCGAAGTGGTTGCTTTCCCAAACGATCAGGCAGGCAGTTTACCAAAGATAAACTATCTGTGGCAAAACCTGTCCTTGCGTAAAACCAGTTGTACCACTTGGTAGGAGTTTTCAATAGTTTACACACCCACTACCGCCTTTCACCACCGCATGCCTATCAATGCGGTCCTCCGGTGGTTCTCTGTTATACATTTGGGGGAGACTCCGCAATGGTCCTCCGGAAAGGACATCCCTACTGTGAGCTGAGAGCTGAGTTTTGTTTATCTACAAAACTAATAAAACATTGCAGAATGACATTTACCAGCAGTCTTTAGTAAATACAGGCGAAAATCTGATAGAACAACTTTATACCAAGCGTAGCTTAGACAGATCGCGAGCCTATCGTTTGATCTCTTAAACACTATAATGGAGATGATCTTGTGGGAAGTTGTAGTAAACACGACTTGTATGAAATCATTTTCTTATGCTGCTGACGTACATCGATGATGCAGATATCATTGACAAAGGACTGTGGGATGTTACTGCGGCCTTCTCAGATATGCTGAAGCAATGATTTAAAGTGGGTCTAATGGTGATCGGCGACAAGGCCAAGAACGTAGTAGTTTGGTACGCTGTGCAGTGGAAGGTCTTCAAAAAATCTGTCTAAAAAAGTAACCTTTGTATATCTATACCTTTAGTTTGAGTTATATCCCTACGGGAAAATGAACCGGTACAGTACCAGTCACGAGACAGGTTCCCTGGGGTGCATGAACCGGTTCTAGTTCCAGAACTTTTGTATGTAGAGAACAGGTACGTTTTGTATGGGGTTGGCCGCTAAAGTGTCAATTGACACCTAACTGATACTTTGTGATGTTTTTTTGAACCGGTTCAACAGTACATGCCCTACGACAGGTTCAGTAAAAACCAGTCACCTAACTATGATATCTGTTTTTTGTTAATATGCCCCAAAATAAGAAAGAACAATTAAATGAAATTTTTTGATAACTACTAAGTTGTCAAGGGTTAAATTATATGTAAATATTTTATATTTTATTGACTTTTCTACTAATTCATAAGAATACTGCAGATCAGTCAAATTGACCTTTCTTTACACTTTAGAACCAGTTTGGTGACACATCCCCTCTACACCCGTCCTGACATAGGTACACTCAGGTAAATTAACACCACTTTTCCCGTAGGGATATTAATTAAAAAAAAAAAAATATATCAACATCGTTTCAGTAGCAGATGGGTATAGGTTTAAATCTTCTTCGAAAATGTTAATCATTCACGCAACTGCCTCTAACAGAATCTCCTCGAAATTAATCGTCAATATATGTACTTCCAATATTCAACATTTGTCTACTAATTTTATGTATGATTTTTTGTGCACTTGACACTTTCTGATATTGATACGATTTATTTGTTATTATTTCTCTTATAAATTTCCTTTTATATCTGATTGGCAATTCATTGTACACATCTACAGTGATGGCTAGCGGCAGCAGTAACATTTATTCCTGCAATATACAATTTCTGTAAATTGCCTTTTTCCGGTGCCTCTCACACTCTTGTCTATAGACCAATACATATTAAAAGCACCATATGTAAGTAATAGCATAACAACAAATCTAGACATGTGATAACAAAAAAACGACCACATCATCATCATAAAAATAATTGACATCATCATGAAATGCTGTGGTAGACAAAACCTTACTACAACAAATTACTTTGGGATTTGATAAAGATTTTGTTTTTTCGGCAATTTAAAGCTTATCTTTAGCAAATCTCTTTACGAGATTTGTTTTTTTTTTAATACCTTACGATTTTGTTTTTGATATAAGCCACCCCTAAAATTATGCATTGAAATTTGAAGTTATGCTAAACGGCTTGTTAATTGTTTATATACATATTGCAAATGCTTTGAAATCAGAGTGTAGACAAATTGTTGTTTGGTGGTTTTTTTTCTTCTGTTGTCTATTTTGACAAAATGAATTTTTAATTTTTGCCCCTTTGGGTTGTATGTATAGCAAATGTATGTATTCAAAATCTGTACTTATATGTGTGGTTGAGTGTGTGTAAATGACATACGTCGTATGCATTAGCATTATTAGATTTTAAGATAAAATGTGAAATTTTGTTTCATCTTTTACCGTCTCAAGGGTAATAGAAATTATTACGTTTTGGTTGGGAATGAGATGATGATCTGAGGGGATAATGCAAATTGGTCTCTATGTAAAGAATGATGAAAATTTATGATTCTCACATCAAATAATGCGGTTGAAGATTTATGTTGAGCGGCTACGAGAAAATGTAGTTAAATACTCATAACCATAGCATGCTGTAAATATTGATTGCGTCATTTATTTTGTACGATTTTGGAATCTTTTTTTTTAAATTTTACAAATAAACTTTTAAAATATATTGTGATATATAAATGAATCTATAATGATTTTATTTGAATTGATTTAAAAAAACGCTGTCATAAACCCTAAGACAAAATTGATTTTGAAACACTTTATCATAAACCATAAGACACAATCACAAGTAGTATTTATGTATTTCATCACATGGAACGCATTTAAAAACTTCTTTAAAATTACTCATCGAATAACTTACATCTGCATTCCTATATTGCGAACTACGTTTACGCTAATATATACCATTATATTACCCAACACTGATATTATCTTTTCCATTTTAGTCCCGTGTCCTTGAGTATCTCTTAATGAGCGCACAAATTGTCAGTCGATAACATATAAATTAGACTGCTTATCAAAAAGACTACAGTAAGGGTATAATTATACTTTATTAGTATATATGTATATATAACGTAATTCTTCTGTGTGCTACATTTTGTCATGTAATTAATGACAATACAGCAACATTTGTTAACAAAATCATAATTTCTATGATTGAGGCTAATTAAAGTGTGACATAAACCAAATACGATGAAAGAAGAAAGTGTCGGATGGTAGATAAGCTCAAAGGCAAATATTTAAAATATCTAATTGTTAATTAAAGTATATACAATTATTAATCAAATACCAGATTATGATTTATAGGCAAGATTATGAGTTTATAAAAAAAATGCTAAAGAATAAGAATTTGTTAGAATTACTTTAGGATAATTATATCAATGACGTAAATAAACTGTTAACTAAATTAATAGTTAGTTTTCTTAAATACAGTAAATTTTAACAGGGACTAGATAA
The DNA here is from genome assembly GCA_964034835.1 of Muscina levida. Classification (NCBI taxonomy): domain Eukaryota; kingdom Metazoa; phylum Arthropoda; class Insecta; order Diptera; family Muscidae; genus Muscina; species Muscina levida. The sequence goes on along the minus strand of OZ035884.1, from coordinate 100,868,805 downwards.
ACGAGAAGCTATCCCATACCTCATTCATGGGGTGCAAAGGGAAATTAAGTTTTTAGTTTTAAGATAAACGTGTCATAATTTAAACTAGTATGGTAATTCTCTTCGACTATGCCGATGCACAGATGCACCCTTTGGTGAGAGGTTATTTGCACTACAGCTATGATTTATTAAAATTTGTACCGCAAAAAAGGGGAGTTTGTATGATTGGTGGACGTTACATTTAGACTCTCTTATCTATTTTTTTGGCAATAATTTTTCACTGAAATGCTCGATAGCTTTTAAATTAAGGTTGCAGGGATAGACAGACGGACACCTGCAACTGGGGGGTTTTGTATGGGAGATGGGAGTAGTTGTTGTCCAATTCAGAACATAATGTCCGCTTAGAATTATAAAAGCTTGCGTACCAAGTATTAATACGATATTTTCTAAACTACTGCTGTACTTGCGGGGACAGACGAACACAGTCCAAAAAAGGGAGGGTTTGTATGGGAGGCGAAGGTAGTTTTTGCATGATCTTCCTCACCTTAGAACGTAACCTTAGACAATTTAAGCTTGCAAATAAAATTTGAGCTCAATATCTCTGTAACGGCTGTAATTGTGGCGAGAGGAACACTGACACCCACAAAAGTGGGAGTTTGTATGGGAGGCCCCCACCGCATTTGACTCTCACTGCAATACAAATATTTCAAATTGTTCTCTTCATTTGTTGATTTTAAATACAACAAAAAAATCGGTCATAATCCCCATTGGGGTTTATGTCCGAAGATTAGTTAACCTTAAGATTAGTTAACCTTAAATCCCCATTGGGGCTTATGTCCGAAGATTAGTATCGGAAATAATCCCCAATGAAATTGGGTGTTATAAGCCCCAAAATTGTTGTGGGTTTTATGTCCGTGGGGGGCTATGATACGGCACCCTTTACCTACTCTTAGGGGATATAAACTTTCATATCAAATTTCAGATCGATATTTCTTAATCTACGTTTGTAATCGCGGCGAAACACAGACAGACACCCCCCAAAAGGGGGAGTTTTATATGTTGGATAGGATTATATTGTGTCCGATTTTTCTCAGCTTAAAACTTAACCTCCGCTTTGAGAATATAAGCTTGCATATTAAATTTTAAATCTACGGCTGTAATCGAGTGAACATATAGACGAAAACCTCCAAAAAGGGCGATTTTGTATGGGAGGTGGAAGTACATTTTGTTCGATCTAGCTCATCTTAAAAAATAACATCCGCTTGGTGGAGAGGAGCTCGTATACCGAATTTTAGCTCGATATTTCTTAATCTACGGCTGTAATCGAGTGGACATATAGACGGGCACAAACCAAAAAATGGAGTTTATATGGGAGGTGAAAGTACATTTTGTTCGATCTAGCTCATCTTAAAAAATTATTTCCGCTTGGACAGATAGACGGACACAACCCAAAAAGGGGCATTTTGTATGGGAGTTAGGAGTAGTTGTCGACCGTGCTTGGTCACCACCGCCGCAGCTCTCCACACCACAGTTAACCACAACGAACCACGCAACGCATCGACTGCTGAACAATATAGAAGAGTGACGCGCAGCCAAAAGAATTCAGTCGTTAAATAGCCGGCGACCCTAACACTTCGTAGTGTAGTTCCTCCAGTAGTTCGCAGTAGCTTTTGCCTTGTTTAGAGACACCCTGCTTGAGGGACTCTGATCAAGTATCCTTGCTGTAGAACTCGTTATCCTTATGTAGTACTAATTATCCTTGTTTAGGCCCACCCTGCCTGAAGGACTCTAACCAAGTATCCTTGCCGTAGACACCGATATCCTAGTGTAGCCGTAGTCATCCCTGTTGAGAGCCACCCTGCATGAGGTACTCAGATCAAGTATCCATGCAGTAGAATTCTTTATCCTTACATAGTACTAATTACGCTTGTTTAGAGACACCCTGCTTTGTTTAGAGACACACCTGGACTTTGATCAAGTATCCTTGCTGTAGAACTCGTTATCCTTCGTAGTACTAATTATCCATGTTTAGAGACACCCTGCATGAGGGACTCTGATCAAGTATCCTTGCTGTAGAACTTGTTATCCTTATGTAGTACTAATTGCGCTTGTTAAGGGACAACCTGCTTGAGGAACTCTGATCTGGTTTACTTGCTGTAGAACTCGTAGTCCGTACGTAGGAATAATTATCCTTGTTTAGACACACCCTGCTTGAGGGACTCTAACCAAGTATCCTTGCCGTAGACACCGATATCCGTAGTCATCCCTGTTGAGAGCCACTCTGCATGAGGGACTCTGATCAAGTATCCATGCTGTAGAACTCATAGTACTAATGACGCTTGTTTAGAGACACCCTGCTTGAGGGACTCTAACCAAGTATCCTTGCTGTAGAACTCGTTGTCCTTACTTAGTACTAATTATCCTTGTTCGAGACACCCTGCTTGAGGGAATTTGATCAAGTATCCTTGCCGTAGACACCGATATCCTAGCGTAGCCGTAATCATCCCTGTTGAGAGCCACCTTGCTTGAGGGACTTCGTTCGAACGTCCTGACTATCGACCCCGTTAACCTTTCTTCGTTCCCAGCCTACCCATCGTTCCTCGCTAAGACGCGCCTTTGACCGAGCCATACAGCAAATTCCAGCAGCAGCGTTTCCTTCCGTGCCGAGTCGCCACTTCGTAACAAAGGACTAAACTCCGCTAGATTAAGTCTTGTTTTTTTTAAGTTAGTCTAAGGTCGTGAAATTTAAATAAAGAATTGAAAGAAATAAAATCCTCATCTCTTACACTAATAAGTGATTTGTAACGGACTCTGGACACCACTGAATCTATCGTAGCTTCAAAGAGGGAAACTGATCGTTACAGAATATACCCTTCACTACGTTCATGTGCGTTTTTAACAGCAAATGTAGACATGTTAGACCTGAATTACCTTAAAACCAAATTCGGCTCAGGACTTTTTGAGCCATGTCCTTCTGTCAGGGTAGCTGGTTGGTGGCCATAATAACTCGAGCAATGTGGGATTGTAAATTGGCAGAATATGAAAGAAATTAAATCCTCATCTCTTACACTAATAAATGATTTGTAACGGACTCTGGACACCACTGAATCTATCCTAGCTTCAAAGAAGGAAAACTCGTCGTTACAGAATATACCCTTTACCCCGTTCATGTGCGTTTTTAACAGCAAATGTAGACATGTTAGACCTGAATTACCTTAAAACCAAATTCATCTCAGGACTTTTTGAGCCATGTCCGTCTGTCAGGCTAGCTGGCTGGTGGCCATAATAACTCGAGCAATGTGGGATTGTAAATTGGCAGAATTGCCTCTCCCCTTCTGATGCCTTCCAACCAAAATTACTTATAACATTACTCATAACATTCGAACGGACAGCAGTAGGATAATTTAATTTGGTCAGTTGGACAGACACGCCCTCAGAAAACCAAAACCTTTACCTCACGCCTTCTGGGGCATCCAATACAAATGACCACATACTTTTACAAACATACCTGAATTCAGTCATTTTTCGCGTAAAATGTGCGCTTATGAAAGTTTGACTCTGCAATAAATATGGACTATATCGGCCGACGCCTTTTGGTACTACCCATACATAATAACCTATCTTCGAAAGATTATTGTTTCTTCCATAACTTCCAAACGGCTAACTGGAGGATATTTGAATTTAGATGTTTACCCCACCCATTAGAAATGATTAATTCTTTTGAGATTTTTGTGCGAATTATTTAGAGACTTTTTCGTTGATTCTCAGTTGTCAACGTAAAAGTAAATTTAGGTATCCCCCAAAAAAAATTACCATATGCCCAGAGATATTGAATTTAACATTTAACATGTGTTGGTTGCTACCTTTTCTAAAGCTTTACTATACGTCTCGTCTGGCCATGCGACCGAAAGTCGTATGGGTGAGGCTACTGAACTGACTGAAATTTCTGTGCTGGTTTTACAACTCACACATAGGGACGATTCCAAACGTAGGTTTTTTTCGGGGCATGGCGACTGATGCGTCCACTCTGAAATGTTGTAACCGTCACGTCTGGTTCTACCCCTACACATTTTATACTGTGTGTTAATAAGCATACATCTAGGCATTGCCTCTGACTATAAATAACAGCATATTTATTAGCGGATAAATTACATATATTCTTTATATAACCTTGAAATTATATGTTTGCAATGTTTTTATAATCAGACATAATCAAATGGCCTTAAGGCCATTAGCCTTTACCCCACAAAGTGAGGCATAAAATACTTCAAACAAAAAGCAGACACACATGAATTTAATTACATTTTTATTAGCATCACTTTACATTATCAGCTATTAATGAATCAAACCTTAATTTAACTTTAAATTAACCTTAACCTTGGTAGTCATATCGTTCTAAACCTTTTGACATTAAAACATTTTTTTAAACAGTACTAATTTATTAAGTTGTTTACCACTACTGTACTACGAACGAATAAGAGTTTACATACAAAATATCTGCTTACAGTATATAACGAGGAATGCCAGCGTATATTTTGCCGCATATGATTAATTTGACAAACCATATAAGTTTACACAGCTCTTCAGCATACCACATCTTAATTTAATACTATTTGTAGATTAATATACTTTCAGGCATTGCCGATATCAATATACAGCAGCATATTTATGGGCGGTTAATTAACATTCCTCGTTGATTACTCCTTGAAAATTATATTATTGTTAAGTTCAAATTCGCAGCAATAACTACATGGCCTTGATACTGCACAATAGAGCCATTACCTTGAAAATGGTTGTAATAAAGAATGCACACGGAGGTCATACACGTGCATCAAATTACACATATAAAAACATCGCTTTAATTAATAGCCACCTACTAAAATAAAGATGTATAAATTTAACCTTAACCTTGACATCCCAGTTGTTGGCATACAGCATTACAGACGTTTCTTACGAAGGAACCTACGCCATTGCGCTAATTAAGAGAATTTATGTGGCTGCTTACTGTTTGCGAACAAGAAATTGCTAAAGTCGCTAAATTTCAAAGTAATGTCGCTCTCTCTTTTCGTTTGATATTCTTAGAAAAATTATAAATAATAGACATGTACCTATAGAAAAATGATTTGTGCTGTTTGCTATGAGTAATATTAGTCTTCATTAAGACGGAGGAATATATTTATCGAAACAAATTAGATATGTCTAATATACGATATTATAAGAAAAATCGGTCAATTGATGTCTTAAAGATGCGCAGTGCATATATTGACTCGGCTCACCACCTAGTTGCAGCCAAGATACGCACGCGACTAAGGAGTGCTCTCTTGTAACCAAAAGCAAAGGAATCTGGAGATCACTAAGTTGCATACTATCGAGATAGCCAAGGCCTACTGCAACCAACTCATTCAATTACTTCACACAAACCTCCCTCAATCCGATGTTCCCGGTACACAGTGGCAGCAAATTGCGAATTATATGACCACTACCACAACGACTATACTGGGATATGATAAATCACGCTCAGATAGTCTCTGGTACTATTAGAAATGTCGCGCAATGTCAAAAGAAAAGGATACTGTATACAAAGCAAAACTGCGGCCAATGGTAACGCGTGCAGTGACGGATCGATATACTGACAAAACAAGGGAGATAAAACGCCTCTTCAGGCAAAAAGAAATGAGAGCTGAAGGATATCGAAAATTACAAGGACAGAGGTGAAGCCGAAAGGGATCCTCGCCTGTAAGGACAGACATATATGAAGAAGCGTCTGTGGAAGAAAAGAGAGAGCCTGGCTAGGGATAGTGGAAAAGCCCGGAAATTCTACAAAAAGGCAACAAGCGAAGCCTATCGAACTGAGCCTCATCTGTAAAGATAAAGATGGAAATCTGGTTCAGACACGCATTGTGTGCTGAATATATAGAGAAAACACTGTCGTACTCTGATCGTTCCCTAAGGCAACATAAGTTACGGCAGCGTGCATGCACCAGCTCATATGATTAGAATCACAGTGTTCTATGTCCTGTGTTTAGGAAAGGCTCTCCAAGTATCGCGGAGTCACCTTTTACCCTTCGCATCGCATACAAGGCCCTGGCAAGTGTGTTATGAGAAAAACTAATGCCCATCCTAGCGACCATCCTTAGACCTTGTAAATCTACGATAGATCAGATAGTAACACTTCAACAAATTCCAGAGAAGACCCAAAAAAATACAGATCGACTCATATCATCTGTTTGTCGATAACAAAGCTGCATTCGACAGTCTGATATGACAGAAATTATCAGATTCTGTGGTTGTGTTTGTTATGCCTCCGACTTTGTGATACGACTTTGTGACTGAGTGACACGAGTTTTTCAGAGAAAATAGGCAAACGGAGCCATTATCTATCAAGCGAGGCTTTAGACAAGCCGACAGTGTGTCTCTTTACGATCTCTTTACTATCATTATGAAGATGATCATGCGGAAGGCCGCATCTTTAGAAAAAGTCACATGCTGCTTGCGTATGACTGCGGGATGTTATTACTTTCAACGACAAAGAGTTTACTCGTTTGGCACGCCGCATTTACGTTGACAACTATAACTTAGAGATTGTAGATGATTTGATCTACCTCGGCTCCGCCGTAAACAAAAATAATAATGACAACATGGAAGTCAAAAAGTCAAAAGAAGAGTAGTGAACGCCGACCACTGTTTTACGCCAAGAAAGCGATTTAAAGACAAAGCCCTCTCTAGATAAACCAATATCCAACTCTACCAGACACTTCTCGCAAGGTTGTCTCCTCCGGAAGGAATTTGGGGAGAATCTCTCCCACAGATCCGAGAGAACCCCCAGTGGACCTCTTTCTGGCCCGGCAAGGCAAAAAGTGGTAGTATAGACGCACCTCTTTACGAGCTTCGGCCAGGGAGTCGAAAAATGGTGCTACAGGAGGTCAGGTTGGCACAGGGAGGTTTGCCCTAGGCAAGCCGCCTGCATGATCGTTTGGGTAGGGAACAGCTTTTGCTGGGCCCCGTAGTGGCTGTGAATAGTCCATAAATCACGCTGATAAACTAAGAGTTTGATGGTCAAGAAAAATGGAGCTGGCTATCGCATGATACCATCCGAGACTTGCATCTCTCATTGTGCATCGATTAAATGTGGTTGAATGTGGCATTGCATTCTCATCGTCTTGGTGATATATAGCACCTAACCTCTAACAGAGGTGTAACAGCGATTGCAGGAACACTGTCACGTTGTTACGGGCTTTTTCTTTCATAAAGCGAAAGACTAGTATTGTGTGAGATTCTTTGAGCTCTTCCAATCAAGTTGGACAGTAACACATTCAGTTTATGTTTGTGTATTGTCCAAAGTGTGTAACCAGAGGTTATTTGATGCTGTCAGCCGGTTGGGGTACCAAGGTACCTAGCAGAAGGTGGTCAGCCGGTTGGGGAGATTTGCTTCTAACTGAAGGTGACGAAGTATGTTATCGGCAGAATACTGCGGAATTCTGATGGTGGAATGTGTGACCGGCCGGATGGGGAACTTCTGTCCAACTATCCAAATGACTAAATTATAGATTGTAATAACATCAAGTAGCTAATAATAACAGTTGGAAGAGGGAAGGGTGGCAATTGGGCGGAGTACTAGCCTAGAGCTTATACTTGTCAGTTAATTTGATACCCCCATATAAGAATCGACCACAATTTGAATATTTCGTGGAGTAGCATAGTCGTTAGAACACGCGACTACCATGCGGGAGATCTGTGGTTCAATTCCCGGCTTCAATCATCTGCATTTTTTCTTTCATTGCCGACCCATTCGATGTTGTCGTCAGTAACTTCGCGGTATAAGTGTCGAGATAATCGGCATGTCTAGTAAAAGCTTCTCAAACCGTGACGTTCGTATGCGTCGATAAACCGTAGGTGCCGTTTGTTGTGAATCAAAAATAAAAAGCATGTTAATTCACAACAGCGCGAGAAGCATCCCATGCCTCATTCATGGTGTGTAAAAGAAAATTACGTTTTTTTTCAGTTGAGAACTACGTCTCAGGCCTTAAAAGCGGCGATATAGTATGTTCTAGTGGGGGTGGTGCTCACAATCAAGTCACGTCAACGTGACGATACTAGATGTAAAACACGAACAACTTCTAACAGACACTGATCCTACCTGTATTGCTCTACAGTGCAAAATGCTGAGTAATGATATAAGCGGATCAATCTACAATGGGAGTCTTTGAGAAATATATGTTTGGACCTATCATAGTTAACGGCGAGTATCGTTGTCAAATGAACCATGGGAAGTATGAAAGCTATAACTACATCGACGTAATCAAGTGCGTTCAAATAGACAGAGACTTTTCGAGCTGAAGAACTTGCATACTTTCGTTTAGCGTGTCCAAGCCAGCAGGACACGCTAAACGAAAGTATGAAAGTGCTTCAGCTCGAAAAGTCTTTGGCACTTTTCCATAGCATACATATACTTACAATTGTGAGCAAATACTACATTAAGTATGTATGTTAATTTTTAACTAACCTTAAAAAAATCTAAAATTTACCTATCGCATTACTTATGCATATCTTACTGCGTATGCCACCAATTCGACATTCATTGCATATTTGCTGGCTGTTAAAGAACAACGCCTCACCTTATGCATTGGAAATGAATACATCATTCGCACAACATGAACGTGAATTTGCGTGAATGTATTTAATCTATAATTCATTGTTCTCTCTGTTAAAACTGATAAATATTTCATGCACATATTTTTCGAATCGTTCCCCATCCCCTGTCCTGCATTCATGCCAAATGTTAATAATTTCTTATTGCGTTGTGCACAATATTGATGAGTTTGCCTCTCTCTGATTGTCATTCGTAAACGCTGCTTTCCTAGAAATTCATTTTAATATCAGGGAATTGTCGCCAAAGATATGCCATGTTCTATAGAATCAACAAAACGAAAGAAACGTATTTTTATATGCTGCTGGTAGCTGCTTCTGCTGCTAGGTCCGCCGGCATTCATGTCGGTAGCTAAGACAAAAGCTCCCAGAATTGAGATGGAATTTGCAGCCTGCTTTATATTTCGGTACAATTTGAACTTATTTGACATGTCAAATGATTGATGACATTATGAGGAATTTCTAATCAAAAATTCAACTTTTTTACACATATACAGACAGAGAGATAGACATGTGTACGTCCGTGTTTGTAGAGACAGTAACGAGAAGTGTAGAAATGTTAAAATAAGAGAAGAGTAGAAAAACGTATCATCATGTTTTTTTCTTCTACTTATTCATCTTTCCTACAGGGAAAACAAAGGGCAAAAAAAGCCAATACGATTGACGAAATAAAAGAACAAAATTGAGGAGAGATAACGAAAAAAAAACGTATAAATATTTCGGTATGAATAAAATGAGTTTTGACAAATAAACGTGATGGAAATTTCTAATAAGCCAAAAAATATTGCGGTACCCAAGACAAAATGACAAGGGGGGTGGAGGGTACAGAGGTAGACATTAGCATTAACAATTGGGGTACAGGAATTTGTCGAAGTTCGATGTTGTCAAATGGAACCAAAATATAATAAAATTTTCACCATCACCTCTAGTGAGATGTATTTCAATCTTTTTGTTGATCTTATTGACAACTTGTCAGAAAATGAACAAGATATGTCAAATAATTTGCATGACTTGTAATTAGGTCACACACACATTGATGGACAAATTAAGACATGTTATTATAATGATGATAATAATAAATTACGGAAATTATCTACATTAAATCATCTTAATAGGAAAAATTAGTACGAAACTTACAACTTGAATGTTTTATTTTAGAACAATACTAAAATTTGATGTGATTTCGATCAAATTGAGTCACAAATTGTTTATGAGGGTTAGAGTCTGATTATGTACAGAAGGACCAGTGGACCTAGACAGTTGGTCCACGCATTATGTCAAAAGAGCATAAAACTTAACAAATTTCCGTATACGATACTTACTAACTTCAAATCGATATTAAATTATTATGGCATGTAACTTGACCTAACGAATGATGCAGAAATTCTTCTTTTTGTAGCTAATTTCACGTGCAGTTCTCAAAATTGAGTCCCAAAATCATATGTTGTACTGTGTAAGTTGTCCCCATTCTAATAAAGACAAATGTTTCGCAGAACTTTGATTACGCACAATAAAATGCACAGCCAACAGAAAATGCATGTTTGCATATATGCATTTTTATTAATAATGCTTCAAGACCATTATAATAATTGGCAGTGGAATTACTATGAAATGTTTACCAATTTCTTATTCGCAAACAGTTAACAGTTAAATAAATTCGATTAATTATTCCAATAACAAAAATTTGCCCATAACAAACGTCTGTGCTGCTTTATGCCAACAAATGAATGCCAAGGTTAAGTTTTTACTTAGACAGCTGACATTACATAAGTAGGTGGCAATTATATAAAATTATGTTGTAATTAAATTCATGTGCATGACCTTAGTATGGAATATTTATTATAACCTTTTTGATGGTAAAAGCTAATTTGAACAGCATCAAGGTCAGTTGATTATTGTTGAGAATAAGAACATAAGAAAAAAATATAATTTTCAAGGATTTATCAGCAAGAAAAGGTACACGCTCGAAGTCAGTGCCTAAAAGTATGCTAATTACCAAATACCTTAGAAATGGTATTTAACTCCCATAAATATGCAATTTTTTTAAAGATATCTATAATGTCTAGAATTATGCTAACTAACAAACAGTGTATGCAATTAAAAACGATACTATGAAATATTGTCGAGGTGTGTAAATTAAAATATTTACTCAAAGTTTTATAGTGGTACAAAATATATAGTTCCTTTAAAATTGCAATCAGATTGTTAGATATTTCTTTCTGTTCGCAAAAAATTAATTAGTAGAAGGGTTCACATCTCAGGTCTAGAATACTTTTTGCTAACGAAATGAATACCAAGGTTAAGGTTAAATTAAGATGTCTGATATATCAGTAGGTGGCAATTATATAAAGTGGTGTTATTAAATATCTAATTAAATTCACTTGTGTGTTCTTTATACAAAGTTTTTTTTACAAACTGTTCAAGGTAAATGCTGATTAGTGCACACTCTCAATGCCATTTAGTTTTTCCTGCGAATTAGCACATAGCAAACGTATAAATTTTGAAGGTTCATTAACACGATTTCTTAACTACCCACTCACAGATATGCTGTCCTTTACAAACAGCGGCAATGCCTAGAAGTAGGCTCAAAATTAAACAGTATGAAATGAGAAATGTATTTCATATTGTTATGTTTTATATTTAAAAACACAATAACATAACGTCCAATAAAAAAAATAATTTTATAATTTCTTCTACTTTTTTATGAAGTTTTTGAAACCAATTCAAAATATTATTGAATAATCTCTGTGGTTGCTATTTCATGAATTTTCCTTGTATTACCGAACTTTAACTTATTTTTCGGTAATATGTATTAAAGGTACCAGAAGGGGTGTGGAAAAGTTTTCGATTTTCTTAGGGTTTATCTAATTTTGCAAGATAAATAAACTGATTAAATTCAAATATCCTCCCATCGTCCGTTTAGAAGTTATGAAAGACATATCAATTATCCACAAATAGGGGAAATTTTGTATGGAAGGTACTAGAAGGGGTGGGGCTATTCTTCCCATTTACAATTCCATTAATTCGTTTTGAAAAATATTAATTCTGTTAAATTTTTATACCGATCAGTTAATGTTTACTCGAATTATCCTGCTCACCAGCCAGACAGACGGACATAGCTCAATCGTCCGAAAAAATCCTGAAAAGAATTTGGTCTTAAGATACTTGGTGCCTAACTCGTATCCTTTAACGCGTTACTCTTTTTCTCGTATCAAAAGGTACTTACACTCATCCCTAAGGGTGATGGTAAAGATATAGCCTATATCACACAGCGATAACGCATCATTCTACTATTGAAAGAGTTTTTAAAATCAGAAGATACGCCATGCATACAAAAAAACAAACTAGCAAACTTTAATTTTTTGACCCACAAAATGGCACAAACTTGTTCAAAAACGATATATCTTTAAACTTGTACAACAGGACTTACTGTGTAACAGTGCATCCCTACATTAGCTTATTTAAAAAGTTATACTAGACATACAATATAGATGAGACCACTGTATACTTTTTCATATTTTCATATTTGCATAGTTTCATATTTTCATATTTTCATATTTTCATATTTTCATATTTTCATATTTTCATATTTTCATATTTTCATATTTTCATATTTTCATATTTTCATATTTTCATATTTTCATATTTTCATATTTTCATATTTTCATATTTTCATATTTTCATATTTTCATATTTTCATATTTTCATATTTTCATATTTTCATATTTTCATATTTTCATATTTTCATATTTTCATATTTTCATATTTTCATATTTTCATATTTTCATATTTTCATATTTTCATATTTTCATATTTTCATATTGTCATATTGTCATATTGTCATATTGTCATATTGTCATATTTTCATATTTTCATATTTTCATATTTTCATATTTTCATATTTTCATATTTTCATATTTTCATATTTTCATATTTTCATATTTTCATATTTTCATATTTGCTGAAACAAATTTAGAAAAATTGGGAATTACAATTCCTTTAATCTGTTCGTATAACGTTTCCCTACATAAGCAGTAAAACTATTGTACTTCGTGTCGTATGATTTACGTGGAATATTACTTATGATAATCATACGCCACCATATAACAAAAGAGCCTTAAACGTGACGATTCCCCTATACGATACTTACAAATTTTGAATCGATATCAAATTCTTATGGCATGTAACTTGACAAAACGAATGATGCAGAACTTCTTCTTTTTGCGGTTACTTTCACGTGCAGTTCTCAGAATTGAGTTCCAACATGATGTGTTGTACTGCGATAATTTCAAATTTTCATACTTTCATATTTTAATATTTTTTGATATTTTCATATTTTCAAAAAATATCCATTATATTAATATTGAATCACTTCGTCATCCACATGATTACTTTATTACCTTTAGCATTTAACATTTGATTTTCCCTCAACAAGCATTTCGACAACTTTTAATTATGGGTACAACCAATTCTAACTACAACTCTACTCTCTGTTCTCCCCTGTTGTGAAGCCCTTCTCAAAAGTACCACTTAATTTTATTTAAGTATTTTTGTTTTTCTACATCAAATTCAAGCCAAAATTTAAGCATACTTTTGGCCTTTAATTAATGAAACCGCAACATTGTTCTTTTGGCTGGTTGGGTTGGTTGATTGTTACATGCCACACACACACACAACGAAATGATGATTGCCTGCTTTAAGGAGTTTTAAAGTAATTTATTTAAATCTCTTTTTTGATTATTTATATGTAGTTTGTTTACTCTCCAGCAAATGGGAAAAAGTTGTGAATCCTTGAATATTGTTGTTTTTTTGCAGTGTTTTCCTATACTTGACCCGATTACGTTGCATTAAATTTCTTTCCCAGAAAACCTCCATTAAGCAAAACGGAACACATATACTGATACAAAAAAAAAAACGAAAGGCTTAACCACTAAGGATTAACAACTTTCACCGCTGAGTTCGGCCAGCCACTCTTGCCCGCCGCACTCTCCTCCTTGCCCAGTTTTGGATTATCTGTTGTGTTGCCCTTAACTCGCTCTCTCTTCATCTGGATACAGTTTAACATTTGTAAGTTGTTTTCTGCGAAACGACGGACTGCAAACGTAATTCATTAAATTTTCACTTCAATACAAGCCGCGTAGTATTACGTGCTATTTTTAGTAGTGTAAAGCTCAATATTATAGCTGCAAAAGGTTAAAAACAAAGCAAATACTCGAAAACAAGTAGGAAGCCCAGAGACAAAGAGCGAAAGTGCAAGACTGGATGCTCAGTGGGAATTTATATGTTTCGAACTAGTCATTAAAGCTAGAAGGCGTTGATGCAGGAATTGGAAAAGTTTTATGACGTTAATATGGATGTTTTTTTAAATGCGATTTAATTTAATTTAAGTCTACTGAAGCTTTGATATAAAGTTATAGTAGACTAGTGGGCCCGGCAATGCTTCGCTATTGCATTTTAACTTGTAATATATATTTTACATTTAGGTCTACAAAGTACTTTGAAAACGGTACTTAAGCTCGATAATGATATGTTGAGTTTATTAACTTATGTAACTAATTTCAAGCAACTCCTTAACATGAAAGTTAACAAATTAAGTGTTGTTGTTTTAAATTCTAAATATCATAGGCTCTATGACGATAGTAAAAAGTTCATCAGCAAAGCCATATCTTTCACAAATCGGAAGCAGACATTCCGTTAAAGATCAAAATTCAATGTAGTAGCGGTAACCGTCTGTATTCTAACTATCTCTTTGGGCGTAAAAAACACTTTTGACATGCCTTCTCCGCCTATTGACCGAAAATGAAAATTTCGTTTGAAGCTTCATGCCTTTAGCCATAAAAACCTCTTTTGCCATGTCTTCTTCTCACATGGATCAAGAATATTCCCGAATACTATCTTTGTATTGAAATCGTATTACCATTCCTTGAGATAATTCGGTCACCAACGTTTGGCTTTACAAAGTGATTTTCTCACGGGCTGTATGGCATTTTACGCCGTCGTGATGGAACTATTTCTCCTTCACATAATGTGCAATGACATGATAAATAAAACAAATCAATTGATCGCCCACTGGCTATATTTCTTCTACCAGTTGGATATATGAATATAGGCCAAGGTCTTTCCTCAGCATTTGCAGAGACCGAGTTGCTGAGAACGGCGTCGGTTCGATAAATTCGAGTCCCCTGTCACACTTACGTCTGGGTTGAAATAAAATAGCAACAAAAACGGTAAATGGAGTTTTGTTGGGGGTCAATTGTACATTAAAAATCCACATGACATGACTTGGTGAAATTTTCTAACAATTCATCGTAGATTCCAATTTTGGTTACAATTTTTGCTGTTCATAGCTCTAGGCGAACTGCAATATACTTTGGAATTTTGACAGTTATAACTGTTTATTTTAAAAGGGGTGTGGTACAGCCCACTTCCACTCTTATTGTAATTTATACTGCTCCAACAACATATATACCAAATCTTATCTTTATACCTCAGATAGTTCAAGAGATATAGCCCTTTTTATTTTCAAGTTGTATGGGCGGTGCCACGCCCCTTTATCCAATCACAACCAAATATAGCCAGGGACTATCACCAGGTCAACTGCACCATTTGGTAAAATTTTCCTATCAATCTGTCTATTGGAAAAGCCTGCAAAGCGATTTTTTAAAAGGGGGCGTGGCACCGCCCACTTCCACCCTGGCTGTAATTAATACGGCTCCAACAACATATATACCAAATCTCATCTTCATACCTCTGATAGTTCATGAGATATAGTCCATTTTATTTTCAAGTTGTATCGGCGGTGCCACGCACCTTTATCCAATCACAACCAAATATAGCCAGGGACTACAACAGGTCAACAGTACCACTTGGTAAAATTTTCGTATCAATCGGTCTATTAGAAAAGCCGTTAGAGCGATTTTTGAAAAGGGGGCGTGGCACCGCCCACTTCCACTTTGGCTGAAATTAATACTGCTTCAACAACATATATACCAAATTTTATCTTTATACCTCTGATAGTTCATGAGATATAGACCCTTTGATTTTCAAGTTGTATGGGCGGTGCCACGCCCCTTTGTCCAATTGGACCGAATTGTAAATCTAAACCATCCGGGGCGCCACCCAAACGCATACAAAAAAATTTATGCAAATCGGTCCAGCCGTTTAGGAGGAGTTCAGTCACAACACACGTACGTTAGATTTTTATATATAAAGATGTAGGTGGTCATTCTTAAATGTAGTACTGATAATGAGTTAACACTATTGAAATATTGTTGGACCTATATGCGGCCATGTGATTATTGAATAACCATTAAGCTATCAGCAGTTCAATATAACACTGCGATGTAAAATTAATCTAACGCCAATTCGTCCTGCCGGCGAAAAACATTGCCTACCTCAAGGTTTAAATAAATTTTTATGTTTAGGTCTCTGCTAAGTTTATTTTCACAATTTAATTTGTATAAATTTTTACTTGTGTCTTGTGTTATTCCCCCAAATGCAGAAAATATAGTATTAAGCTGTACAATTAAAGAACGCCAATTCGTCTTACCGACAAAACCCATTGCATACCTCAAGGTATAATTAAATTTCTCATTTTTTGGTATCTGCTAAGTTTATTTTTACAATTTAATTTTTATAAACTTTTACCTTAATATGTATTTTGTCCTCCAAAGGCAATAAATATAATATTAATTTTTAAAATTACTATAACGCCAATTCGTCCTACCGACAAAACCCATTGCATACCTCAAGGTTTAAATAATTTTCTTATTTTTAGGTCTCTGCTAAGTTTATTTTTAAAATTTTGTGTATGTTTTCCCCCAAAACCAAAAATATAATATTAATCTGTACAATTAAAGAACGCCAATTCTTTTTATCGACAAAACCCGTTGCATACCTCAAGGCTTAAACAAATTTCTTATTTCGAAGTTTCTGTTAAGTATATTTTTACAATTTAATTTGTATACATTTTTACTTAAATTTGTGTATTATTCCCCCAAAGGCAAAAAAAATATAATATTTACGCCAATTCGTCTTACCGACAAAACCCATTGCATACCTTAAGGTTTAAATAAATTTCTTATTTTAAAATCTCTGCTAAGGTTAACTTAACAATTTTATTTGTATTAATTTTTACTTAAATTTGTATATTTTGTCCTCCAAAAGCCAAAAAATATATTATTAATCTGTAAAATTTATATAACGCCAAATCGTCCTACCGACAAAACCCATTGCATACCTCAAGGTTTAAATAAATTTCTTATTTGTAGGTCTCTGCTATGTTTATTTTTACAATTTAATTTGTATTAATTTTAACATAAATTTGTGTATTTTGTCCCCCAAAGGTATAAAATCTTGCAAAAATTGTTTTACATTTATATAAATATTTAAACGTTTTCATTTCTGACTGTCTGTGAAACCACAAAATCCACTAATTTCAAATTACATCAAACACCAATGTTACTTGCTCTGACATTTGCAAACACCTACACAATCAAAGCTTCCTTGTACACAGTTGGCAGATTTGCCAAAAAAATATGCAAAACATTTGCACGTCTTTCAAATAATTCACCTGGGTGCCAAATAGAAATGTTGATGGGGCTGGTGGTGTTGGTGGATGTCAGAAAAATCACAGCGAGTCAAGAGCGGAACCTGTAACATGAAAGTACTAAAAAAAGAGACCCCAAACCATAAATTTGACAAGGCCCTAAGGAGTAATCTATATAAAAATTAAACTCCTTCCATTTAGGAACATCACATCAGAAGCAATGACGGCATATGAAGCGCTAAAACACCTGTATACAAATATGTATATGTATTTATATACATAGGTATATAACAAAAATCAAATGCCAGCACCAAAAAGCTGTGTGTTGTGGAAACGAGAACAAGACAATTTAAATATACCGCATAGAGCCAGCGAACATTTTCAAATAATTTTTTGTTAATAACATATTCTCCATTAAACGGAAATCTGATGCTAGTGACGTCAAAAAAGCCAAAGAGTTTTAAACAAACGTAACAAAACAATAAACAACAAAATTATTTTAGGGAAACATATTGTAAAGGATTGTGGGCAACTTTCTGGTTGCAGTTGTTATATGATAATTCCCTATGGCCGAGTAGTCAGATATATTTGAATACATCAATTTATTGCCTGAAACAATATCATCTTACTACACAGTGCAACAATTGTTTGAAGGAGGAATAATTTCTTTACTAAATAAAAGCCTTAGGTGAGTATATTAAAATTCTGGCATGACAGATCCCGCTTCGTCCAACTTTTTTCTATGTCCCGGTAAAGTTTTCAGTTTAACCTAAAACAGAGTTTGAAATTGGTCCTAAACAACTATGATTCTTATGGTTGTAGAGCATTTTAAGTATCAGTTGGTTTTAATGGAATTAAAGAAGGATACAGCGACCTTAAACCGTCAGAGTATCTATGTTTGTTATTGTTTTAGTTTATTTTGACGTCAGATGTCTTCAATGAAATTTAGGAGGAATTACTATTGTGCATAATTTTAACTGTCCAAAACTCAATATCTCCAACTTTTATCAAACATTTTGTTTTTTTTTGAAACACTGTGTGAATAGCGGCATAAAATAGTCAGAATATCTATGTTCCTTATTGTTTTTGTGCATTTTTGGTATCGGATGTCTTCTATAAAAATTACGTGACTGCTTACGTGTCCTTTTCATTCTCATTCCAAAGAAAAAAACGACATAAAGGATCCTTATGACGGAACTTTACAACATTCAAATGTTTTACAAAAATTTTGCTCACAAAATTCGACTTGGGGTGCTCTAAGACAAAAAGTTGACATCTTCAACTGTATCTTATCTTATCATTTTATCTCTTTTTAAAGCACTGTGGGTATAGAGACCGAAAACAGTTCGATTATCTAAGTTACTTACTTAATTTCCGTTTGCACCAAATGAATGAGGTATGGGATAGCTTCTCGCGTTGTTGTGAATTAACACGCTTTCTATTTTTAGATTCACAACTAACGGCACCTACTTGTTTATCGACGAATGCGAACATCACTGTTTGAGAAGCTCTTACTAGACACGACGATTGAATCGATGCTTAATACTGCGAAGTTGCTGTCAACAACATTCGAGGGGAGCCGACAATGAAAGAAAAATTTTTTTTTTTTTCTTTTTAAGATGACTGGAGCCAGGTTTGAACCTGCGATCTCCCGCATGGTAGTTGCGTGTTCTAACCACTATGCCACGGCCGGCATACCTAAGTTAGGTAAGGTTTATTCGGCAGGCTTGTACAGTCAATGCTCATAGGGTCCTAGTGTGTATCCTGTTGTGATACCTTTTTCAAATTTTCCCACTAATTGTTCCCATTCTGTTCGACCAACGTCTCTCTCAAGCAATTTTGTTGGTCTTTCGCTTCTGATAGATAGGTTTTACCCACAAGCGTACAATGACCAAACTTTTCATATCAAGTCAAGTCACTAAAAGAAGGTCAGTGAAATAAAAGATGCTGCGTGGTCTCCTTATCTTCCTTAGCAATGCATCATCTACAACAATCGTTGTAGGGAAGTTTCAACCTCTCAGCGTGTTTATCAACCGGCTAGGAACCGGTTGTCTACACTTCTTTCTCATCATTGCAGCTTCTATCGTTGTACGAAAGTTTTAACTTGTTAACGTGTTTACCAACTGCCCAGTGACTGGTTATTATAGTTATGATGTTCCTTAGATGGTCTGCAGACAGGTTCAACGCAAATCTTGTTCTCTGTATTTACTTTAGGCCAAATCCATTTGGTCGCTGTGCAAGTGGGTTCTCTCACCCATCTATCCTTAGCAATGACGATTACACCCAGTCCACAGTTATGACTCCATTTAAGCAGAGGATTTATCGCAGATTTCATAAGCTCAGAGAGTAATTTACGATCCTTGGTGGTAACAACCCAGCGGTAAAAATACCCATTACCTAATCGGTGATATCAGCTTGATTTAGTACAAATCAGTGGTGACTCTCCCTATATTACTCCTTAAATTTAGCATAGGAGTGTCATAGTCCGTTTAATGGATGCTTTCTTACTTACAAAGTAAGCGACGATGTCAGTAACAGTCATTTTAGTTGCTATTACGTTATAAGTGTTGTTTAAAGCGAGCTTAATAACACGTTTGATTACAAAGTAAGTGACGATGTCATTAGGTGCTATTCCAATCGGAGTTATCTTGCGTGAACCATATTTTTTACGTTACACACGCGTGACATTCTGAGTTCCATTATCGCTCTCTTGCAATGTCAAACTGATGCCTTGGGTTACTCAATAGGTATCCAACAGTTCTACAGCACGTCTAGTCTATCGTCTTCAGAAGAGTAAATATATTGAGATTCCATAGTAGTTGATAGAGTACTCATCCTTGTGGAGTACTACAAACCGCCACCTACGAAATATTTGATACTTCCAAACTATATCCAATGCGCCTTACTTTGAGGAGTTTATTAACTAATGAGGTGACCACTGGATTAATCTCCAGATGTTACCTTGAGTCAATTACAGATTAAAATATGACATTGTTTAATGCTCCCTCGATGTCCAGGATAGCGTTGAGTGCAGTTTCCTTCTAGTTCAGAATTTTTTTTACCAGACTGGTTATCGAATCCAGTTTCCGTGGATTTATCCGAAATGTGGGCATTTCAAACTTTGGATAACGCTTTCGTTTTAAGAGATGATCTGAAATCTTATATTCTCTCCAGAATTTTACGTAGGAAGGAAGATAAAGTAAACGGTCTAAAATCCTTGACCTTTGTATGGGATGCCTTGCTCCCTTCAGGGATAAATACAATTTTGTAGGTTATCCACCTCGTTGGAATGTCGAGAAGCTGCATACAAGCTCTGAAGATTGTCAAAAGGCAGGGCGTCAATACGTACATGTATTTCTCTGTAGATCCGCGGGTATAATATCATCGGACATTTAAAATTAAGAAAACTTTTGATTACACATTGATCTCGATGTTAAGTATGTTGGAAATATAAAAAAGTATTACTCTCTGAGTTTTACATAATCCGGTAATCACTTCCTTGGCAGCCTTCGAAGTGTGCTAAGATCTGAACCTCCAAGGTTTCACGATTGTTGGTGGTCCAAGAATCATCTGTTCTCTAAATGTACGAGGGTACTGTTGGATTCGAAGATAAAATCTTACGTCATAAAATCTTCGTAGGTAGGACAAAAACTTGCAAGTCGGCTAGTTTTCAAAGAGTTTTCTATATTACTGCCGAATTTTCTCCATGACTGTCTTGTGGCCTTCCTAATCAGGTCTTTAAAACTATTAATAGAAGACTTAAATGAGCTTCAGTTGCCGTCACTTTTTGTCTTATTGAATAGTAGCTTGAATAGTATCAGTAAAAATTCTAAAGTTTTATAATCGATACTATTTAAATACTCTGACATATGTTAATGCCAAATAGCATAAATTCCAAGTTATGTAAATTAGCTCACTATAGACATTACCTTCATCAAAGAGCTATATAGTGACTACTATGTACTACTTTAATATACATTGATACTCTATAGTATGTGTGAGCACCTTAATTTTTAGACTTACTGCCAATACTTACTATCTTATATAGATCAACGAACATTTTTAACTTTATTAACTTGTAATCGTTTAGGTATTTATGTTACGTAAAAATAAATACTGCACCATGGTTCTATATTTTAGCGGTTTTTCCAGAGATTATGACCACAAAATTCTAGTTGGCTTTTCTACCAACTACGGCCACTGCTACTGCAGTCCACATAATGTTTCCTCGAATCACTGTAGTTAAAAGATGAATCAACCTGGTTTGCTGGTTATTTTGTTGTGTAAAACATCTAATATTAATTATTAACCGAACTGCCTGTAACGGATGGCTGATGACGGTGAGTTGTACCCATTGTTTCTCGTGGTAATTGATGTTGTTGAGTTTTAGTTTTTTTTGTGTAGTAAAAAAAACTAGTTTGTTAAACAACATTATCATCAACAACAATAACTAATTGAAAATCGGATTTTCTTGTTGTTTTTTCTCTCTCCTGAATTTCGCACAAAAGTATGCAATAATAATTAAGTGAATTGTTGGTCATAAGCTATGCAATGGACTTAGTACTAGAGAGTGGCTGAGGGGCGGCAATTAAAAGGCCTTCGCTAAATCAAATATAAAGTTGGTATAACTTCGTCCTATGGTACAACTTGATACCACTGGATTTTTGATGTCATAAAGATCATATGTCTTTTCAATTGTAAAACAATGCGTAATAGATATTCTCATTAGAGATTTAAGGATACAAACGGTTTATTTAAAAAGCCGCCTACGACAAAATTTTTATAAATATGTCAAACTTACTTAACCAAAATCGAACTACAGCTTGTTCACACTCTATTCAATTTCTTAAAAAAACCCACCTAGGGAAAAAACCTTAAGAGAAAGTTTTGTATGAAGGGCTCATGATAACTTCAAAAACTAAAGATGCAGTTCGATTCCTTGTGTCCGAATAAAGATAAGTCCGTCCAGTCCGGTCATGTAATTAAACATTTTTGAAATAAAACTACCACAGTGATATAAATGATATTTTTAAGTCTATCTCCTAAAGCAAGGCAACGAGCGGGGATGTATGCCTCATACCCAAACGTTCTTTGTTTTTCAAAACCATGCTCCATGCAAGGAAGGCCTTTCAAAGTAGTAATTGCGCCACTGTGTGCAAGAGTGGCAATGCTTTGTATAGTTTCGTGTAAGTGTTAGAGTAAAGAGCTTTAAAGGTATTTAAAACTAAAATAACCAGAATTTTGTCACATTTTAACATTTTCCTTGTAAATATTTAACAAGTGTCACTGAGGGTAGATTATGTGCTGTGTGGATGAGTGTGTGTGTTAAGCTTTGAGAATGTGTAGGATGGTAGGGGCTATGTACACGGAGGAATTTAATTTGTTAGCATAACATTTAATTTAACATCTCATTGAGAAAATATACTCCCAATGTACTTAAAGTACTTAAGTTTGTGATTTGAAATTATTAAGACTTCGAAGACTTTGAATGACACATTTCGTTGGTATATAACATTAAAGTGTAATATCTGCTATTGTGAAGTAATGCATATTATTAGGCTTTTTGCTCTAAAATTAGGGAGATTTGTTGGAGGTAAGAAAAGTGAACTCTTCAATCGTTAATATTCTATAACGGTTCAAGTTGGGCCATCTTATAATGCGCCTTATTCTATGCAATACATTTTCATTATCATCCCGCTCTAAAAGTATGCTATGGTTTTCACTCGTTAAATATTCTATTAGGGTTCTAGTTGCGCCATCGAATAAACCGCATTATTCTATGCAATACATTTCGTATTATGACCCCGCCCCAAAAGTATGCTATAGTTTATAGTATAACAAACTACTGAGTTGTTTATATTACCCCTATATGTAATGTATTTTGTTATGCTTTTCCAAATTTTCATTAAATTTTCAATTCTATATTTAATTTCCACTTGCAATCATATTTTATAATATTTTCAAAAATTTCCAAAGTCTTAGTAAATCAAAATGACTTAAACCAAACAAATAAATTCGCAAGCATCCCCCTTAGACCTCAGTGTCCTTAGGGGCCATATGGTAATATGCAATGGCCACAAAACAAACAAAAACGACAGACAAATCTAAAATTTATTGTTTTGTATTAAACAAATGTAAAACACTGAGACACAGGCACAACGGGAGTGTGCGAGTGTGTGTGTGTTAGTGAGCCTTACAGATTGGCATGAGAATGCGTAGGGACAATTTTACAATAATTTCTGAAATAAAATGAATGTCCTTTGTTGCGCTTCCTTGTGTCCCCTGCTCTTGTCATTTAACTAACGAGTATGTTTGTGGCAGACAGCCATGGTCTATACCTTAAGTCGCTTACGAAATGTAATGTAAGTTGTAAAATGGAAATGTTCCCCCGAGGGCAATTGACGCCATTTGTGGTACGGGAGCCACATAGACATCTTGGAGTAGTAAACGTTCTCTTTTAACATATTACATTTTCTCAACATATGACACAAAAAGACAGAATACTGTATGTTGAAAAATATATTTCAAGCATCGTTGTAGTCATCTTCATAGTTTTACGTTAAGATGACAACAACAAAACATTAAAACCACTTGCAGGGACACTACGCCTGAGACATGTGAAAAGGAAAATTATTTTCAAGTTTAGGGAGAGTACAAGTAGAAAAGTAATCAAATTGCTCAACATCAAACAAAAATAAGAAAGAGAAAAAACAAAAGGATTCACTGTGTCGTTTAACAATTCTCTATTATGACAATAAGATTAATTTCTTGTGTTGATGAGAGGACATGAAAACACACACTCCCACACACATTTTCAAGGTAAGCTTAAGTATGTGTCAACACAGGTTTGTTATTCTCACGCTACCTACCTAGAAAAACTTTCTCTCCCAGAGAAGCTGAGATTTTAAACAAGGATTTTGTCTTTGCTGCTATGTTAAAATGTCATTATAGCACATTTGAAGAGCTTGATAAACAACAACAGGAAATTGCAACAGAATACTTGTAAATAGACACACGTATGCATACACACGCCTGTGTCCTTAGACATGACACTTACTATGTGTGGGTAAGCGTGCGTGTGGTGCAGTCCTTAGTCGTTTATATGGACGTTGTGAGGTTCCTTAGAGTGTGTGGGCGGTGTACTGGAGGTAAAGAGATATCTAAACAAAAGCAAAGACAAGTAAATACATTAAGTTATGAATGTGTGCTCCTTTGTAAAATCTATGTGTGTATACTTGTCATACAAATTGTTTGCCCAAAATAGTTGCACAGTGATTTAGGGGAAATCAACTCAACTCAGGATATAATACAATATGATGACAAAAAAAATTATTGTAGTTTGTACTCTGCCCGGAAACAGCGCAAGTGACGAAATCACGTCAATGATTGTTGGCGGAGTAGAGTAATCCATAACCACACCACAACGAGCTCAGTATGACATTTGCAACGCTTAAGAATAACAATGCCGACACCAGTGAGATTCGAACCCGTGATCTTACTATTGCCAGCCAGATGCTTTCCCACCGCACCATGTCAACTGGTTGTGACGCGAGCGCTTAAAGAACCACCACACCACCAATCGGTCAGCATAGCGGGAGGTTCTTTCTAACACATCGTTCAGTGCAAATAATAAACAGGCAACTACTTCATAATTCTCATTTGGTTTATGTCATATATAGTATAAGGAGACAGCAATTTTGCTGCTACCATCGTCGGTGACACCTCCAAGACGAAGTTTATTGCCCAGACAATTAATATTATCTGATCGCCTTGATCCTTTGGAAATGTAAGAAGACAAACATCTTTGACGATTAGTTTGTACAATCGGCCCTTAAGGCTGTACAACGGACAATAAGTCTGTACAACGAGTCCCAGAATTTATAAGGCCTGTTTATTGTTGATCTTAATTTTCCTGTTCCAGGACCTTAGCAAATTTCACCAGTAAGTTCTGCCGAATTTGCCTACTAGTCCACGACGCCACCCGAATTATTGCCACGATAAGCCCGTTCTGTTTCCCGTCACCGAACTACCGTCGCTCGTCTAAGGACCGCCTCTCCGTACAAAGGACAACATCCACAGGTACCGCAATATATTACACCAGACACTATCAACGATACGAGGACATATGGTGCAAAGGATTCTGGCAAACTGTGCAGAACCATGGTCCGGGATTAATTTCGACTCCGGAACGGACCAAAAGGATACGGACCAGCAAAGCCGGTATATGTTGCTCCATTGGTAAAAATTTTAAAATTTATATAGTTGTTGCTGGGGGTTTACAGCGCTTGGCCAAATATTTCGGTTCATTCCGGTACATAGAACCGGTAGCCGGGGAAACGGTGGGGGCATCGCATTCATTATACACAACACTGTGCAGTATAGAGCTCTTTCCCTCGATCTCAGTTTGAAGTTACCGCATGAATTTCGTTCTTGGAGGTCGCCCGCCCCCTGTAGCCGAAACAGAGGCTTGGCACAACTTAGAACGGGAAGGAGCAACAGGCTCAATGCCTACTGGTCCCGCATAGATCGTGCCGTCCCCAATATATGCCCAGCATGTGGTCAGGGTCCCCACGATACCTGCCACATTCTCATCCCAGCCCACACTGCTCAACTTAGAGCATTGGATTTATGGGCCAATCCAGTGAAAGTA
This sequence comes from Muscina levida, assembly GCA_964034835.1. NCBI lineage: Eukaryota > Metazoa > Arthropoda > Insecta > Diptera > Muscidae > Muscina > Muscina levida. The sequence continues at coordinate 100,842,982 of OZ035884.1, read as the reverse complement.
GCCCAATGTTAAGGACTGGACATTTGCGAAGAACCTCCGGATTAAAAATTGTAAATTTTGAATAGGCCAACCTGCGAGGCCATTGACCAAACATAACCCCAGACATCATTACCTACCATCAGATCAGGGATGTGTTCCGCAGTGTATCGTTCTATAGAAATTTTGTGGATTGAAAATTAAGAAAGTAAATATATAATATCTCACTCTAGTCAGGAAGATCCACACTTTACACTCGTAAGGTTTTAAGGATCCTTGCGAAGGTAAGCTGGAAGCGACTGAGATTACCTCAGCCTAAGGTAAAACACCCGATATAGGCTGTACCGGAGAGTGTGGCTAAAGTTTATCACAGTCGGTTTGATGCCCTTATATGTGGTCTCCACTCGTTAAACATCGTCTACCAATACATTTACTATTATTGTCCAGACATCTGCCTCTTGCTTATATAAACCGCAACCCACTGTGCGTAAGTATTACCCCCCCAATTAGTAGTTGTGGTAGTGGTGTGGGTAGTGTCTTAACTTGTAGTGCTGCTATAACTATATATATATATGTGGACTAATGTCAATTTGTTTTTTTTGCTCTCTTCATCGTCACTTTTCCTCCCGTTAAAGCAAACGGAAATACTGCATTTGCTTAAAGAAGCCCCTTCTAGATGTCCTTCGGTATGAATGAATTTACATTGGCTTTTGTTTTCATAACAGATCCGTTGTGCCAACAAGACGCAGCAAAGAAGAAGTAGTCTCCGTTTTTTTGTTGTACTCTAAACAAGACATTGAAAAATAGTTTGTTTATCCTTTTACTTGTGCTCATAACAACTTGTTTAACACATGTCATAGACCGTAATAATCTCTACCTCCCTCTATGTTATACTCCCGCATCTACTCTCTCTCTCAGTCTCTAGAGTCTAGAAATTTGTGTACACTAACACACATATTTGCATATCTCTTAGCTTTGTCTTAGAGTAAATGACAAACATTTTGTACTGTAATTATCTTAGACTTTTGTTATTTTTTTGTTATTTTTGCACAAGTCTATAAAGTTTCTGAAGGATTTAAATTCTTGTGCTCGTACTCTGGTTTTGTCAAAGAACGACATTTTGTTTTAATTATCTTAAAAGCTTTTCACTGTTGTGGTAGACCAGTGTGGCAGTAGCAAGGATACCAAATAAAAAAAACTTACCTTTAACGGTTACGCCAACAGTTTGTAAAACTTCCAATTTCTTTTTATTATGAGGCGATTGGCCAATACATTTGTATGTGCCGGCATCCTGATAGACCACATCCTTGAGCGATACTTGTCCCGTAGGCGTAGACAAGCCGTGACCTAAACCTCTTAAACGTGCCGTCACTGGATCCAAATGAGACCAACAGCCTAAAGAACCTAAAAGAGAAAGGGAAGACGACAATGTAAAAGACGCAGACAACCAAATGTAATGAAAAATAGAAACCGGGCCAAATTAAAGGACATACGTTTCATAAATTATTCAGCAACACAAGAATAAGAAATAAAGTCCACACAACACAAACAAACAGTGCGAAGATAATGTTGGCTATGCTGACGATGATGATGATGATGGTGATGACGATTGTATGATTGTGTACTTTGGACTGTCTTTTGTTAAATAATTTCATTAATTGCTTCAACACGAAAAATGAAAAGAAAATTTTAATTTATATAATTGATTTGGGTTTGGGGGAGGGAGAACGTTTGCTACTTCACTCCACTGTCTCTACTTTAGCAGCTGAACGAAATTTAACGGCCAAATTCGCTGCGGCACGCGTTCTCTCCTTGGCGGCATTCCATTACCAACCAAACGTGTTCGAACTACAAGTCTATAAATTATACGTTCTATCTTTCTGTTGTATCTGGAATTGCGTTGCTTCGCAAATACCATCACAGTATACAGTAAGAGTGTAGTACTACGCAGTATTAATGGCATGTTGTTTCATCATTAGTTCCAACTTGCTTTTTCGTTAATTTTGTTAAGGCAAATAATATATTATCGTTATTAATTGCTTTTACAATTAATTTGCAATTGTTTGTAATTATCTGGCGCTTTTAATGAATACATTCAGGCATCAGCATGTACTAGCTGTTCTGCCTTAATTTCCAATCAGACAACGCCTAAAGGTATACCATCGTTAATATACTTTTTGTCATAGCCAATGTAGACTACAATTTAATGACGAATTCGTTTCGAGCAAAGAAGACAAATTAATGCTGTAATTACAGGAATCATTTGCAACAAGAACAATTCTTGAGGTATTTAAAATTTAAAAATAAATTATACAATAAAATTATGATATAAAGGCGATGGTGAATTCTAGAAATGTTAACAAAATTAATGTTCCTAAATAGTATTTGTGCAAAACAAGAAACTCTCTACAGAGGTCCCCAAGTAGCTCACGACGTCCAATTTATCAAGTATTACCAAGGAAATGTCACTGCTAATGCTGATGGCATCCCTGTCGCAGGTTCAGGGAAATCATGTATACAAAAATTCTGCGGCGGCACATATGATGCGAACTTTTGTGTATGCCGGGCTTAGATTTACTGTATGTATTTGTCGTGCTTTTATTGTTTTTTTTAAAGTTCTTATTTGGACACTTCCATAATTGAATTTGTTTATAGCAGTGATGCGCATTTTATAGCCTCGCGAGGCCGGCAATAATCAGTTTTCACAGAAAAACGACTGGCAATTATCACGAACTCAAAAGTTTTGTTGGATTCAAAACAGTCAGTCTCTGCTTGAGACTGAGGAACAATGTTCAACGCTACAATTGTGCAATTCCACACGGCATATTGTTGTGTGCGTTCTTTCGTTTATGCCTGCCACCGGCAGGATTATCCATCGGCAAATTCCAGACCCCGGGGGGAGCTCTTAATACTAAATAGTGAAGGATTTTGTTAAATGTCAAAGACACTGTTGGACAATCCTTTAACTCCGATTTTCTGCTGAGCTTTTTAAATCATGTGTTAGCATGCCTAAATTATGAATTTGTATGTCCGACATCTAGATACTTTAGCTGGCAAAAAGATTCCTTACCTTGTGGACACTGCAGTGTCACTGCTCCACCTAGCTGTACTTCAAGTTGTCCTTTATTAGGGTTGTGAGAAGCTGCCGCTACAGAGATATCTTGATCGTCTGGTTCTGACGTCACATCAACAGAGTCGTCTGAAAATATAGAAAGAAAATGAATTTTTATAAAATGTTTTATTAAGATATGGGTTCTGAAATTTTTATAATAATCCGGAATGCCCCAACCACCTCCGACTTGTACGGTATAGGTTTGGTTAGGTTGCGGACACGTTTAATCTGGTAAAAACTAGATCACATTACACATCGAGATCTGCTGATCTATAGTGGTTGTCCGTTAAAAGGAAGGAGAATGAAGAAAAGAGGGGAGGGATAAATAAAGGAGAGAAAGTCGTGTTAACGGCAATTTTTTTTTTGCCCAGTTAGGTATGGAAGGCACAGCAAGAAGAACGTATTCAATCTCCTACTAGGACTGAGGAGAGAGACTCTAGGTGTTCTCTGTAACTCTCCCCTAAGTGTATTAGCCTCCTACGGGCTAGTACGGGATAGCTACAAAGAAGATGTTCCATCGTCTCGCACTCCTCCTAACACACACGGCAGTCGTCCGGTATTAATCTCTTACACAGGCCAATCATATTCGCTTATCGGGATCTGCAGTTATGCAGTCGGTTTTGGATATCCAACGTCTGCCGGATGTTTACCACATCCAATCCTTCATTAAGCCAAAAACGTAACAAGGGAAGGGAAGTCGTGGGAACACCAATATTTATTTTGGCCAGTTAGCCATGGAAGGCACCTCAATAAACGTATTAAATCTCCTACTGGGACTGACGAGAGAGACTCTAGGTGTTCTATGTAGTTCTCCCCTAAGTGTCTTAGCCTCGTAAGAGCTAGAGCGGGACAGCTACAAAGAAGATGTTGTAGCATCGTTTAGCACTCATCCAAACACACACGGCAGTAGTCCGGTATAGATCTATCCCATTTGCCTGTCAGGTGCCTGATATTGCAGTGGCCTATCACAATTCCACAGGCCAGAGTTAGGTTACTCTTACCCAGGCCAATTGTGTACGCTGATCGGGATCTGCATTTATTCAGTCTGTTCTGGAGATCCAATGTCTGCTGGCTGTTTTCCACATCCAATCCTCCACTAAGTCAAAAAGGTAACAAATAGGCGGGGTAAACATCTTCCAGAGAGTCATCATCAGACATAGTACAGCCACCTCTGGCCATTAGGACTGCTGATTCGTTACCAGGAATCGCGCAATCTTCTGGAACCCAACAGAAGCTGACATCCAGAGGCTTGAAATCATCCAACTTATCCTTAAGTTCCTCATCAAATTTGCAGACTGACTATCCAGACAGATAGTTATCCTTCTGCTAGTATCAATTCTACATCCCATCCCAGTACATCAGCCTGTAAAACACTGCATTTGTTATTTAGCCTGAAAGAGAGGCATAGCTGCAGGTCTTAGATGTTGACACCACCTCCGGTGCCCTGTTCCATTTTTGAACCGTCAGTAAAGACAGAAATAGAGTTGCCATAAGGAGTCCCGCTGCTATAGCCTTGACATACAAGTCTGGGGGCGGAAGGTCCAGCAATACATCCAAAGCCGCTTGCGTCGTTCTCTTTAGTGGTAGTAGTCCCCATTACAACCTTTGGGCTTTATGAAATAACGCCCCAAGAAATAAGGCACGCCCCCTGTCGCTTACGTCGTATTCAGTCTCGCTACTTTCACTTTCTAGCATTATTAAAAGGCAAATACGTCTCGCTACTCTGTCACTCTGACATTATTAAAGGACGATTGCGGTGGGAAGCATGCCCCCAGTCGCCTACATCGTAGTCATTCTCGCTACTCGCTCTGACATTATTTACTCTTATCTTGGCCATCCCACGAAAGCAGACATCCATAGGTGATAATTGGGCGGACTACCATGGTATAGTCATGGTATAGTCTGAGTCATCAGCTTTTACTTGCACGCAAAGAAAGCATTGACCCTCTTTAGTCTTTCTTCGAGATTCCTTGACCAAGATAGCTGTTGATCAAGGACAACACCTAGGTACGTGGCCTCCGTTTACAGCTCTAGTTCCACCCCATTTACTCTCGGTGGCCTGAAGTCTTTTATCTATACTACGAACGTTTTCTGAGGGTTCACCCCCAAACCACAGTTATTCGCTCATCGTAGCAGCTTTTCAAGGGCAGTTTGGATAAGATCCCACATGTTTGGTAGACATTTTCCAGCTATCATGATGATAGCTCAGTGAAAGCGACGTAGATTTGCAATCTAAAGTTTCCGGGTTCGAATCCCGGCCGGGGGCATTGGCATCAACATCGATGAAATATTGCTTTTCAAATACTTTCGAGTTCTCCAGCCAACAAAACTCATCCTATATGCTTTCACTACAAAAAATCCAAATTGCGCAAGGACCAAGGACAAAAGGAAAAGATTTATAAACATCCTAAAAAAATGAATCAAAAAAAACCAGCTGGCGCCATTTCTTGGAGTAAAATGGTAGTTAAAACTCAAAAACAACAACAAAAACTAGCAATCCTTGTTACAAAACTTGTTATCTACAAAGGAACGAAAACAGAGTTGCCAGCAATGATAGTATGATAAACGGATTACATGCCGATAAATTGAAGATCGGTATAAAGAATTATCACCCATGATACTTCCTCCAGCTGCTACAACAACAACCACATCATCCACAAAAAATTTTCCACAATTTTAGTCCTTCTGCTTCTGAAACCGCTTACTTTTCCTGCCAGTTAAATCGCCTCCTTTTGCCTCACTCTCATTTCCCACACCTTTCTGATTGGTTGTGACCAAGTACGTATAGGTTGACGGTGAGACAGTGGCGTTTTGGCGGATTACGAAAGTTTTTCCGCCTTTTTAGTGCCAGGTTTTATGTCACAGTCTATTTGAGACTTCCTTGGAACTTGGTTGGTTGGTCGATGATTGTATTCTACATGTCCTCTTCTGACAGGGGAGAAACCGGACTGGTTGCAATCAAACTTGCGATTACAGGACACCTCAAATTGTACATCATTATTTAGGACTCCTGTCGAGTTCTTTGGGTCAAGTTGCAGCATAAGTTCATCATGCTATTCCTTGATAGATGCTTGCAGCTCAGCCAGACTGATCGTAGTTCTGTCTGGTTGAGACCCTTGGATTTTGGTTGGTTTGCAATAGAGAGCACTCGATGATCGTATCTTCCTTGTCCTCTTCCAACAGGGAAGAAACCGGTATGGTTCTAATCACCAAAACTAGCGATTACAGGACACACTCATATTGTACATTATTATTTAGGACTCCTGCCAAGTTCTTTGCGGCAAGTTTTTAAGTAATAGTCAAAATTTGTCTTACCTACTCAAATATCATTCTGCTTTCTTGACGGCCTATAATCCAGTTTAAAATATAGGACCTCAAGACGTCTATGTAACCTACATGTCTATGTAATAAATCACCGCTGTATTCGTCGTAAGCAATGCAGCTATAGCGAGACATCTACTTACTAAGTTTTTATACAAACTGAAAATAATTGCCTAGATCTCTAAGTATCCATAATTCACTGCATTACCACCTCTCCCCCCAGCAGAATTGCAATATCTTGGAAATTTGTTGAAAGTATCTGATCAGCATTTCTCTCTCTGCTTAATGTAGATATTAAATTACCAATTTCCATATTATTTTTGATTTCGCAAACACTTATCTATATATAGCAATTTCGTTATTTACAAACATTAAAGCATACTTTTAGGCTCTTAAACAACTCGTTTGCCAGTGCCTACTTTGTGGAGCGAGTTAACGAATAAATGTATATTTATTTAAAATTTCCATTTGTATCTTTTGCCAAAACATGAAAAAAGGAAACCCAATTCCCCTACGATTTGTTATTTATTTGTCCATTATTTAAATTTGAACCCACCCATGGCTGCCATAGCACCACCGAAAAACCTTTTAACACTTTAGGGAAATCGAAAGTTTGTTTATGATTTTTGGACCTTTACCCTCTAAAATATATGTTGGCATTCGTTTTCACTTGGTGCCAGACCAAATATTGGTAAATACGTACAATATAGAATAGAAAGGGTACGATAGAAACATAAAAAACACTTGAATGCAAAAAGTATTTGTATAAGCAATACAAAAGGCGGCCAGACATTCGTATTAAATAGAAAGATGTTGTTTATGTGTATTTGGTTTTTTTTTTTACGAAATAACCTCTAAACCCCAACATTTCTTGGGCCTAAAGTAAATATTATTGATACAAAGAAAATGGAAATGCTTAAAATATATACAATAAAAAAAATCGCTGTGGTCCTTGATAGAAATTACATTTGAAAGTTAACAAACCATTGCCAAGCAGCAGACAAAAAAAAACACAACAAATATTTTGTAAACCATTCCACTCACCAGCATATTCACCCAACAGAAACACTCTCTCTTTCTAAATATGCCAATATGTCCTTTAAGGGGTTTATGAGCCATCATACAGTTGTTTTTTTGTTGTTGGTCGCTCAAATTTCTACCCCAAACGTTAAAAATAAAAATAGAAAATCCTCAGTTTTTTCAATGTTATTCCCATATTTGTGGGCTTTGCCGGCATTGGTGGCGTATTTTGAATTTCAAGTGTCGACATATTGAAGCCAGTGTTATTGATGTGAGTCGGTGTTATTGGTGGTGGTGGTGACTTGAATGACTGACATCATCGTCATCTACGATTCATAGTTTTCCTTGTACAATTCACGCTAAATACAACGACAACTATGCCTTTACACACATATCCCAAAAAACAACGAAACAAACGCCCTCAACCTAAACTGCAGATATGTTCGTGTGTGTGTTCAGATTCAGTTTTAAGCAAGTGTTTTTGCTATCGTTGTGTGACACAGAACTTCAGTATTTGATGCATACTTTTGTATTGGTGTGTGTTTCAGGCATACATAGGGTGATTCCTTGATTGCATGTGTATTATATATGAGCTTATATGATTAATGATTGGTCCGAATAGTACTTTACTTTTCAAAGCCATCCATGAATGCTATGATTTAGTTTTCGTGTTGGGTTTTTTTTCCTCTCAGTTTTTTCTTTGCTTCATCTAACTGGTGCGTATCCGGTTGTTTGTTTTTTCCGTTACGGTATTAGAGGACATCAAATAAGACCGGACTGATTTGAAGTTTATTAAGTTTGCAAAGGGATAAATGAGCAAATATCAACAAGAAATGGGTATACGCCGTATGATGTAAGGATAATATTGAAAGGAAAGGTGAATTGATACCAAATCACAGGTTATCTTGGAGATATTGGTTGAAGGGGGTAATTAAGCGCAGATTTATATATTTTGCACTTAGAAAAGTGAAGTCTAAACTGTGATTAAATGAATGGTCTAGGGCAGTGTTTGGCAAAATCTAATACACGCACATATGTTATGTGTTTGTGTATGTGAAATTGAAGCAAGCGTGTGTGCTGTTGCTTTCACAACACTCTAGCACAGACTGACCATAGAATGAGTGCTTTGAATCAAACACAGCTTCGTGTACGTGTGAATTGCCAATCGTGCTGTTTGCAAAATACAATTATTGTCAGCCTCGCGAGGCTATGATGTGCCTATGCCTATGTTCCAAGGAATAAATTACAGTTTGTCTGTGGATTTTTTGCCATTATTGAGATAAATGATAGGCCTAACATTGGTCTATAAGACAAATTAGAGTTAGTCTGTGGATCATATGCCATTTATTCAGAAATATTACAGACACTAAATATATAAATCTTATATATTTCTTAATATATCTCAGAAGCCATATGTACCGAATGTATGCTTATTCATTAATTAACAATACCCCTTTCTTCAATCTTCATCTATATTCACTTCCAAATCTCAAAAGCCATATATATCAAATATATGCTCCCACATTAACAATTGCTCCTTCTTAAGACATCATCTAAATATATTCACATCCATATCTTGTCGCCCTACCCTTCGAGTAACTTTCTCACAATAACTTTTTTCATAGCATACTTTTTAGCATCTTAACAAAAGACCTTCCGCTTCATTTTTTACACGCAACACAAAAGCAACGAAGACAATTGCATCCTGTTAATTGTTGTACTTAAATTTCGATGAACTTGCTGCAATTATGTGACACATTGTTGACAGACGACAGAAAAAGGTCTATGAGTGTTTCAGCAGCAGCAGCAGCAGCATCATAAGGGTTGTTAATAAATATACACTTCTAACTCACTCATGCACACATACCACACACACACACACACTTAGATTGAATGCGCAATTAAAAGTATGAAAATTTTTAACAATTAAACCTATTGAAATCAGGAAGAGGGATGAGGCGATAACTAACAACCGGGGACAGTGATCATGATGATAATGATTGTACTGCTGCTGGTGGTACTGGTGGTGATGGTGGTGGTGGTTTGGGCTTAAGCTAGACATAAATGATGACAGCAATTACCAGCCCATGAAAATTATGGCACAAACAAATGTTAACATTTGAAAGTAATTTAAAGGCTTTTATGAAATATTAGCACGCAGCAAAAGATATGGTGAAAGAAGGCGTATAACGATATCATTAGATAAAGATCTCTAGCTATGGAAGCTTAACAGCTGATATTATAATTGTGTGGCCGGCCTACTCTCAACGTTGAGTTTATTAAAACCACCCAACTTTATAAAGTTTGTTTACTCGACAATAGTTTTGCTGAGAATGAACAAGCAAATGTAGCATATCTTCAGGCGTGTAATAATATTTATCACAAAGGGTAGACTCCTACTTGTTTATCAACGAATGCGAACCGCACTGTTTATGAAGCTTTTACCAGACATGCCGATTGACTCGGCACTTATACTGCAAAGTTTCTGTCGACAACATCGAAGGGGCCGGCAATGAAAGAAAAATGTTGATGACTGGAGCCGGGAATCGAACCACGTATCTCCCGCATATTAGTCGCGTGTTCTAACCAGTATGCCAGAGCCGGTTCTTTTAGGCCTTCCATGGAAAAATTTAGCCTGCTCACCGAAACGTTAAACAATGCCATTAGACTGATAGACTTCTTTGCGGCAAGAAATATGGTTGCTAGCAGCAATAGATTTAAAGACAGAAATATTCATTAGACAACATAGTTACCTCTGGACCAACTGACAAGAAATCATATAGATGGTAGAAACGCATCGAGTGTTCTGGACGTACGAGTGATCAGGCGTGCAAACATTGTCTGCGATCACTACCTTACTTCAGTTAAGATATGCACAAGGCTAAGTGTGGCGAAGAACGTACGTAACCAGGCACAACGAAAGCAGGACATTGGTAAACTGCAGACCACAGAGATAGCGGATACGCTAATACCATAGATCAGACAGCGATAAGGGTGCTTGGGTTCTTACAGCCATCATAACACGATGACTGGTTTGATGATGAAAGTCGCAATGTCACAAGAGAGACGGAAGCTGGATACATGGCCAAACTGCGGCCAATGAAAATGCGAAATGTCCGTGAGCGGCACAGGGAGAAAAAGCGAGAGGCAACTCGTTTCTTTACTCCTTAGAACCTTAGACTCCTTAGAAAGTATTGCAAGAAGCGTACTTGGGTACTTAAAGCGATGCCTGGTACGATGATGAATATCGCAATGCCACGAGAGAGACGGAAGCTAAATACATGGCGAAACTGCAGCCAATGGCAACACGAGTTTTCGTGAATGGCAGAGGAAGAAGAGACGAGAGGCAACTCGTCTCTTTACTCATTAGAACGTACTGCTAAAAGCGTACTTGGGTACATAAAGCGCTGCCTGGAACGATGACAAATATCGTAATGTCACGAGAGAGACGGATGCTGCATACAGGGCAAAACTGCAGCCAATGACATCGCGAGATGTTCGTGAGCGCCACAGGGAGAAGAGACGAGAGGCAAGTCGTTTCTTTAGCCGGAAAAGAAGTAGCTGAAGAAGCGAAAGAATATATGCACAGAGTTGCTTAATAGGGGGAAGCCCGAAAATGCTACCAGAGGGTTACGGCTAGAATGCGTGGAACAGGGCTGCCCTCCTGCAAGCTCAGCTAGTGACGGTTAACCAGGTTAACGATCCGCCTAATCCGCCTTCCCGGTGAATTGTTTAAGACAGGTAAGGAGGAGCTTCTAAGGAGTATTAGCTCGAGGAGAACACCTGGCTGGAGGAGAGCATGCCTATGGATTGAAATCTGAGTCTGTTAAGTCCCATATAAAAAAAATGAGATCGTAGTCGGTGTAAGAACTAACGTAGAATATGCCTATTCCCAATTGCGTACGAGTTGCTTACTAGCATATTGTGTAAACGTCTAAAGACAATTGTAGAAAATCTAATTGGACATTAATCTACGACGGACCAAATATTCATATTACGACTAATCCTGCAGAAAACTCATGAAGAGCAGATCGACACCTACAATCGGTTTGTTGACAACAAAGCTGCCTTCGACTCTTCGATAAGGAATAGCTTATATGAAGCCTTGTCTAAGTTTGGTATTCCTACAGAATAAATACGCATATGAAGATGTATCCCACAGAGCACTAAATCCGCGGTAAAGATTGGTAAGGATCTTTCTGGATCATTCAATACGGAAAGAGGACTCAGACAAGGTAATAGTTTGTGTTGCACACTATTTAATACAGTAATGAAGAAGATTGTTGTTGTTGTTGTAGCAGTATATGTGTCTTGTTGTCCATTGTTCGTTGTGTAGCTGTGTTTCTTTCCAGGCCAAGGAAAGTGACTACTTCCTTTGGGTGCGTCCAAAGAGACCTGTTAAGCTGAGTTGTTTGGTAGGGCAGTTGAACAGGTGTTGTGTGTCATCTGATCCCTGGTTGCTAGCGGGACAGGTATTCGACATATTCCCATCAATTCTGGGGCGGCTACACCAGCCAGATCTTAGTTGGGCCGAAACAACTCTTGTATGCCGCGGTAGTACCTATTCCTATGAAGCCACTGATAGAGGGTGTTCCCCGAGCTTGAGCACGACATTCACTCTATAGTTGTTCACGGCTTCGACGACTGCGTCCGAGGGAATGTCCGCTAAGCCTGCGTGAAATGCTCATTGCTTGAGAGGCTCTCTCTCTTGTAACGTTGGACTTCGGGCTCTAGATCATGAAAGTCTTTCCTGACCTGCCTGGGGGGTGGGAGCCTATCCACAAGATAGTGGTTTGGATGTCTGGACTTGTAACAGCCTATATATACTATGTGTCCTTTTTCAATAAAAAAGTGGTGAGAATTGCTGGTATCAACATGTCTGGCGCTATATTCAACAAGAGTCACATGCCATCACAGCCTACGCCGATGATAGAGACATCATTGCCGGAAATCTGCGAGAAGTTACTACCGCTTTCTCATCGTTCTCAAAAAGTCAGCAAAAATGGGTTTAGCGGTAAACGAGGACAAAACAGACAGAATAATTTCGATGAGCAACTTTAAAAGTTATTGTTTTGAGGTATATATGAGTATACCTATCACGGATTTTCCGTCAACAAGAAAAATAATCAATTTGTGTTACTGTATCTAATTATACACTAAATTGGCCCAATAGAATAGCAAATTTAGAAACATCACCTTTTTCAGGATACTAAGACACAGCTAACAGTTGTTAAATTTTTCCGTTCTGTTACATGCTGCCGAATAGTGAGTGTTTATGACAATGGACATACAAATCATGGGAGCATTCGAGATTAAGATACTCCGAAAAGTAAAGGTTAAAGGAACCTATCTGTGCCGACATCTTCGACAAATTCAACGACTACGATGGCTAGCACATTTTGCCAGGATAGATGTAAATGCTTCAGCTAGAATGGTGTTTGAAGGCGAACCCGAAACTTAGTTGCAAGGACCAAGTGGATAGCGACTTGCCACCATCTGGTAGGACTAACTAGTGAACGCACGCAGAAGATCGAAGCGTGTGGAATTCTTTAATAGTTTAGGTCTCTTGTTTATTAAGTTAAGTTAGCCAGTAAGTAAGATCGGACGAAAACTACTTCCACCTCACATACAAACTCCTCCTTTTGGAGATTTCCGTCTATATGCGGCCTGATTACAGCAGTAGTTTAAGAGATATCGAGCTGAAATCTGATATGTAGCTAACCCTCTAAACGGAGTTTAAGTTGTAAAATGAGTAAGATAATAATACCACCTCCGTTGTCCGTCTGTCTGACCCCCAATTACTGCCGTAGTTTAAAAATATTGAACTGCAATTTGGTACGCAACCTTCTATCCTCTAAGCGAAGGTTAAGTTCTAAGCTGAGTAAGATCGGACGAAAAATACTCCCACCTCACAGGTCACACAGCTCCCCCTTTTGGGGGCTATTCGTCTGTCTGACTACCGATTACAGCCGTAGTTTAAGAGATATTTAACTGAACTCTCTATCCCCTAAGCGAACGTTAAGTTCTAAGCTGAGTAAGATCGGACGAAAACTACTCTTACCTTCAATACAACCTTCCTCTTTTTGGTTATTCTGCCCAAGTGCAATTCCATAATATCCTTTTGGAAAGTATAAATTAATTTACAACGTTTTGCAAATTGCCACTTGAATTTTGTACTTTCTAACATGGTAAATTTAAGAAACATTTTGTCATTCTTTTTTCATGTCCATCTCATATTACTTGCTGTCGTCGTTTCTCTTTAAATATTGCCTCCCCGCAAGAATCTAATATTTCTAACCTAATTCTATACACTTGCATTATCTTATCGTATCGTTATGCCTGCAATTTTGTTTCTTCTTCTAGCTGTTGCCACATTAACCATAACTGCTGCTAACAAAATATATCATGTCCTGATAACGATTATGACAAACTGCTATAATATGGTCATGATTCTGTGGTTTGGCCATTACTACCAACCAGTTTCGCCTCAGTGCTGACGGTTATGGGCATCCTCTCTCTCTTTGTGTGGAGCCGGCCGGTCACATCTGAAAACCTAAACGTTTCATAAAATATATCGCTTTTTCTCATTGTGTTCCCTCACCGTTTCGCTCGACGTTTTATCCATTTGGCGTATATACTCGTATAACTGTTGCAAAGCTAATGCTTATGAGACACTGAAGCTGGCATGGTTTAGCGTGTTAAATTCAATTTTATTACACTAAACTGCACTGATAAGCGTGACAAAAGGGATAATGCGAGGACGTCGTCATTTGGGACGTATAAAATGTTGGCCAACGACATAAATGTAACGAAATTTTGTGTAATAAGACAATCAAATTTAAGCATTTAGATATGGTAAAGAAAGATTTAATTTTCAGCCTTGGGTTTTTTTGAGGGTGAAAGAAATTATTTTAAGCAAAGGGATGATTTAAATTTTGTTGGGGGATAGAAATTGGTAATATAAATGTCATTACAATGAAATGGTGTACTGGTATGTTAGATAGACCTAATGGAGTTTTGGCCCAACGGTTTTTGTGCGTTTAACTGCCATACAAATTTCTATTTTAAATAAAATTATTTAATGTACTTTGACCAGATCACTAAGTCTTGGTGATTCATTTGCTGTCTTATTGTATAAAAAATATAAGGTAACAAAGGCGATGGCTGATAAGAGAGTAACATTCTTGCTAATAAAGGTAATTAGACTTCACATATAAATAACAGTTTTTGGGGAAAAGTATTATAATGTAACAGAATACTAGATTATCAGGAATCTAGATTTACCGATTTGAAGTTAACAAGTATCATATAGGGGGCTGAGTGCAGAATATGGAGCGGGATGCCAAAAACAAAACTACCATTCTCTTCGTCTTGGTCCACAAACATCGGAATGGCAGGTCAACATTTCCGTTGGGTTCTATGATGTCCCCTTATGAGTGGGTATTCAAATTAAAGATACATTCAAGACCAACCCACTGGTGTATTTTTTACAACCTACAGGTCCCACCGTTGAATTCTTCTTGAAAATATCTTTCATTGTCCTCACGAATTTTAACTCCTAATACCGTTGGATTTATCTTGAAAATGTGTATAGGAACCAAGGGACCTTTTTTGACCCATGGAACTTTTCCCGATAGTCAGAATCCCCGTCGACTATAACATTATCCGTCACACAATGTGTCCTATTACGTTTGTATGGGAGGTCCCAAATGGGGTGGGAATTTTTACTCGAGTCATTCTGCCTACTAGCCGGCCAGACAGCTGGAAGGACGTATATTGCTCAATTGTCTTTAAAAGTCGTGCAACGAATTTGGTCTTAAGATACTTGAGGTCTAACACGTCTCCTTTAAAGCGTTACACTTTTTATACCATCACCTTAAGGGATGAGGGTATATAGCATTTGATACGACGCAAGGTTTCTTTAAACCAAATTCGATTCATGACTTTTTAGTAGTTAGAGCCATGTCCGTCTGTCTGTCTGGCTGCCCGGCTTGTGCGCACGATAACTTTCGAAATACGCAACCAAATGTTTTGAAGTTATGTACGAGTTAATTTGGCCACAAAACTACTTACAGTATTGAAAATGGGCAACATAGCCCCGCCCCTTCTGGTACCTCCCATACAAATACATCATTCGGCCCACTTTAGAAATCGAGTAAAAATACCAATACACCCAACAGGATCGAACCCAAATTCCGACTTAGTAAAGCTAAAACAGGATAAAATTTTGGATAACAAATTGGAAGTCTAGACACGCCCCTTTTGGTACGTCCCATACAAATGTACCTTTCCGCCCTCTTTAGAAATGGAATAATAATATCAATAAATCCAATGCGATCGTAGCCAAATTCTTTATTTTGTTAAGCTATAACAGGACAAAGTTTTGGAAAAAAATTGGAAGTCTAGCCACGCCCCTTCTGGTAGCTCCCATACAAATATACCACTCCGCCCTCTTTATAAATCGAGTAATAATATCAGTTACAAACTTAACTTAATTTCCCTTTGCACCCCATGAATGAGGTATGGGATAGCTTCTCGCGTTGTTGTGAATTAACACGCTTTCTATTTTTAGATTCACAACTAACGGCACCTACTTGTTTATCGACGAATGCGAAAGCCACTGTTTGAGAAGCTCTTACTAGACACGACGATTGGATCGACGCTTAATACTGCGAAATTGCTGCCAACAACATTCGAGGGGAGCCGACAATGAAAGAAAATTTTTTTTTTTTTTTTTGGAAGATGACTAGTGCCAGGTTTGAACCTGCGATCTCCCGCATGGTAGTCGCGTGTTCAAACCATTATGCCACGGCCGGTCCCAATATCAGGAATCTCCCGCCATACAATCTCCCTCTTTTTGGGGGTAGACGAACACCTATTCTGTGATTACAGCCGTATTTTAAGAGATATCGAGCTGAAATTTAGTAGCAAATATTCTGTCCTCTAAGCGGAGGTTTGGTATTAAGATGATAAATATCAGACAAAAACTACCCTCACTTCCTATACAAACTCCCCCTTTCTGGGGGTGTCCGTCTGTCTGCCAACCGAATATTGACTTAGTTTAAGATATATCGAGCTAAAATTTAGCTTGTGTCCTTTAAACGTGGGTTGAATTAGATGAGTAAGATCGTAATAAAACTACTTTCACCTCCCATATAAACTCACCCCTTTTTGGGAGTAACCTGTTGCAAGTCCCCATTATTACAGTTGTAGTTAAAGATATATGGAGCCAAAATTTGGTATGAAACCTTCTATCCCCTAATCGGATGCTATGGCTTAAGATGAAAAACTGTTTCTATCCCCTAAGCGCAGGTTAAGTACAAAGATGAGTAAGACAGAACAAAAACCACTTCCACCTCCCCTAGGGACTCGCCGTTTTTGAGGTTGTTCATCTGTCTGTCCCTGCAAGAGCCGTAGCTTAAAAGGTATCGAGATGAAATTTTGTATGATATTTTTGTATCCTCTAAGATGAGGTTAAGTTTTAAGATGAATATGATCGGACAAAAACTCCTCTTATCTCCCATATAATCTTCTCCTTTATGAGGGTGTTCGACTGTCTGTCTCTGCTTTGAGCTGAGATTTGGTAGACAAGTTTATTTCTTATTAAATTTACGTTAAGTGTAAATTCGGCTTACGATCAGAAAAGTGTTTTTTATTGTTTGAAATTTTTGGTCAAATTCAGTGAGTCACGCACTAGGATGACGCGTTTCGAACTCCATGACGAGTTCATCTTCAGACCCCTTTGTGACGAACTGATGCGCAATGGTACATCATCAGCTGTATATATATCTACAATTATGTCAAACATGTAGATATCAGCCGAAAATGTCCAGCACCAATTATAGTTTGAATTTGGCCGTTAATATTCAAACATGAGAAATGGAGGAAATTCTTTCCTCCCCTTTTTTACATCCTCTAAGCGGAGGTTAAATTACAAGACGAGTAAAATTAAAGTAAAACTACTTGAACCTCCCATACCAACTCTCCCTTATTGGATGTGTTCGTCTGTCTGTCCCCCTGAGTCCCAGCCGTAGTGTACGAGTTATTTAGCTGAAATTTAATATACAAGCTTCTATCCTGTAAGAGTGGATTAACTTCTAAAATGAACAAGATTGGACAACAAAAACTGACTCCTCCGATACAATTAATCCTAGATGTATGCAACAAAAACTGAAATGTAATTTTTCCCTTTGTTTAAATCAATTACAAGTGGAAATCTGTAACAGTTATTTATTTCAGTTGCATTTTCTAACAGTGGATTTGAGATTTCTTTAAAAATTGATCTAATTTTGCGAATAGAACTACACAGGTATGTGATTTATACCCAATATTCCTCTAACATCTAAATTAGAGTATTACTGCAATTACAAAAATTATATTGTGCTTAATAAATCACTGTCTACTACGTTTTATGCATCTTGCTTGAAATTCCCTCCATATCTTAACTTCCTGTAGCAAGTTACAGTAACGCTATGAAATAACCCTTAAAGTATGCAACACAAAAACGAAGACGCAATTTTTTATAACGCTTTGCTAAGGCTGTACTCTGTACTGTACCTAAGAATTATAAGCTGCTGACAGTTAATCTTATAATCCTTAACATTTTTCTATAATAATTGCCAACTACCCCCTCACTTCAGGAAAGCACTTGGTGTTGGTTTTTGCAAAAGCATTATATTTTTTGCCATAATAATTTCCTTTTTATTACAAAGCGGTTGGCAAAAAATTGTGATCGATTGGCTTGTCAGGTGACACGTAAAATAAAGTAAATCTTTTGTCACTTCAACATTTTTTTGTTGCGTCTTTTCTCTCCTCACCTCAATCATTCATTGTGATGATGACAAAAGAGGTTTTGAAGAGGTTGGTGAGGGGGGGACACAAGTCATTTTGCCACTCAAAACTGTGTGCTTTAGTATTTTCTCAACTTCTACGGGATTTTCTCTGGCGGTGATGAAAAGAGATTGGTGGGGTACTCTGTTGTTATATATTTCGGTCTTTGTGTGTTATACTGACATTTGTTTGACACAATATAAATTTGTAAGGATTTGCATATCATTGGATTTGCGGCCAATTTCTACAACTTCCTACGCAACTTTGTGCATAAAGACATTTTGTACCTATACATTTATATAATAATACATAATAATAGTATATTATGATTGCCTGCCTTCTAGCCTGCCTACACACAAATGGTCGTCATCACTGAAAACCCCCAAAAGTACACTATATTTAGATTGCTGTGGTTTTTTGCCATAATGGTGACAAAATTCCCTCAGTTTTTATGCTGCTGTGCATTCAGAATTATGCGAGAATTTCTAAATCATTGCCCTATTTGAGCTTGCTGACAAAATGTAATTGACGGAAGGTAATATTCTCTCTTTTAGGCTGTTGTTCTTTTGTTCGTTCTTCACTTTCCGTTAACCGAAAGGCAACTTGTTTTCCTTTCTTCGCTTGTTCCTTCCTTATTGCAAGGCTTTATTTCTGTTGCTTTGTTAGGCGTGAAATAGGAAATGTATTGTTTTCCTTTCTGAAGCGGTATTAATTTGATGGTAATTGACAAGAACAACAGCAGCCAGAGCAAAAAAGGTACAGTCGGGGAAAACAAATTTCAATAGCAATAAGTTGGCATACTTTTCGGGATTATGCAAAATATGATGATCAGCTTATGGTTTTAGGTAGACAAAGTATTCATGAATTTCATCTGAAAATTTTCTGTGTTGTTTCGTTTTCTAGAGGCTGAATTTTTGTGATAATTTTGGATAATGGAACGGAAACATTCCTTTTTACATTATGACATACAAATTTAGATGATGTGAAGGCAAGTGTACTTGAGAGGTGGATTTAAATAAAAGATGATATTAAATTTACAGTACACAATGTATGTTGTAGTCGTTTGTGGTATTAGCAAGATATCTATACGTTCGTCTTAAGCTGACTGGGGCAGATAACTTTGCCACACGGTTATTTTTGGTAGAGAACTTTAAGTGAAGCCATTACTATCTAATTTAAAAAAAAAACATACAAACTGAACGGAACATAGCAACAATCGAATAAGCACACAAGGTACGGCATGCTTATAGGCGCATTCCGATAATTTCATTGTTTACATGACATATTTTGCATTCTCAAAGGAAAATATATTATATAAAGAGTAAGTAAGGACACATATTTCAGATGCCAGTGAACATTCATTAAATTTTATTTTTACTTAAAACATCATCAATCCTTTTTTACCACAATAAACTTCTACAACTTAAGTCGTCATATGGATCAATAGAGAATATCTTTTTTCGATTTAGAGAGTATCTTTAAGTTTTTCAGACTGATACACGTAGACATTGTCCTGCGCTGCATATTAAGTTACACAAATCTTAAGCATTAAACCCACATATTGAACCACCACAACGCAGACGGGTAGAGAGAGAGAGAGATAGAGTGTCACAGACCCATATCAACTGAAATTTGCATATTTTTCAGTCTGTGCCACTAATGGCAAACCTCCTTTTAATATAAATACATTAATAATGCGAATATATCGTTCTAAACATTTGTTTGGCTGCCATCTTATTTAGCATTTTTAGACGCATTTGTTCTTATGGCTCCCTCCCAACCACTTTTTCTGTTATGACACATTTATCTACTTTTCCATTTGCTCGAGTAGTATTATTTGCATATTAAAAAGTATAAATTACAATTTAAGCTGACATGTATGCAATACTTGTGAATAGAAACAATGCCTAAAAATATGTGACAGCAGACAAAATAAACAACCACAGACAAAAGAGAAAAAGAGAACAAGAGTGGTACTTAGAGGGTATTTAGCAACAGAAAGCATTTGTTGACGCGATTTGGTTTGTAGAGAGTATGTGTTAAAACGAACAAACCTATAAATAACAAATGTTTGAATATGTGTGAACGGCGAAAGCCATTAAAATGCAATGCATAAATTAAAGAGACACACCAAGATGATGTTAGAGTAAGAGAGATAGGGTAATTTAAGAGGGGACGAAAGCTGTGGCGTTCCGAAGAAAAAATGTGAACAGATTGGTTGTGTGATAAAGGGAATGTTTAAAGCGTACAAAATATATGTGAGACTTAACAGTTCAGCATAGGATTTAACAAAAATACAATTAATTAAAGTAAGAGCTAATTTAAAGCATACTTTTAAGAGGCGATTGAGCGGCTGAAAAAAGACCGAAAGTGGCAGGAATAAATTGAAAAGATAGAGCAAAATGATATGACCTAAATCTTAATGCTGCACGGTAGCTTATGGACCGCCGGAAAAGCTTTTTAGGGCCTGCGACAATGAGCTGGCAACATGCATGCACCAGTTCATAAACACGATTTTACTAAAGGAGTGCAAGCCCGATGATAGGAATCTGGGTGTTCTATACCCTGTGCTTCAGAATGGAGTGTGTGTACCAACTACCGTGGGATAAGCCTGTTAACCATCGCATACAAGGTCCTGTCTAGTGTGTAATGTGAAAGACTTAAGCCCAGAGTGGCTTTTGACCTCATAAATCCACGATCGATCAAATATTTACACTATGAAAAATCCTGGAAAAAACCCAAAAATTTAGATCAACACCTACCATCTGTTTATCGATTTCAAAGCTGCATTCGTCAATCCGATAACAGAAACTATTAGATGCTATGGCTGAGCTTGGTGAGCCCTGTGAAGCTGATACGACTTTTCTGGATAACATTGACCGACAGAAAGTCTTTAGTACCAAGCAAGACTTTAGAGAAGGCGCTAGTCAGTCATGCGATCTCTTTAACATCATAATGGAAATGATCATGCAGAAAGCTGTAGTAATCACGACTGGTACCGAATCTAATATAAGTCGCATACTGGTCGCGTATGCCGATGATATGGATATCTTTGACCGATGGCAAAGTAATAGAGACAATTCTGCTAAACATACTATGGATAGCGGCGGCCAATTTGGGATCCTAACGAAAATCAGTTCGATTAAAGGGGACATTGCAAGTGTCACGCTTTAAGGGCACTATGAAGCAGACATGTCCTTAAGTCACCCCGCCTGATCGTTCGGGATAGGAACAGCTTCGGCTGTGCGACATAGTGGCTGTGATTAGACCAAAAGAGACTTTGGTAAGTCTGAGTATCTCTTGATACCATACGAAACTTGCATCTCACATTGTGCACCTAACAGCTGCTTAGTTGAATGTGGCGTTGCATTCTCAGCGTCATGTTGATGAATAGCAGCAAACCTCTAACAAGGGTGCAACTGCGATAGCACTGTTACGTGCTTTTTCCTTAATAATTGTGTTTGATTCTTTGAGCTCTTCCTATCTCGTCGGACAGTAACACATTCAGTTTATGGTTGTGTATTGTCCAAATGCGTGTATCCAGTGGTTATATTGATGATATCAGCCGGTTGGGGTACCAAGGTACCAAGCAGAAGGTGGTAATTGCGAATAGCCGGATGGGGAGCATTGAAGGTGTCGAAGTGTGTATCGGCAGAATACATCGGCATTCTGATGGTGGATGTGTGGCCGGCCGAATGGGGAACTTCGGTTCCTAGCTGATGGCTGTATGATACATTATTATAGTTTTCAAAAGTGTTTAGAATGGAATGGTTACTGTCCAAACAGCTAAATGAATTAAAACAACAGTTTTGGGCCCAATATAGGAAGAAGTGCAACCCACGAGCTTGTACTTGTCAGTCAATGTGGTAACCTCACATAAGAATCGAGCACAAATTAAATATTTCGTGGAGTGTTGAGAATTTCGTCCTGGGCACTATATTGTGGGGTGGATCCCACCATCTGGTCAGGTCAACACGATGATACTAGATGTAAAACACAACGAATCGCGTCTCAAAGTCAGTGCCAGGCACAACAGAACTCATGAACATGTTTTTGAATGTAAAACAAGGATGCATAGTGTTGCTCAAGCGGACTCTAATCATAGACTGATTGCTTTGAATCAAACATATCTTCGTGTATGTGTGAATTTTCGACCATGTCTGCGAGAAAATATATTGTTGATGGCCTTTTGAGGCTGTGGGCTGCCGCTAAACAACCATTGCAGATAGCTTAAATTTTAGTATTGTGTATAAGCCGCTTTCATGAGGTTTTATGAGAAATTTGACTAGAATTATAGGTGAATTCCTGTGAATTTGCGTTTTTTTCGATCGCCAGAAATGTTATAACGGGAGTACCTCAAGGTACTCTCCTGTGTCGAAAGCGACAAACGGTACAATATTGGAACGATCTGCGTATGATAAATATAAAATTCGCATAAAATTAATAATACTCATACGTTGTACAAATATACATACATACATATGTACTGAGTACCATATGCAAACTCGCTACATATGTACAGTGATCCAAGTACTGTGGGTCAGGACCATTCATTCACCGTCATTCAATACCATTAGCAATGACCAGTTCTATACTTATCACAGAAAAGACGGCTAATATATGGCCAGAAATTCAGTCATTAAAGAATATTTATGAAAAAAGGCGATTAATTAAAATATTTTGAATATTTCATTCGATAAAAGCAGTTTACATGAATAAATTAATAGATATTAATAATTTAAACTTTAGCTTAAGAATGAAATAAGAAATCATCAAAGGTTCTGGAGTTAAATCTCAAGAAATAAGTGAAAAGCATCAAGATATGGAAAAAATATAAAAGGTAAAAAAAAAAAGAATTTGGTCTGAGAACACCAAATCCTCCTTTGAGGATTTTACCATACCGGCCTAGTAGCTTCACCCTAACTTGGAATTTCCCACCCACCCTGATATTAAACCCCTCACTGTGTTATTAAACCATTGATCCACAATATTGGAACGATGAGCGTATGATTAATATAAAATCTGCATCAAATAATATTACTCATACGTTGTAGATACATATAGAGCAAGTACCATAGACAAACTCGCTGCATATGTCTAATACAGTACCTGGGTCAAAGTCGTAATTTAATATCATCAGCAATGGCCAGCTTTCTACTTACCACAGAGGAGATAGAAATTTGGGGTTATTTATATGAAAAAAATAGAAAAATTAAAATTTTTCAAAGATTTAATTCTATAAAACTAGTCTAACTTGATTATTAGCATGGATACATTCATAGAAATTGGAATTGGGGCCGGTCGTGATGGTTCGAACACGCTACTACCAAGCGGGAGATCCCGTGTGCGATTACCGCATCAATGGTTCTAGAATTAAAGCTGAAAAACTAAGCAAACAAACATCAGGATAAGGAAAAAATATAAAAGCTCATACAACAAGTTTGGCCTGGGAACGCCATACCATTAAGGGGTTTCACCCTGACTTGGAATTTCTCACCCACAGATTGGCTGTTGTGCTGTGTAATCAAACCATTGCAGTCATTTAGGCGCCACTTATATCGTTGCATTTAAAGCTTTTGTACTTAATATTATTTTCAAAATAATACGTTCCACTTCGTTCAGGTAATCTTAATTGGTCACCAATCACGGATCAATATATGTTTAAGCGAAGACTACAAAAAAGCTAATTTTGAAAAATATTAATATGTAATATATGCAACACACAAAATTTAACAAAAAACCCTAAAAGTATGCAGTATGCTTTGATACAAAACCCCAAACACACACACACACTAGAAGCTGTTGGGAACAAATGTAAAGTCGTTTATCAAAACACAACAATTACAGTTCGAACAGACTATATAACTCACCTCCATGAAAAAAAACACAACTATGAACATCATTGAAAAAAATATCTGCGCTTACTTTTCCTTCTTCTCTTTGGTGTATACCTAAGAATACATTTCCGGTAAGGAGAAAAATATGAAAAATTCCCGTAATAACAACTTGACAAAGTGTTACGTTTCACGAGACCCAGGGAATTCTGCTTATGTTGATTTCTCTCTCTTCTTTGCCAATCTAAAGGGAATACAGGAGCAGCAGCAGCGGCAACAGTAAGGAAACGACAATCATTGACAGTCTGGAGATTGCTGGCAAAAGCGTGCAATGAAAGCAATATAACGAGCAAAATAAATCCTGACAAGCGACTGTCGTTGCTCATTATTGACAATAACAAATGCTTTATTAATAAAGGCAACGTGTTGTACAAACATTTTAACTTTTTGCCTCTTGTCTCACAACTTTTCTTGGCGCTTTCCCCTGTTCTTGTTGTTGTTACTACTGTTGACTGATGAAACGAAATCACCAAAATCGATATTAGAACATGATTGATAAGACATTGTTATATTACGGCAACAACAACGTAACGTAAGAACAAAAAAAAAAAAAACACCAACAAATCAGCAGCGATTGCAAAACAATGTAGAGAATGAACTAACATTTGTTCCACACGCCTGCCTCTGTCAACGCTTATGTTCATCAATATCCTTACACTTAGTATCCTTGTTACAACTTTGCGAGCCTTCTGTTGTGTTACAAGGGGGTGGAGGGGGGGGATGGAGGAAACAAAAACTTTTTGTTTCAACTAAGCATCGCTCATAGGTAGGGGTGGTGGTGGCAGAAAAAATACCTTAACAGAGTGGGATATAAAGTGATGGGGCATGAGCCCCATCGGTGGTTAAGCAGCAGGATCTTAAAATAGGCTTAAGAATTTCATGACGAGTTGATACAAATTTTATAACAAAAGGTGCCGTGGCATAGTGGTTAGAACACGTGACTACCATGCGGGAGATCGCAGGTTCAAACCTGGCTCCATTCATCTTAAGAAAAATAGTTCTTTCATTGTCGGCTCCTCTCGAATGTTGTTGACAGCAACTTCGCAGTATAAGTGTCGAGTCAATCGGCGTGTCTAGTAAGAGCTTCTCAAACAATGACGTTCGCATTCGTTGATAAACAAGTAGGTGCCGTTATCCCATACCTCATTCATGGGGTGCAAAGGGAAATTATGTTTTTTAAGTTATGTCGAAAAATTAAGTTTTTTTCTGTCCATGTATCCCAGTTCAGATAAAAAGGTATGCGGCCTTCATATGAACATACAGTTTATCAGAGCACGTATAATATTTTATCGTACGCCTGATCCTTTCTATAGCATTTAACTGCCTCCCTCGTTGTATCAAAAAACAATTTGCAAACAATGCGTTGATAACACACACACACACACACACCAACATCGACAGCAATACGTAGCTGTGACCACCTCTCTGCTTACCAATATAGTCCGATAGCCTAACAAAGATAACAACAAACATGATTAAGTTTATTGATAGACAACAACAAACAAAATCAGCAGCAATAACAAGAACAACAACAGCTTATCTAACAATTTTATAGACAATCAATGTCTACTTAAATTTTTGTTGTTGTTGCTGTTTGTGTTTTAGCTGCAATAACATTTACCCCAACGTACGTACGTAAGTACATACGCACGAACGCTCGACTGAATGAATGTCGGTTTCAAATTACATTACGTCCTTTCGTTAGTGTGTGTCTTCATCAAAGGAATTTAAGAAATTTAGAAATTTTATTCTTTGCTGGCAGGCTGAACCACCTCCGTGATGTCCCCCCTGGAAGAAAAAA
This sequence comes from Muscina levida, assembly GCA_964034835.1. Taxonomy (NCBI): domain Eukaryota; kingdom Metazoa; phylum Arthropoda; class Insecta; order Diptera; family Muscidae; genus Muscina; species Muscina levida. Next base: position 100,817,028 of record OZ035884.1, on the reverse strand, counting down.
AAACTTTGGCAACAGTAAAGCAGGCCAGCAAAGGACAACCCACCAAGCCAGTCGAAATAATAACAATTTAAAAGAAAAACAACTGATAAATATCTTTTAATAATTTAATAATACAACGATTTATAGTGCTGGTGGGGAAAATCCCAAAAAAAATATTGAATTTCACTTTAATTCCCGATAAGCTTTCAAACAATTTACGGCGAAAAACCAATTATTGAATATTTTCCAATTTAGTGAACATAATACAATGTTTTTTTTTTCGTTTGAGCTTTTTAGAGACTAACGTGATTGTTTAGCTTTCAAGATTTTTGTGTTTTTTTTTTTTGCTTTTGCTATGTTTCCAAAGAAATCAATCAAGGGCGAATAACAAGCCAAGCAAGCATTGGATACATTTTGTAAAGTTTAGTATATAAAGTAAATCAATTTGCAGTAGATAGGTTGTTAAGATTATTGACAGGGTTTAATGGCATTACTGAGGTAAGCGGAAGGGCACAACTGTAGCAAGCTTGTAAAAAGGAATTATATTTTTAAACCAAAACATTTCGCTTAGTTACGAAAATAAATATTTATTGAAGAGGAATATAAATATCTGGTAGGATCCTTAAAAAATTGACTCTTGTAGAAATGACCATTGTTGTCGAATACACAAATTTGCTAACTACTGTAAGCCTTTTCTTCCAATATTCCCAGATTTTTGCCCCCGTTTAAAGAACTAGGGATGGTCTTAACAGTATGTAATAATATACTTTTCGAAAATGTTGTTTCAAATCAAGAGAAAGGATGGTTTCCCAACTGGGGAATTCTCGGAATAAGTTATTCTTCTTCTTTGAGCGGCCCTTTAAAAACACTTGCGACTATCACATTGTTCATTAGCTTAGTCACAATCAATCGGGTTCCATTGCATAGTTTAAGGGGGGAAAAAATTCTTAGTATAATAATTGCAGATCCAACAGTGCCGTGGGGGTGGTACCTGGGCAACGTTGTTCGTTATATTTTTTTTATCATTAACAGCGGCTAATAGTGAGCGACGAACCCTGATGATTGGGTGAGCTACCCGCCTTCAGGTCCTTTACTGGCTACCAAAACACGTAAAAGGAAAAATAACAAACGGAACCCCCAATGTTGACGACCCCCGCAAATAAGGACCATAATTTAAGCATATGCACCTGGAACGTCCGGACTTTCTATAGACAAGGTGCCACTATTCGACTGGCGGATGGCCTTAGAAAAATTTAAGGCTGACATCACCGCCATTCAAGAGATAAGATGGAAAGGACAAGGATGCTCGCGACGCAAAAATTGCGACATCAATTACGGCTGCCATGCCGAAAAGCACGAATTTGGATGTGGATTTGTAGTTGGCAAGAGACTCAGACATCTTGTCTCGCGATTCAATCCCGTGAGTGATCAAATTACCGCAATCCGCTCATGCCCCCCCGACGGAAGATAAAGACAATGAGATTAGATGCATTTTACCCTCACCTTGATTTGTTCTGGGAGACTTTAATGCAAAAATAGGAAGGCAAGAAGTTCTTGGTCCATCGATCGGTAAATTCAGCCTGTAAAACAACACGTCAGACAACTGGCTTCCAGGTGCATATCCTCCTAGACTCGTTAGTTTCGCAGTGGGAAGGAGCATGCATTTTACCACGCCTTGATTAGTTCTGGGAGACTTTAATGCAAAAATAGAAAGTGAAGATGTTCTTAGTCCATCGATCGGTAAATTCAGCCTATAAAACAGTAAGTCAGAAAACTGGCTTAGGCTCGTTAGTTTCGCAGTGGGAAGGAACCTGGTAATCAGAACCAGATTCCAGCGCAAAGATATCCACAATGTAACTTGGCTATCCCACGATCAAAACACCAAAAAGTCAAATTGATCCTGTTGTAATTGATGGCAGGCATGCATCTAGTGTCATAGACGTGTGTGTGATTCGTGGTGCTAATATTGGCTCGGATCATTACCGGGTTGCAGTCAAGATGCACACAAGATTGAGCAGAGCGAAAAACGCACGCAGCGGAACACAAGAAATGCTGAACATCGTGAAGTTGCAAACCCCAGAGATAGCCACGGCCTACTCCAACCAGCTGTCCCAATTACTACGATACAACGCCACTACTTCTGACGTTCCCGATACACAGTGCAGCATATTGCGCATTTCATGGCAAACGCCGCAATAACCGTGGTAGGATATGAAAAACGGCGCCCAGACGATGAAGTAAGTCGTATAGAGTCTGAGGAACAGGATGCCGCTTATAGGGCAACGTTACAGCCAATTGTAACCCGGGCTGTTAGGTAACGGCACAAGGAGACAGTAAAACAGGCGAGACAGCTATTTCACCGAAAAGAAACTAGAACGAGGATATAGAGCGATACAGGGGTATCGTAGGTGAGGCCCGAAAATAGTACCAGAAAGTAAAAGGCTACGGTAATAGGCTCCCCTCCTGTAAGGACAAGAAAGGAAATCTTATCACAGATACGCTGAGTGTGCTGCGTATATGGAGAGAACACTTCCAGTAACTGCTGGTTTAAGAATTGTCAATTGTCGTCGTCGGCTAAGATTGCCCACCATCAAGTCGAGCCGAGGTAAGGAGAGCAATATCACGGCTGAAAAATAATAAAGCAGCCGGTGCCGACGGACTTCCGGCAGAGCTCCTTAAGTCCGGTGGCGAGGAGCTGATAACGAGCATAGACCAGTTCCTACGCACGGTGTACTTTATGAGTGCATGCCCGATGATTGGTATCCAAGCGTATTATGTTCTGTGCTGAAAAAAGGCGATCCAAGTGTGTGCTTCAACTACGGCGGGATCAGCGTTATAAGATCCTGTCTTCGATGAATGGCGTGATTTTGTCACTTATGCTGCCTTCGGGAACAAGTAGAGATTGAAAGTGTGCCCTTCATATTTGCAGCACACTCTGAGTGTCCGTGACCAGGTTTCCGTCTCTGTTCTTACAGGTGGGGATCCCTATTCCAAAACCTTTGCTTTTAACCCTTTGGTAGAACTTTCGGGCCTCATCCTGTAGTTTTCGATATCCTGGCTCTCTTTTCTTCCACAGAAGCTTTTTCCGCCTGAACAGGCGTTTCATCTCCCTCCTTTTATCTTTATAACGCTCCGTCACTCGTCGCCATTGGCTGCAGTTTTGCTTTGTATGCAGCATCTATTCTCTCAGACATTTCGCGACATTCCTCATCGTACTGGGGGTTGCCTGAGCGTGGTATTTCATAACCCAGTACAGTCGTTGCGGAATTCGCAACATGCTACTACTGTGTGACGGGAACATCAGTATTAGGGGGTTGGTTCGAAGTAATTGAGAAAGTTGGTTGGAGTATGCATTGGCTATCTCGGTGGTATGCTGCTTTGTGGTGTCTAGATTCCTTTGTGTTTGGTTACCAGCAATTTTGACACTACACAACCACATGCGTACCTTTGTTGCAATCAGGTGGTAATCCAGGCCAATATTTGCACCGCGCAATACAAACACGTACATAACGCTTGCGACATACCTTCCATCGATTAGCACTAGATCAATTTGGCTTCTTGTCTTTTGATCAAAGGACATCCAGGTTGCCTTTATGCTGGAATCTGGTTCCACTCACTCCCTTGTTTCTTGCCGACGCAAAGCCAACCAGTCTGAAACCGTTATCGGAGGTATTGTTGTGTTGACCTTATTTCGACTCCCGAGCCAAGAGCATCTTCCCTTCCTAAACCCGTTTTTGTAACTTGCAACATATCACGTAATTTAATCCAACCATAGGTAAGTTTTCTTCTTCATATCATACCACATAAAGTTTCAGATTACGTGTCCAATTAATGTCAAGTATTATTTCCTTGTATTCTATCAGAGGAAATAAAGAAAATGGACAGAAAATTCTATGCTTTTGTGTTTTTACACACTGAAATTTTCTCCCTCACTCACTTTTAGTTCAATCAACTGAAGAAAAATACAAAACAACGAAAATGTAGTAGTAAATTAGCAATAAAACAATCATTGAGATAAACAATACATATCAAGAAACAAATCGGAAATACAAGAAAATAAAAATCAAAAAAAAAAAAACAACGCCCAAACATATGCAATAACTTTTTACAACACGGAAAACAGAAAAAGTTTATTTAAGAGAAGTAATTATAAGTATAAAAGTGGCCAAACATATCAGCAGTTGGACAGAGAGAGAAAGAGAGAGAGAGAGTAGGTATAAAAACTTTGCGATAATGACATAGAAAATGTTCACAAATTTGGCACAGTCCGATGGACGAGGAGGGAGTTAGCAAACATGTAGAAGTGCAAGTAACAAGTGAAAGTAAAAGTTTTACGCTTATTTGTTAAGAATAAAAAAAAAAAACAAAACAAAAGAAATATTCCTGTGTGATTTGGGTTAATTTATGGTATACGTTTCAGTTACATGTGTGTAGAGGGGGTTAATAAAAAATAACACGTGACATTATTATAATACAAATAAAACTGAGATAGGTGATAACAGGAAAAAAGTTCCCTCATATTTCGAGCAAAGTAAAGACATAAGGTATCTGGGGATGTACTTTTGGGAAGGGTTAAATAGACTTTATTACCCGATATACGAGGCGACATATGCTATATCTCTCGACCATATAAGAGACTATCCATACATCATTTAATATCTGACAGCCGGTTACCTAAACAACAACAGGAAACATTCCATCTATATATGGGTAACCGCTTATTTGTCGCTTCCTTGTGGTTAAGCTGCCATATCGTAAAAACAAATACAAAATTGTAGTTGAACAACACACACATTGTTTATTTCCAAAAACTCTTAATAGCTATTAAATAATAAGGACATTTTTCATAATAAATTTTATTATTGATTCCCTATGAAAATTTCTTTAAAGATTTTGAACACGTTTGTAAGTGAAACAATTTGACATTACGATATTCCCTCTAACAACATTTGTTGATTTGTCGTTAATATGCCTGCATCACCAATACCTTCACCAATGCTCTCGTAACTGTTGATTATAAAATAGTATTGTCTACATTAGGGCGCTATTCACAGCAACCAACAGCAATGTTTCGTAGCAGCTTTATAGGCATTCAAATAAATTGTAAACATTATTATTATGTGATTTCACACTTCACAAAAATAAAATACACTGAATGTATGCCCACATATACCAAAGCTTAAATACTCAATTGCCTACTAGATGACGCAAAAAGTTTGCTCTATAATTGCCTTGCACTGCTGTTGGGCTTATAAACTTTGTAAGATTATACCCAGACGTCGCCTATCGCATTACATATCTTGACGCTATAAATTTACCAATAAGTATATGCTGAACAGGATAAAATATTGCAAATTAACACGTGGCCCATTCCTTTGCACTTGGCATATTCTGCGCTGCTTCTTTCACCCTCTTCCTTACTTTCTTGTCTAGTAACATTGTTAACAGAAAATAATATAGGGGGAGAAAAAAAGTAAACATTATTTTAAATAACCAATTTCAACAAACACATATTCTTGTACCCACACCATCCCAGCAGATATTTAAATTTCTACCCACCCAGGACTCATTATAGTCCATTTTAAGGGGGGCTGTATACAAAATTTGGGTTTGTGAGTTGGGGGTATTGGTGTTAAATACAAATATTTATGACGACAGCCATAAACAAGTGTTCAAGTAGCAGCGTGTGTGTTTGCTTTTTTTACTACTTCAGTATGAGTTTTTATGTGTGCATACTGTAAATGTGGGTTTGAGTGTATGTAAGTGGTTGCCTATGGAAAAGTTAACTCTAGATGCTATGCTTGCCATATTGTTGTGGACCTCACACACCACTTTGCCGTTCAGCCATTATAAAATCAAACTCTCTCTGCCATACAATTTGGAGGAAATATTTTTGGCAAATTTGTGAGGAAACTTGCAAAGGGGGGTGGACTGATAATTAAGAGAAATATTTTAAAAGTGAATGAGAAATAAATTTTGATCTTTCCTCAAACAAAAGAGCCTAAGCCGTGACAAATTCCCCTATACGATGCTTACTAACTTCAAATCGATATTAAATTATTATGGCATGTAACGTGACAAAACGAATGAGGCAGAACTTCTTTTTTTTGGTGCTACTTTCACGTGCAGTTCTCAGACTTGAGTCCCAAAATCATGTGTTGTACTGTGTTATGAAAAAATTAAGAAATTAAAAAACAAGTACCCCCAAAGTATTGACGAACTCAAAAAAACGTTATAATAACCATGATTTAAGGACATGCACTTGGAATGTCCAAACTCTCTACAGAGATGGTGCCTCTAAACAATTGGTGGTACAAGGCTGACACTACCGTCATAAAGGATATGCGATGGCTGCACACGACGAAAGAACTGTGACATCTTTTACAGCTGCCATGCTGTACATAAGTAAGTAAGAAAGTGACTTCGACAACAAGTCTCATAAAGGCAAAATATTTTTACATAACGCTGATTTGTGTACACGCCCCAATGGAAAACAAAGACGAGGACATTAAAGATGCATTCTATGAGCGACTGGGGAAAATATATGACCGCTGCACTGTCCATGGCATAAAAATTGTTCTGGAAGATTTTTGTGCTAAAATAGGAAGGAAATATACTCTTGGTTTAGCAGTGGATAAAATTCAATCAACACAACCACACCTTTGATAACGGATTCAAATTGGTTAGCTTCACGTCGCATGACAGTAAGGAACTAAATTCACGCTGAAATATATGAATAGATAAGAAACCAAGAAACCAGATTGTTTACGTGGTAATCGATGGAAGGCATGTCTCAAGCATTATAAACGTGCGTGTGATGCGCGGTGCAAATATTGACCCGTATTATCACCAAGTTGCAGCCAAGGTGTGCTAGCGACTAAGTAGTGTTAAAAATGCCTGCAACCAAACGCAAAGGATGCTAGACATCACAAAGCTACATATCACCGAGATAGCCAATGCCTACTCCAACCAACTCTCTCTACTACTTCGAAAAAACCTCACTAACTCTGATATTTCCGACACCCAGTGTCAGCATATTGCGAATTCTTTGACATCGACGGTATTGAGTAATAAAAAACCAAGCTCAGGCAAGCTCTGGTACGATAATGACTGTCACGTAATGTTTGAGCATGCTGCATACATGGTAAAAGCATATAGTAGCAAGTGCGGTGACGGAGCGATATAATCAGAAGAGGAGATAGATCAAATGCCCCTTCAGTCAAAAAAGCGTCTATGGAAGAAAAGAAAGATACAGAGTATCGAAAATTATAAGGATGGACGTAAAGCACCTATATGGACAAAGATGAAATTCTGGGCACGAACACCCAGAGTGTTCAACAAATATGGAAAGAACACAGTCGTACTCTGCTACCCGAAGGCGGCATAAGTGACGAAATCACGCCATTCATCAACAACAGAGTAGATTGTACATCATCGAGCTAAAAGGAGATTAGCGCGACAATTTCAGGGCTTAAAAATAATAAAGCTGTGGAAGCTGATGGGCTGCTGGAAGTGCCTGGCAGTGCTTTTTAATTCATGTGCCGAAGAGCTGGCAACGTGCACGCACCAGCTCGTTAACACGATATGGCTAAAGGAATGCATGCCCTATGAATGAAATCTGAGTGTTCTATGTCCTGTGCTCATGAAGGGCGATCCAAGAATGTGCATCAACTACCGCGGGATTAGCCTTTTTGCCATCGCATGCAAGGTCGAGTCGAGTGTGTTATGTGAAAGACTTAAGCCCATTTTGGCGAACCTGATTGGACTCAGTGTGGCTTAAGAGCTGGTAAATCGACTACCGACCATACAAACCCTGGAGAAGTCCCAAAAATGCAGATTGACATCTACGATCTATTTATCGATTACTAAGCTGCACTGACCACTTCGATAAGACATAAACTTTTAGATGCTGTTGATTTGTTTGTGGTTGTAACAGCTGGAGGAAGTAAAAAAAACTTAATTTCTCTTTACATCCCATGAATAAGGTATGGGGTAGCTTCTCGCGTTGTTGTGAATTAACACGCTTTCTATTTTGGATTCACAACTAACGGCACCTACTTGTTTATCGACGAATGTGAACGTCACTGTTTGAGAACCTTTTACTAGACATGCCGATTGACTCGACACTATACTGCGACGTTGCTGTCGACAACATAGAGGGGGCTGGCATTGAAAGAAAAATGTAGACGACTGGAGACGGGAATCGAACCAAAGACCTCCCGCATGGTAGTTGCGTGTTCTAACTACTATGCGACGGCCGGTCCCAATTAGCTGAGTTGCGAATTCTTTATACAGATTTTTCAATTTATCGGCACTTGATCGAGCATGTAATCCGATCATCATACGATCGTTGTTGGCAACTCTGTTTCGTTCCTTTGTAGATAATAAGGTTTGTGTCAAAGATTGCTAGTTGTTGTTGTATTTGAGTTTTAACCAAAATTTCCTTCAAGAGATGGTGCCAGCTGGTTTTTTTATTGATTTTCTTTAAAGATGTTGGATTAATCTTTTCCTTTTGTCTTTGGTCCTTCGCAATCTGGATTTTTTGTAGTGGAAGCATCAAACATGAGTTTTGAGGCTGGAGAACTCGAAAGTATTTGAAAAGTAATTTTTCACTGATGTTGATGCTAGTGCCCAGGCCGGGAATCATAGCCAGCAACTTTGGATTGCAAGTCTACGTCACTTCCACTGAGCTATCGAAGGCCAGTTTGGTGGCCTGCTGTGGCTGAGTTTGGTGTCACCGCGAAGCTGATACAAAATTCCGGGATGACAGACTGTGAAAAGTCTCCAGTGAAAATAAGCAAAAATCTAACAGAGCCATATTCTGCCAAGCGAGGTTGTAGACTAGGCGATATTCTGTCGTGCTATATTTTTAACATCATAATGTACATGATCATGCAGAAGGTTGCAGTAAACACGACTGGTACCATTTGTAATAATAGTCTAGTATGCCGACGATTATATACGTCCTTGGCCGAGAAATGCGGGATGTTACTGCAACCTTATCAATCATTGAGAAACAGTTGGAAGAAGTAGGTCTGGTGATACCTGAGGACAAAACCGAGTTATATGTTTCAACCTAGGAGTGAACGTTGAGAACTATAATTTTGAAAAGGTAGATGATTTTGAGTACTTGGCTCCGTTGTAAACAAAATTTATCTTGGAAATCAAGAGACGAGTTTTTATTGCAAACCGCTGCTATTATGCGATAAGCATGCGATTTAATGACTGGGCTCTCTCTCGATGAACAAAGATCCAACTCTACAAGACACAGATCATACTTGCCTTACTCTATCCAAAATCACAAGGTGTAGGAGCTGTAATCTAAACTGGGTGTGGTGCGACTACTGATGGATGAATTTCTCCGACTGTTGCCAAGTGTGAAAAGAATGTCATACGTGATTCTTTCAAATAAGAATTTAATTTTCTTTATATCTCGCTGCCAGCTTCTTTGATCGCAGTGAAACATATACCCTTCCTTATTGAAAACCTCTTTAGAACATAATTTTCTTCAATGAAAGGATTATCTATAATATTTTTGATAACAGAAGTTTACAAAAAACTTCGTCAAGAACAAATTTCAAAACAAAATTTCAGGTCAATCTAAATTTTATCATATTAAAAAATTTAAGGACTTTGTTAGGGGTTTTATCTGTATGATGGCCGCTTTATGTTATTCTCAAAAACAAATACTCTTGCCCAGTGTGTCAAACACGCAAAAATAGTTATATAATTGTTTTCGTAACAACTATTTAAAGTTAGTTCTGCTCCTTGAAGTTAACTGCATGTTCATACCACCTCCCATCTTAGCAGCTAACAACATTGTCAGCACCCTTAGATATTGATAAACATTTTTACATGTGTATGTTACACTTGTATGTGTAGGTGGGAACATATTTTTTGTCAGTTGACATGTGTTATGCCTATAAAAAAACACCCTTCGTATCAATATTTTCGTTGGAGTATCGAAGTGTATCCAAGTGTGTGTATGTGTGTGTGTGTTTGTATGTATGTGACTCTATGCCATATAAACCTCTGACACCTAGTATCTCTTCCCCTGACACTCTGTTGTCACCATCAACGTTGTTCTTAGTCTACGAGTCGTAGTGTTTACCATACGGATGGGTATTTTTTTTTTTTTTTGGCTACGTTCCGGTTGTTTTGCCGACACAATGTGTTTCGTGGATAGTCAACCAATAATAACAAAATTATTGAGAAAGAAGCTGTGCCGTCATGCAAAGTTGCCAGTGTCTGTTTTGTTGTAGCGTTTAATATAACCAGTGGTTTTTCTCAGTTTTTTGATGCTTCAGTGAAAACATTTGACTCTTCACACCCCGTCAACCGCCTCTAACTCATAAGAGAGGGGGTGTATGGTTATGTTTTCAAGCTACGAAAAAAATATCACACACCATTAACATGCCTCTATGTAAAGTTGTTTGGAGACGAGCAAAAAAATATGTGTGTTTCCCTTATGCGAGGTAATTTTACGCATTTGTGCAGCCATTTGTATTGACATGTTGATAAGTTTGGGTTCTACTTTTTTGGGAGTTTAAGGGTTTTGTCATAAATTTAATTTCATATTTTTTTTTATGATTGGTTGTACAACGATATGTTGATTTTAATATGTACTTACATCTTACGCTAAGGTAGTAACCAATCGATGAATATTGATAATTTAAGTGTCGTGAGGTGCATTTGTACCAGCCAGAGTGTTCTCGCCTAATCGATGTAAAGTTAAGGAAGCCATCGCCAGTTTGGGGAACCTGTAAGATAAAGGTAAAGTATTAAGGGGTGAGAAATGTTGTAAAGGGCAAGATGGCAGTGTATGAAATTTTGATGAGTCCACCCCTTTTTAATATTTGGAATATAGTCAATGATCTTGAAAGGTTTAAAAATATATGTATATTCCTCAAAATATTCAAAGTCAAACTTACCGGTGGTTCACCATCGTCTTTTTGCCATCTCGGTGTGCTGGGTGGATTTGAGTCGACGTCACATTTCAATGAAACCTCTATGCCCTCGCGTAAAGGATAACCAAAGCCGGGTGTGCGTGATATGGCAAAGGATGGAGTATCTACAATGAAACAACAAAGCACAATATAAATTATCAAAAATGCCAACTAAAACCAATATTATTTAATAAAAGAGTATTAAGATAGAAATTGAACATCACTGAGTTTTGATTTAATCTAAATTATATATAAAAACGAAGAGTACAACTCACAAACATAAATATATGTATTCAATAAAAATTCTTTTAATCAATCATAACTAAATGATACAGTGATTTCACAATATTTTATTAAAAACGCAAATAGACAGAGGCAAAACTTTCAACCCACTTTCCCCCCCACATGCTACATTAAAATGTAGCTGGCTGTCAGGCAAAATATGAGCATACTACACTAATCAATGCATAAAATGCAAATATTACCAATCGACATTTATCAAGAGTCTGGTATGTTGTTTTTTGTTTTTTTTTCTTCTTGTTGTTGCAAATTTTTGATGGTTAGGTTTTGAATATCAAATGTGAGTGCTACTAGCAACATAATAGAAATTTTGTTTAATTTCGTAGATGTATAGAACGATTTATTGAAATGATGTTTATACATTTTTTATTCATTCCTATATAAATAGTATGTAGCTGTATGAGTTGCTGCCATTCATAAAAAACAACACGATGAATTTAAATATTATTTTGCTATTTTTTAAATTTTATATAAACATTACCATTCTACGCCAACCTCACATATATGTACGTACATATGTATACATTTAAATTCCCCACAGTTCGCGTTGCAAAAAATAAACGTGTATGAGTACTCTGTGCTGCATGATTTTATTCCCTGCAATCTCATTTTTATTCTGAGCCATCATAGCATTCATTCATATGTTTGTCCTTTTGGGTCCTTCGTTCATGGCTGCATTCGTTGAGCATGTCTATTCAATTCAATACAATTCATTTGTTAAAAACTTTTGTCTGTACCTTTTCTGGCCTGTCTGTCTAGCAGCCAGCCAGCCAGTCAGCCACCAGGACTACACTATGATGTCTATACTACACTCAGTCACTCATTTCAAACAACGTATGAGAAATTTTGGTTGGTTTAATGCCCCATACTCAAAGGACTTGCCCGCAAATACTGCTACAAACTAGTGTGAATGTATGTATGTGTGTGTGTGTCTATTCATCGAACTGTCTATCAACTGTCTGTAATTTGTATTTGATTCATCAGTAGAGAATATAAAAATGCTACAGCAACAACAGGAAAAAAAAGGACAGCAGTCAGATAACATTGAGAGGGAGTCTTTCATATATCCGGTCAAAAGGAACCCAATGTGACCTATGATTTTGAGTTAGCAGCAGTAGTAAGTAAGATAAGCGAAAGATTGAAATTAATTGAAAGCAGACGGGAATATATGAAGCATATATACAATAATGTTGCTAAACTTTAAAACAAACGGATGTGTTGGTTGTTAGTGGATTTTGGTAAACAGAACACAGTTGTGATTAAGCCAAGAAGGAGTTTTTGCGATTTCAGACACATATTTAATCACAATTATTTAAATAAAAGTAAAATAGTGAAAGATTTTATAACATACCGCGGAATATAAAACTAAAAGGCTTATCATGCCAAAAGTATCCTGCCGGCTTAAGAGAACCCGTAAATAATATTAATTTGTCTTTTCCTCCAGTTTAAGAATTCCAATATTTTAGAAAAAAAATTTAAATTTAATATCGCTATCACCATCTAAAACAGTCTCGCAACTAGTTTATCGTAAGCTCCAATAAGCCGGTAAACATCCCCTTATTAAAAAACAAAGATCAGTAGTTCTATCAAAGATAACCTTGTGGCTACAATGACAAGAAGCAAGAAGACGGAATTACTCTGAACTAGAAATGCAAGTATGTTAATTTTTAGTCTACGTACACATATGAGTGCAATTTTAGTAAGGTGACTTGGAATTTTTTTTAATATGAATTCAGAATATGAAAGGAAATTTCAAAAACCGAGCGACAGAGTGAGTTATAGAGGATTGACGATATTTTTGAAAACGCCAGTGACAGGAAACGTGCCTGTGCTAAGACTTAAGTGGTTACCATGGAGGTGTCAGAATTCAAGATTCCCACTAAAAAGGTTAATACCAATTTTATTGTTACTATCAGCAGAGAAGTTCTTGAAGTTCCACCTATAAACGACACACACTCAAATATAGTCAGGCGAAAATTTACGGTAACTGGATCTCACAAAAGTTTCAAGAACATGATTAAGAAAACTAAAAGGCAGTTATAACACTTCGTTCAATAATGTGTGTGACTAATTAATTAAAACAAATTTTTTTTCCAAAATTCCTTTTTATTCATCAACATAGTCTCCTTTTAGGGAGTTACAATCATTCCAACGCTTTTCCAATCTTTCGATACCACCTTTGTAAAACGATTTTTCTTTGCCTTCAAAATAGGCATTAGTTTCGGCGAATACTTCACCAATTGAGCGAAATCTCTTACCACGAAGCAACTTTTTCAGGTCTGCCGAGAGCCAGTAGTCGCTGGGGACCAAATCTGGAGAATACGGTGGATGTGGAAGCAATTCGAAGCCCAATTCGTTCAATTTTGCCATCGTTTTCATTGATTTGTGACACGGTGCATTGTCTTGGTGGAACAACACTTTTTTCTTCGCCATATGAGGCCGTTTCTTTGCGATTTCGTCTTTCAAACGCTCCAATAACGCTAAATAATAGTCGCTGTTGATGGTCTGCCCCTTCTGGAGATAGTCGATGAATATTATTCCATGCGCATCCCAAAATACAGACGCCTTACCCTTACCAGCCAACTGCTGCGTCTTTGGTCGCTTTGGGCGGCTTTCACCGGTTGCATGCCACTCAGCAGACTGCCGATTTGACTCTGGAGCGAAATGGTGGATCCATGTTTCATCCATTGTGATGTACCGACGCAAAAACTCTGACTTATTGCGCGTAAACATGTCCAAACAGCTCTTTGATTCATCGATTCGTTGTTGTTTTTGCTCCGGTGTGAGCAAACGCGGCACCCATTTGGAAAACACCTTTTTCATACCCAAATGTTCGTGTATTATGGTGTGTACACGGCCTGCTGATATCTTTACAATGTCAGCAATCTCTCTCACTTTCACTTTACGATCGGACATAAAGATTTTCAGTGTTTTTTCAACGTTTTCCGGAATAACAGCGTCATTTGGCCTTCCAGTAGATGGAATGTCATCGGTGTCTGTACGACCACGTTTAAATTCGGCATACCATTAACAAATGGAGCAGAGTCCGAATAATGTTTTTCAAGCCATTCCTGGCATTGAACAGTATTTTTTTTTCATTAAAAAACAATGATAAATCAGCACACAGAATTGCTTTGAATTCATTTTTTTTAAAACTCAAAAGTAGCGTCACTTAAAGCACTGTAACTTGTAAACAAATGGTCAGATTAACATATGATTTTCACAGTAAGCCTAAAAAGGTTGCCACTTTCGATAAAAAATATTGATTTAGTACTAGTGCCGCCATCTATGTGTCAGTCACACACATTATTATCTTGAGAAACTTTAGCAGTAGTGTGGAAAACTCTTCGCCGAATCTACCAATACCATCGTAAATGTAAATCACCATCTGTCACGAAACATAGGATGTACTGATGGATGCACACTTTCCAGGCTGTCAGAAAAGTGATTACCAGTCCATCGAAAACACGAACGATAATATTATTAATATTTTCGATATACCGATTGCATTACACATCGAGCGGAATGGGATATCAAAAGTGTTCCACCCTTTTAAATCTCCGGGAACTGACCGAAGTACATCGACTTTAACAGTCTTCAGAGTATGTCTGCAGTTAACATATAATCCAACGAGACAACGACCTATAAAATTGTATTTAACCCATCCCATACTAAAGCCAAGGATCTTGAACCGATTATCCTAATTCCCTTCGTACTTAACACTAAAAAAAAAATTGATGTATATATCAGATTGTCTCTTAAAGTGAAGCTACAGGAAGAGTATGTCCACGAAACTGCTTTATATTTGATATTCAGTCTTATAGAAATATCCCTAAGCTACACGTTATACCCACTTGCTGTCTTTCCAAAATATCAAGGAAGGTTTCAACAATGTTAAACCTGAATCTATAGTTGACTCAATGAAATAACTATGGTTGTTGTTGTTGTTGTTGTAATAGCTGGTGGATAGCTGGGGTGATAATTCTTTATACCGATTTTTTTTTACTTTATCGGCACTCGATTGGGCATATAATCCGATTATCGTACGATCTTTGTTGGCAACTCTGTTTCGTTCCTTTGTAGATAACAAGGTTTGTGTCATCGATTGTTAGGTGTTGTTGTTGCGAGTTTTAATCGCCAAATTCCACCAAAGATGGCGCCAACTGGGTTTTTTGATTTATTTGCCATGTTGATAATTAATTTTTCTTTTTCCTTGGTCCTTGCGCAATCTGGATTTTTGTAGTGGAGTTTTTTTGTTGTTGGGTGGAGAACTCGAAAGTTTTTGAAAAGTAATTTTCCATCGATGTTGATTTGGCCAGTGCCTCGGCCGAGAATCGATTCCGGCACCTTCGGATTGCTAGTCTATGTCGCTTCCACTGAGCTATCGAAGGCCACAAAAAGTCCAAAAATAATTGTGGTCATCTCATTAGCTAATAAAGTCCTAAATTTTAGGCGCATTGCATCTAGTCTAGGTGTGTCAAATATTACTAAGGCGACCGGGAATAGAATTCGACGAGGATATTACTCTTTCCACTACTATGGAATCTCAACATCAATACTCTTCTGAAGACGTTGGACAAGAAGTGCTGCACAACTGTTGCATATGCGGATGTCGTAGTAGTAACCAGCAAGGATCCTAAATTACTCTCGGAGCTTAGGAAATCTGCGCTGAAACTTTTGCTAAAATGGTGTCGTAACTGTGTAAGCCCGAGTAAAACGGAACTAGTGTTATTCAAACGGAGATACAAAATTTACATTTACAATTTCTGGTAGTGCCAAATACCTCAGGCTAATATAGGACCGTAAACTGAATTGGAATTTGAACACTCAGACTAGGACTAGAAAAGCGGCATCTGCTCTATACTGCTCCCAAAAATATATTGCTCTATCTCGTATACATGAGGTATGGGATAGCTTCTCGCGTTGTTTATGAATTAACACGCTTTCTATTTTATGATTCACAACTAACGGCACCTACTTGTTATTGACAAATGCGAACGTTACTGTTTGAGAAGCTCTTACTAGACATGCCGATTGATTCGACACTGATACTGCGAAGTTGCTGTTGAAAGAATTTTTTTTCTTTTTTTTTAAGATGACTGGAGTCAGGAGTTGAACCTGTGATCTCCCGCATGGTAGTCGCGTGTTCTAACCACAATGCCACGGCCGGTCCTATCATCTTGTCCTAGTCAGGGAAAATCCTAATGTGGGACATTGAGGAAACCCTGGAGGCGACTGAGGCTACCTCAGCCTTAGATTGAGCTCCGTTATACTATTCTTTATCCTATGAAATGATTTTTTGGATTAACTTTGAAAATACACGTGTGAGACATGTTTAAAGTTAACCAACTACATAAAATATGTATTCACTTAAAATAAATCAGATAATATAACAAATGGATCGTAAATAAAAAAACTATTGCAAACTTAATATTCTAAATATCAAGAGTCTATGACTGCTCTTCCCAAGCATACCGTTCACTTTGCCTGTAGCGAAACCAAAGGGAATTAATATCCATATGAATCAGTACCATTTTAATTCTCGTTTTTTCAACAAAACAATTTTCGTTGGTTTCCGAACATTTCATAGAAAAAACATACAGGACTGACGCAA
The DNA here is from genome assembly GCA_964034835.1 of Muscina levida. Classification (NCBI taxonomy): domain Eukaryota; kingdom Metazoa; phylum Arthropoda; class Insecta; order Diptera; family Muscidae; genus Muscina; species Muscina levida. Next base: position 100,800,189 of record OZ035884.1, on the reverse strand, counting down.
TCACTTATATTTATATATATTGAAGTCGCACACACACAAAATCACATCATACACCTATGACTGGTCAACGCAATTGTTGTTATGTCTGTGGTAGAGACAAAATATCCTTGCTCATACACGCACACACATAAGCACACGCTAAAGACAATGTTCATACATATGCATCAGTCTATAAATGAATATAGAATTATTAGCTTTGACTGTTAGAGTTTTAATAGAAAACAACAATGCAAAAACAACAATGAAAGCAACAGCAAGTACTAAAAAAAATTGCAACAATGGGATTTGTATATTGTGGTTTACACAACATTTTCAAACAAACACAAACTCATACACATGTACACATTTTTACACAAATGTGCTGTCTGTGTGTATGTTCATATACATATGTATATATGTGCTTGTTTTACCATCAAATATTGAGTGTTACCAATTAGCAAGGATTTTCCAGTATTTAGTAGAGATTTTTATAGATTAGACCTGTTACGATAGCTGTGATGTTATGCCATTGGTTTCCGGTATGACAATGTCTGTATATACCTACATATATTTATTATGCCACAAAACCATTTTCATAACAGGATCTTTTGCAATGTGCAGTCTTATCAAAAGCGAGAAGGAAATCAATAGTTAAACGTAAAAATTTATTCATTTGAAAATGAATTATGAAAGTTTTATATATAACAAAGAGAAAGATAGGCTTAGAAATTTTTTTATTATGAACTGGTAATCTTGTTATGGTATGGGAAAATGTGAATCGAGAAACTGTGTATTGGAATTATCCAGATATTTTTAAAAAATATTTTTCAGATTGGATGTTTCCCATGATCTATAAACATTGTCTGTGATGCCAAAGACAATATGTTAGTTTGACAAGTTGTAGCAGATTACAGATGTTACTACTACCTTCTATACTATTTTTCTCAAGAATGAAATTAGAAATCATCAATGGTTCTTGAGTATATACTTACCCCCAGATTAGTTGTTGCATTGTATTCACCTATATCTACAACATTAAAACGAAGTACGTATGATTAATATAAAATCCACATAACATTAATGTTACTCATACGTTGCACATACATACTAGACATGTTACCTTTATACTCTCCCTAGATTCTGACATTCTGTACCAAATCGCACTCTTACTTTCACACCTACTTTCTATATTCATCATCATTATGAGACAACATTTGTTTTTGTTATTTTAACCTTTTTCAACGCTTCGCAAATAGCAAGAAAGCATATTTTCTGAGACTGACATGAGAAAAAAACGCATAAAAATACTTTTGGGGTATCGTATAACAACGATACCGTGTTCTCGTTTGAGCTGACGCATCACCTGCACTGTTATCTTGCATACTTTTTGGCGGTTTCATTGTTAAAATACTTTGCTGGCACGCTTGAAGCTTTCATGAATTTCACATAGTACAGTTGAAAAGTACGAAGTGTTGCTACAAAGAAAGATTCTCTTATATATTTTGTACTTTACTCAAGAGTTACATTACTTGACTTTGTACTAAAGGTTATGCATACGCATATACTTTGGTATATGTAAAAGGATTTTATTCAGGCAAAGTGAAATAAATTTTACCATAATAAAAAAGTTACAAGTAATTGTAGTTATTACGCTGAGAGGTTGTAAGTGTTATAGTGTGTGTTGCTGTTGGAAAATGGTAGCAAACAAGTTGAAGTAATGTTTTCCAAAGGTATGAAATGTAAATGCAAGTGAACTGGCTGTGTAACAGTTTGGTGGAGAGCAGATAGGAATGTTGAAAAATATACTTAAATATAAAGTTGAAATTTTTATAGCTGATGCCAATGTCTCGGTTTAAAGCAAAGGCTTAAGTGTTTATTTATAAGCCTATTCACAAAGTTCATTGAATGGTATTCAAAGTGTACTAAGCTTATGTTGCCAATATTGGTGGCCTTCGATAGCTCAGTGGAAGCGACGTAGATTTGTAATTCGAAGGTGCCGGGTTCGATTCCCGGCCGGGGCACTGACATATCAACATCGATGAAAAATTACTTTTCAAATACTTTCGAAATCTCCAGCTAACAAAACTGACCCTAGATGCTTCCACTACAAACAAAATTCAGATTGCGCAAGGACAAGAGGAAAAGTGTTTATCAACATCTTTAAAATAAATTCAATAAAACTAGCTGGCGCCATCTCTAGGAGGAAAATGATGTTTAAAAAAACCCAAAAAACAGCAACAACTAGCAATCATTGACACAAACCTTGTTATCTACAAAGGAACGAAACAGAGTTGCCAACAATGATCTTATGGTAATCGTATTACATGCCCTATCGAGTGCCGATTAATTGAAATTGGGTATAAAGAATTATCAACCCAGCTGCTTCTTTCAGCTATTACAACAACAACAACCAACTTTTACCAAAATTTTACATAGTTGACATTACTGTCCATGATGTTGTGTTCTTTATGGAGGATACTTTAAATTCAGGGGAATTCACTTTTGCCGCCTTTGGTAATTTTTAAACGCAGACATAATTTTAAGCACTTGAGGCTAACGAAAATTGGTTGAGTGTTATTTAAATTGGTCGAAGCTCATTGGGAGAAAAGAACGCATATGCCCTATATGCATGCTGAAGATTTGATGACATAGACCGAAGTGCCTACATACCAGTATTGTTCGAAAGTAAATTAGATATGGATGCCTGGCTGGGCGACGAGGTAATTTAAAAGGTTATCTCCTGCAGATACTTAACAAAGTTCAAAGGACAGTAGCCCTGGGAATCACGGGGGTTAGAAGAAGCACACCGCTGGCTATGCCCGATATGATTCTATACTTCTCCCCACTCTGTTAGGTGAGTGTCATCAAATAATGCCAGGATATACCAGTATTTGTCCAAAATTGTGTTTAAATGGATTGTGTGGCAACCTTTCATATGAAAAAATGTTTGGATTTCCACAAATAGATGTTTGCATTTATTTCTAAAAGAGAAGAGTGTATGGACGAGAATTCCTATGGTGGTTTTATCTCTGTTCTCACGGATGGTTCTACGATGGATAATGGTACAGGAGGAGGTATATATATAGGCATATAGGTTGGTATTAGCAGACGAATAATAGTCTGTGTAGATAGTCAAGCTACGGCAAAAGCGCTTAATATGAGCTGGTTTAAATCTTTTGGGTTACTGGCTGTAGCGACATCCCTGCAAACAAAACAACTAATATCCTGATTAGAAGAGGCTGCACAATGGCTTAGGACTTTTTGTTAAATTTACACCCAACAATTTGTTACCTATTGATCTTAATAAAAGTCTGTGAGAAGCATTGAACTGACGATGTTCAGCACTTACTGTGTAAACAAGATCCTAATTGGAGAATCGAGATTAGTCTTTACAGGTGCGACTTGAGACTGATATTTTAACTACTTACTTAATTTCCCTTTGCACCCCATGAATAAGGTATGGGATAGCTTCTCGCGTTGTTGTGAATTAACACGCTTTCTATTTTTAGATTCACAACTAACGGCACCTACTTATTTATCGACGAATGCGAACGTCACTACATTCGAGAGGAGCCGACAATGAAAGAAAATTTTATTTATTTTTTTCTTTTTTAAGATGACTGGAGACAGGTTTGAACCTGTGATCTCCCGCATGGTAGTCGCGTGTTCTAACCACTATGCCACGGCCGGTCCCATATTTTAACTGGTCACTAAAATATTATACACCGAGGTGGAAGCTAACTTATGCAAACAAACTTGCCGATGAGTTGATAAAAAGTGGACTTTTGTAAACTTTTGTTCTACAGAAATTAGTAAACCAGTTGCCTCTCACTATACAACAAACATTGATGTAGTCGGCATATACCTAGCCTGTTCTTTTCAGAGCTCTGGACGGTAAGGGCTGATCTAAAGAACAAGCTGTAGCTTACGTGAGTATGAGGGCATAGAAATATACTCCTTAGATAAGAGTATAGAAGCATATTCCCTCTAAATTTCCTGCTCTGGGTCGTAGGAGAGGTTTATATAAGATATACACTCTATCTTCAATGAGAGTATATAAGATGTTGTAATTTATGCTGTATTTCACATGGCTGACTGGTGCAAGGGAGAAGGAAAACTGGAATTTTATTGCTTCCACATTTTATGGCACAGTCTGTTTATGTTTCTTAAGTTTTCATCAGGGGAGTTGAGGATTTTCTGATCGTTACTCACTTGGGAATAGCAAGAGTCTCACTTTTTAGGTCCCCACGCAGCTCATGGTATCCAAAGGCAACCTAGATATCCCCTGATCAAAATACAAGAAGCCAGACTAATCAAGTGGTAATCGAGGGAAGGCATGTCTCAAGCGTTATGAAGGTGCGTGCAGGCGCAAAAATTGACTGGGATCACTACCTAGTTTGCAGCGAAGGTATGTACGCGATTTAGTAGAGCTTAAGTAGATATCGCAATTTTGCATTATACCGAGATAGCCAATGCCTACTCCAACCAACTATCTCAATTACTGCAAAGAAACTTAATATCTAAGGAAATGGATGCTGTATACAAGGCAAAACTTCAGCCAATGATAACGCTTGCAGTGACAAAACGATATAATGAGATATGGAGGTACATGGCACGCCTCTTTAGGCGGAAAAACGTCTTTGGAAGAAAATAGAGAACCATGATAGCGATGGAGGTGAAGCCTGAAAGTTCTACCAAAAGCTATAAAGGAAGGAAATAAGTGACGAAATGAAGCCAATCATCGACGAAGGAGTAGATTGTATATCAGATAGTCAATAAGAGGCAGCACAACAATTTCATGGGATAAAAACAATAAAGCTGCAAGAGTCGACGGACTATCGGCAGAACTTTTAAAGGCTGGGAATGTGCATGAACCAGCTTATAAATACAAATACTCATAAATAAATGAATGCATGTCCGATAATGGGATCTGTTCGTTGTTCTGTACTTAAGAGAGGCGACCCACGTGTGTGTACCAAAAATTTACCGATCAGGCTTTTACCCATCGCATACAAGGTCTGTCTAGTGTGTAATGTGAAAAACTAAAGCCCATCCTAGCGGATTTTATCAGTATTAGACTTGGCGAATGAATGACCGACAAGTTGTTCATACTAAGACAAATCCTAAAGAAGAGATGACCCAAAAGCCGTAGTTCGACAGTCGACATCGACGTATGTAGTTAGGCGCGTTGTAACAGACCGAATGCACTACGTTGTTCGAATGAATGAAAACGTTCCAGCTCGAAAAGTCTTCGGCAATAAAATCGATAGGCGGCGCAGGAGTGGTAGGCCAAAACTTCATTAAATGGACTAGCTGAAAGAGCTGTTATCCTAACTAAGTATCCTAACTAACTAAGAAGAACTTTGTACGGAGCGCAAAAGACCGAAGCGCTTGGTATTCTGTGGCAGCTGTCAAATGTTAAGATGAAGAAGAATGTATATAAATATAGAAATTATTTATCCATTAATAAGCGAATATTTCATAAGCGGTATCAATTTTTTGCCCACTAGCTTAAACCGACACAGCATTACCTACATGCCACATATACAACAGTGAGTTGAACTTGACCCTACTTATGAACTATATTTCGTACAAACAGAAATTCTTAAAAAGTTATTTATAATGCATAATATCGTTTTAAATGCATAACATTTCTTTAAAATACTTTCTGTATCATATCTTTCTTAAATTCTTTAAATAACCATTATTCACAGTAAATTAAGATTAGATCAACGACCACAACTCCCGCGAATTTACACCGTGGATTCTTCACGGTGTCTGCTGCAACTATAACCACCGCCAACTTAGGTTCTATGTATAACTTCGATGGCTGTCTCCCCTTCAGTTTACTGTAGGTATAATAACTGCACTTCATAAAGCACAAAGTCAAGAGTCGTTAAAGTGTCATTAGCCCGACAACACAAACTACCCAAGAAGATGAAGAGCACACAAAAACACACACACCCACTGCAACACAACTGTCATAAAAAATGAATGTTAAGATGAAAGAATACATTGCCAACAACAACAGTAACAACAAACTGAGAATTGGAAAACAAACTGCCAACAACAACAATAATCGGCAGAATAGTAGCAAATTCGCTCCCATTCTTCGGTTGTTAACGAAAATGCCGCCAAAGTCATTTTGCAAAACGACGAGACTTCGAAGCCACTAAGGCTGTCAATTGATATAAACCTTAGAGTGGAGTGGAGCAATAGACGTAAGCAAAGAAAGCCAATGTTACAAAATGCATTTAGTGGAACCATCGTCTTTGTATAGAAGAACAACTACCGACACACACACTCACACACACAAACAACAAACAGGATAAGGAGAAACAGGAGGTACATAAACAAAAGTTAAGCAATTTGAAAAGACAGGAGGAGTTTCTCTTGCTCTCTCTCTCTGCATTTTACAAACGACAGGGAGAAAAAAACAAATTTTTTTTCAAACTGCAGCGTGGATACATCAACAACAAACAAAAAAAATAGAAATATAGAAAAAAAACAGTTTCAAAAGCCGGTTAAATGATGTGGAAAGAAATTTAAATTGAGATAAGCATTGTGGGTTTCAAAAGACGGCAGGAAAAAAACCAAGAGCATTTAAGGTACTTTTTATTTACGGTTGACGGTCGTTAAAGACAAATTCTTAAATTTAAAATGTAATAGTATTGAGTTGAGTTGAGGTTAAATAAGTTGGTTTTTAGATAAATACGATCCGTTACTAAATTGAATTACACAGCACAACACATGATTTTGGGACTCAATTATGAGAACTGCACCTGAAAGTTGCACAAATATGAGGAAGTTCTGCATCATTCGTTTTGTCAAGTTACATGCCATAATAATTTAATATCGATTGAAAGTTAGTAAGTATGGTATAGGGGAATTTGTCACGTTAAGGTTTTTTTCTGTTATATTGTTATATGGTGGCGTATGATTATCATAAGTATTATTCCACGTAAATCATACGCCACGGAGTACAACAGTTTTATTGCAACTGCTACAATAATAATAAACGCAGTTCAAAATTATTTGGTGAATGGAAAATTGGAACTGTTGCTTATGTAGGAAAACATTATATGAACAGATTAAAGGAATTGTAATTCTAAATTTTTTTTCAATTTGTTTTAGCTAAATCGGACTAGTAGTGCTCGAGTTGTGTCAAACGAAAGGGCCTTAAATGTGACTAATTCGCCTATACGATACTTCTTAACTTCAAATCGATATTCAATTATTATGGCATGTAACTTGACAAAACGAATGATGCAGAACTTCTTCTTTTTGGTGCTACTTTCACGTGCAGTTCTCAGAATTGAGTCCCAAATCAATGAGCTGAAAAATGTTGTACTGTGTTAGTGAACGATAGAATTTAAAGTTATTACAGTTTCAAGACAGTTTCAAGGCCATTTACCAGGAATATGAACCTACTATTATTATTTCTTCTTACGAATAAATGTGGCTTCTTTTTAAAAAGTTTATATAATTCGGTACTTACATTGAACATCCAGGAGCAGGGAAGCATTCTGTCGTATCTTAAGAGTCGGATGCTCCATAACGCACAGAATTCGCGCATTATGATGGGCACGAAACACGGCGGGTAAACGAGCCTCGCTTTTGGCGCCACTATTGATTTTGTAAGTATTTTTATCCTACAATGGAAAAAAGAAAGAAAGAAATAAAGTCAATATAATGTGATTGAATAGAATAAAGTTATGATATACAAGACATGACTAATACAGTTAAGAGTTGGAAATAAAATAACTGAAAGCTTTAATTCAGATCACTGATAACACTGTTTAATCGAAAATTTGATCAATGTTTTAGTTAATTCAAACGGTTTGAGGCAATCCTACTAAGTTCATCGGTCCCTATAATATGTCTGTATTACTTAAAATTTTGCAAAAACGATAGAGTAAGTGTTATCTTTATCCCGAGGGCGGTTAAAACAAGCAAAGTTAGTCTACAAGATTTGAGACGAAAAAATCTTTCGTCCTATATAATGAAAGTTTTGGAGAGACTTATTGATCCCTATACTAGGGGTAAGATCGAACATAATGTATAATGCGCTCTTTGTGTAGTTGGTTACATTGGAGTTTCGTGGATATTAAATCGACTAGTATTAATGAAAATTCGAGCACAATAAGGAAATGCCTTCTGGAAGTGGTGGTAAGCTAGATAATTACCAAAATGCCGAGGAAGGTGGCTGCTTCCACTGAATGGGTCCAAAGAGACCGGGGATCAAGTAGACTTGGGTTGGCAGGGTAGGAGAAGTGTGGTACTCCTTGCCCAGTATGAATTGAGGCGGCTACACTATACTGGTACTCCTTGCCCAGTATGAATTGAGGCGGCTACACTATCCAGATCTTTACCCATTAGTGACGACTGTTACCATGTGGTAACGTCGACAGCGTTAGATATTGCACGCAATAAAATAAACATAAAAATAAATGTCAAGAATTTACTTTTTTGATTTCATCAAAGCCTGCTTTGATCTTTCATTCTTGATTAACCGCTATGCGATCAGACGTCAGTATCGAGAGTGGGGGATCATTTAAAATAGGTGTTTTTCACATGTGCTCAAAACAGCAATATGGAGGGATATAAAAAATCACTCCATATCAAGAATATTTTTTGGCTGCTTAAAGACTGATATATAAAAGACTTTTAGTTTTTGTTATTCGAGAAGAATATGAAATATCATAAAAAACGTATTGCATGAATTATTTTGTACTTGGTTCTTTTTATTTACCTGTTTTAAAGCTGTTACCATATGGTCACAGTCAGCATAACACCAATAAAAATGGATATTTTTCTGAAATTTTTCGTCTTAGTTTTTTTTTTGTAAAATTTGTTTTTTAACTAATTTATATGTAGTCTGACAAAATCTTTAAAAAATTCCCATTATTTCGCTCTCGTCATTAAAGGGTTAATTTGGCTATAACAACTCTAGTCAGCCGTAATAACTCCACTTCCTCCGAAATCACTGATGGAAGGGGTTCTCCTAGCACGACGTTCACTCCATAGTTCTAAACTGATTCAACGACTGCGTCAGAATGTATGTCCGCTAGGCCTATCTGATATGCCCTTTGATCTAGAGACTATCTATTGATCATGTTCTTTCCTGCCTTGCCTGGAAGGTGGTTACGGTTGGGATGGCTAGGTCGGTCAAAACTAAGCAGATACTGATTCGACAGAAGGAATTTATGTCGGTGCACGGGTATGACTTTCGTCTTGGTCCACAGATGATATAAGGAGGCATCCTGTTACAGTTTTCTAAGGCGGTATTTTGACATGTCTGCAGGTTCTTCCACTGCGTCTTGCTCACTTTTGGTGAACACACTGGTACTGCATAGATTACCACAGGCCGGCTTAACGCGTTTTTCGACAATTCAACAAGGTTTCTTTGTTTGTTCCTCAAGTACTGCCGACTATCACGTTGAGCTGCTACTTTACTTGCACTGCCCATGCAGTGAAGAGGGTGGCAGATTATATCGGTATCAAAGGCCTTCCGGCACGCATCAAAAGAATTCGGTGCAGACACTTCATAAACATAAAAGACAGCCCCTGGTCAAAGAAATTGCTGCTTCGGGTCAATCCGGTTCATAGAACCGGCTGCCGTGCGACCATTGAACGTCCGACCGATATCAACACCGAGTGCAGAGAGAAAACAAACCCCACCTCATCGGTGAACTTCAAATTCCTCTCGACGCAAGGATAGCAAAGTATGCTCGATTTATCCCTGCTGGTCGAATACCCTCATAAGGACCTAACGTCGCTGCAGTGGCAGCAGAACTTGCAGATGAGCCTGATGAAATTCGTCGAAAAAATCCTGGAGACCTTCAAATTAGGAAACCGAATGAAAAATCGCGAAATAAATGGATGGACCATCTGAAGAAGTGCAACCTCAGCACCGTACTCAACAAATTGTGGACATTGGTCAAATCCCTCTAAAATCCCATCAAACGGGATGATCGGATTAAAGTCAAATTTGTCGACAATACAGTTACTGATTCGAAGAGGTGCACTGGTTATTTTAACCGGCTGTTTATTAGGCAGCCAGAGTGGGACAAGAGAGTCATGCGCCACATCCATGAACTCAGAGTCGAAGATGAACTGCGAGCGCGGTTGTTGATGTCGTCCGCAAATAATCGAAGGGTTGGATTCTGGCGAAATCTCAATAACCACCTTAATTTTTCCCGATGACTGGAAAATGGGCAAAATGGTCCCGCTGCTGATGCCTACGAAGGATAAAAGGTTGGGAGATTTTTATAGGCTAATTTTTCCACTAATCCTTCCGAGCCTCAACATACATTTTCCAGCATTTTCAGGAAACAGAAGAGCACGACAACAGCTGTAAAAGCAAACCAACTGTGTCTCCCATCAATATTCCCCTTCGTTGTGTATTTTTCTGGACTAACCTTTTTATCAAAATAAAGTATATACTTCTCTTAGTAATACTTTCATATATGTGGTATGCTACAAAAGAATATCTCTCATGATTTCCATTGATAAATGTTTGCTTATTTCATATTTCCGCCAAACCCATTGAATGTGTGCAATTCCTTTGCACCCCAAATCGGCAGTCATGAGAAGAGCCAGTGTTTAAAGTTTTGAGGGCAGTATGAGGTTGTGTGTTTGTGTGTCTGTGAGCACTCGTGTGATGATCTCTTTTTTATTCGCTGCTCTTGGCTCAAAGTTTTGGCATTCATGGTAAGCCAATATGGTATGCAAACTTTCACAGATAACCCAAAAAAAGAAATCCAGCATACGTACCAACGCTTGTAAAACGATTTCTATACAACAAAAAAGGAGTGCAATTACATTTTGCGGAAAATGAAGAATTTAAAGTATGAATGTAGTCGTTTCAATGGATGGTTGTGCAAACTTTTGACGGTTGCACACAGGTCATTATACGAAACAATGCATGTTGCTGCAACATCGAAATTCATTTTGGACAGATAAGTAAGATTTGAATGATTGAATGAGGAATATGTAAAAGTACAATCGGTGGTTCATATGTTTGCAAGTAAACTTTATAATATACATACATCTCATGGAAGGGAGGATTGATGTTAAGAATAGTATTCTTTCAAAATTCTGGCCATTTTGAGTGTGACGATATATCTGTAATATATTGGCGAAAGTTGATATTTTCGCATTTGTAATGGGTTTTTTGATATATCTATAAGGACCTGTAGAACAAGTTGGCAATGGATGATATGTCTGAGATAAGTGGAAGGGATTTTGTTATTAGAATCTCTCTATGGAGGTTCTAAAGCAGCTCATAACGTCTTTCAGATCACATGTTCCCCGGGACAGGCCACTGAACATGTGTTCAGTGGTAGCAAATGCAGAAAAGGGCAATGTTGAGAAACCTAAATGACATCCAACCACCGACTTGTCTTAGGGAGTAGGTAGGTGGCTTTGACTGCTTAAGGATATGCACCTGGAAAGTCCGAATTGTCTACAGAGATGGTGCCTATATTCAATTGATGGAAGTCCTCGACAAATACGAGGTTAACATCACCGCCATACAAAAAATGTGATGGACGTGACAGGGATGCACACGACGAAAGACACCTAGATGGCTGCCTATAGCTCCGTGGAAGCGACGCAGATTAGCAAACCGAAGATGCCGGGTTCTATTCCCGGCCGGGGCACTGGCCAAATCCACATTGATGAAAAATAACTTTTCAAACACTTTCGAGTTCTCCAACCAAAAAAACTCATCTTAAATGCTTGCTCTACAAAAACAGATTGGATATCCCTTGATCAAAAGACAAGAAACCAGGCTGATCACTTGGTAATCTATGGAAGGTATTATGCGCCGGGTAAATATTGACTCGTACCACCATCTAGATGCAGCAAAGATGAGCACGCGATTTAGTAATGTTAAAAATGCTAGTAACCAAAAGCAAAGGGAGCTAGATATCGCAAAGCTGCATACCACCGAGATAGCCAATGTCTACTACAAGTCGCAAGCATGATGCGCCGTGCAAATATTGAGCCAGCCAAGGTGCGCACGCGATTAAATAGTTTCAAAAACGCTTGTTACCAGAAGCAAAGAAAGATAGACATCACAAACTGCATAACACCTTGATAGCCAATGCCTACTCCAACCATACTTAACTACTACTTCAAAAAAAGCCCCCTAATTCTGATGTTTCCGACACACAATGACAGCATATTGTGAATTCGATGACAACTGCCGCAACAGCTTACTAGGTTATGAAAAACCACTCTCAGACAAATCCTGGTACGATGAGGAATGTCGCGAAATGTCTAAGGAAATGGATGCTGCATACAGGGCAAAAAAGCAGGTAAAGGTATTGCGTATAGTGACGGAACGATATATTAAAAAGTGGAGAAAGATTAAACGCCTCTTCATGAGGAAAAGCGTCTTTAAAGGAAAGGGAGAGAGAGGCAGGATATATAAAATTATAGGGAAGCAAAGGTTTTATAACATGGATCCCCCCCACCGCGGTCTTAGTACTTATGGTTGGGCATGTCCTAGCGGCGAAATTAGCAAGGCCTCTATAAGCACGCATGCAACGAGGCCTTCTGACACATTTAAACGTTCCATGCCTTCATTTTCCATGCCTGAAAACAGGCCTTCTCCTTCCTTTCTGAAATATTCCGAGCACAGGTTTCCTCCATTCTTTCAAGACCACTGCTACAGGCCTTCTTTGAGAAGGGAGAATGAAAGTTTTCGATGATTTGTTATTCCACCACTATTTGTGTGTATACACATTCCATCTCCCTTCTCAAGGAAGGCAAACGAAGCCACGAGGCAGGCGTTCGTGTGTTTTTCTTACAACAATTTATGATTAGTTTCAGTCAAACAATTCGAATGCATCTTTATAGGCTAGATGGTAACATGGCTGACTAACAATCGCGAGGTAGAGAGTTCAAATTTCGGACACGTTAACTGTCGTTGGGAAAAAAAAGTAGAAGTATAAAGAAAAATATATAGAAATAAGAAATAAAACTAACTAAACAATTTGAGCGACCAACTGCATATGTAGCCTTCTATCAGGCCTTCTTATAGGAAGCGACGATGAAAGGCCTTGCCTTCCAATGACACCCAATGTTATTTAGAAAGGAAGAGGAAATGCACATATTAGGCCTACTGACTACTTCTGAAGGCATTCTATAAGGCCTTTTAGGTCCTTCCTTTCGTCGCTGGCGTTATATAATCGGCCATCGCACATTACAGTTGTTGTACGACGTACATCCAGCATGTGGCTCACATAAACAAAAGCATCCGCCTAACCTTCTAATAAGAGGCCTGTCAACAGGCCAAATTGAAGAAGTGATGAGTAATAGGTCTGTTTAAGGGCGGAAACTTTGCATGCCCTTTGTGCACGTCTATGAAATTTGTGCATGTCTACCAAATCTATTCTCACCTTAGTAAAGGGCCTCATTTGAAAGCAAAATGTTCATACGTATGGAATTTTAGGTTAGCCTTAGTGAAAGACTAACTTTGGCATGTATATATGCCTGGCAAGAGAAGGCGTTAATGAATGTCGACAAACTGGTATTGGCCACGGTGCGCCACACCAGAACCCAACAGCCAATAATTGCCTACGTTTAAATATATTCCATTCGTTTACCTTGAAAAAATTTATTTTAATCCTTAAATTAATTGGATCTTTTGGTTTTTTTCTACTTCTTTACTTGTTAAGCCTCCCAAAATGAAATGGAAAGTACAGGATCGTGTGGGGAAATCAATGACAGAAGATAGTTAAGAAGATGAAAAGAATTGTAGTGAATTGAGAGAGAGATTATATGTAGAACTAGTATAAGGCAAAGTTCATGAACTGCTTGTAAAATTTGGATTCAGAAAATAATTCAAGTTTGCATAACCCGTGACTACGGAGGCCCAACTACCATGAAAAATCAGGAAACATGGGAATAAGCAGTGCATCATTTGACAGACAATGCGATTGCATGAATATTATATGGTTAGTAATTGTAAAGAAAATTAACAGTTGTGTTACACATTGTCACGTAATTTTTTAAGAATATTGTGGTTGGGAGACGAAATAACCCGAATTTCCCACTATACAAGGCACACATCACCACCATACAGAAAATGCAATAAATGGTACAGACTCTTCGGCATATGGTCTCACTCTTTAACCCAAAATCATATACATTTGCCTTTTACATGTCTTCTCGTTGACAAGAATCATGAAAGTGAGGCACCACTCACTCGATTCCCGCCGATAAGATATCTACAAGGAAACTTGAATATCCCTTGATCAAAAAGTAAGAAACCTGTTTGTTTACCTAAGTATACCCGCGAAACTGATGCGACTTTGCGGGATGAAACTGACCGACGCAAAGTCTTCAGTGAAAATAGGCAAAAATCTGACAAAGCCACCTAGCTACCAAGCAAGGCTTTAAACAAGGCGATAGTCTGTAATGGGAACTCTTTAACGTTATTATGGAGAAGATCATGCAGAAGACTGCAGTAAACACGAATAGTACCATAGTTCATAAAAGTCACATACCAACATACAATTATCGTTGACCGAGGACTGCTGGATGTTACTGCGACTTTTTCATGCATTCAGAATCAGTCAGCGGAAATGGGTCTGGTGACAAATGAGGAAAAAACCAAGTTATGTGTATCAATGGAATATTTTCAGGCCTATTTTGACAATGCCTCGCCTTTTCCGCTGCTGAGTGGTACATACTGTACTATACATATGTGACGAGTTTGCATATTATACTCTATAGATGTTTACGTACAACGTATGAGTTATATTAATTTTATGCGCATTTTATATTAATCATACGCACATTACCCCAATATTGTGGATTTATGGTTTAATAATACAATGCAACTTCCAATCTGAGGGGTAAGCGATGTCAAGCCAGGGTAAAGGTACTAGATCATTTCAGTAAAATTCCAAAAGGGTTTTGTGTTTTATACGATTCTGCTAAAGAACGAAATGAGAAATCATCAGTGGTTCTGAAGTTATAGCTGAAAAACTAACCGAACAAACATCAAGATAAGCAATAAATATAAAATGTAAGAAAAAATTTGGCCTAAGAATGCCAAAGGGGTTTAGCTGTACTGGTCAAGTACCTTTACCCTAACTTGGGATTTTTCACCCCCAGTCTTATAGAAGGATGGATAGGAAATCAAAATGTACTGTTTTCTCTATAGGTAGGGGATATTGCAAAGATCAACCTTTATGGTAAGAGCTATCCACTCGCCTTGTGGTACCTTTCATGCTGAATGGCAAAATGGCGGATCAGACCATGCAAGGATAGGATTAAGATACGGATTATCCAAATGATTTAAGTATCATCACAATATGATGCATTTGTGATTGAAAGAACATAGCTCTCACTGTCACCACTTAACATCATTGCAGTGTAAGAAGGGTTTCTAGTGAACTCAACCTTAAGTCATACAGAAATATGTACATATTATCAAATTCACATGAAGACTTGTATGGTTAAGTTTTTCTAAGTTGGTTAACAATACAAGAAGTTCTTTAGCCAAATTTTACATCAGATACAGGAATGTTGTATAGCAACAATTATATGCATTCATTATAAAACAAAATGTTTAAAATGTATTGTAAAAACAATTTTGGCTGTAAAACTATATAGACTGAACGTATACGTTAGTTTCTGGATTCCCTAAATTGTATGTGTATGTTTGTAAAACATTTTTCCAGTTCACACTGTACATGTATATTCTCTACTAAGTGTATGATATAAATACGAAAGTTTGTCCCAAATAGCCATTATTGTGAACGTTTATTTTATGTTTTAAACCATTATAATGCATGATGCACTGAATGCTCAATTCGTCTCGTGATGCTTTTTTTCACGCTTCATCTTTGGTTGGTGATGCTAGAGCTGATGCTGTTTCAGCTCCTGCTCCAACCACTGATGTTGCCATTGTTTTCCTCTTATGACCGATTTTTTTTGTGTGTGTGTGAGTGTGTTGTTGCCATTAGCTGTTGATGTTGATGTATGTTACCAATAACAATGGACTAGAGGGTTATTTTTTTCACAACCAACAACTTTTTTTTTTGTTCCCAGTATAAAAGGTTCCTTGCTCCAGCTCCAGCCAGCCAGCAGTCCCTTTTAAGGGAGGGAGGGTACAAAATACAAAATAGTAAAAGTACTACTATGACTCTAATATATATATATTTCACTTGGTCAGCAGTATTATTTTTGTGCCATGTAACGGTTATTGACTGAGTGTGTGTGTGAATATTTGTGTGCAAGTGTTTGGGAAGCTGTGTGTGAGTGTGTGTGTGAGTGATTGAAAATCTTTTGTTATGGTGATGATGTGTACATGATATGTGTGGTTACACCGGAAGCTTTACCAAGTGTAAGAGAATTCAGGATGGTCGTGGTGGCTGTGCTGTTAGGAAAAGGATAATACTTTTCGCTTAACGATAGTTGGGGGAAAAAAAATTCTTACAGGGTGAAGGAAATTTCAGGAAAATGTTACAAATTTGTTGCCTTTGTTAAAAGATTCTCATCAATTCTTTTTTGTTTCCGCACAGCAAAGAAAAAGTTTGAATGTAGTTCAATAAATTTTCATATAAAATACCATAATATGTAAATGGGTAATACCGGGGCACCGGAGAGGGAGAAGCAGGGCAACATTTTATAAGACAAAATTGTTTTGAGGGGAAGGATGTAATTGTTAAAGTGTAAAATTCCTATAGTAAGGGAATATAATGGCAGGATATTTTGATGGCTTTGCAGTTGTTGTTGTGTTCGCAACATATCAAAAAGTTTATTCATAAAATAGCAATTGTGTTTTGTTGGCTTAAGGAAAGAAATATTAGATGAAAGTTAATGCCCATGTAGATGTTAAGAAATATGTAATTTTACAGAAAAAATTTTCGACACATTTTAAGTAATAAAAATCAATTGTTGATAGTCAATATGGATTTTAACAACAATTATGATCATATCTATGAAATGCTTTGTTAATATGATAAATTATTCAAAACAACATTGTCAACAAGCAAGCTACAAAATCAGTATTGGAATATACATAAGCCGTAGATGTCTCGCGGGACCGGCCGTGGCATAGTGGTTAGAACACGCGACTACCATGCGGGAGATCACAGGTTCAACTCCTGGCTCCAGTCATCTTGAAAAAGAAAAAAAAAATCTTTCATTGTCGGCTCCCCTCGAATGTTGTTGACGGCAACTTCGCAGTATAAGTGTCTAGTAAGAGCTTCTCAAACAGTGACGTTCGCATTCGTCGATAAACAAATAGGTGCCGTTAGTTGTGAATCTAAAAATAGACAGCGTGTTAATTCACAACAACGCGAGAAGCTATCCCATACTTCATTAATGGGGTGTAAAGGGAAATTAAGTTTTTTTTTAAGTAGATGTCTCGCTATCAATTAACAAATTAATTGTATTTACGAAATTACTTTTTTTGAGTTAAAGGACAATACTAAACGATTTGAACGACATATTAGGCTTTCCAAAATATAATGTTTTCCCTCCGCATTCCATGAATCAAATCGATTTAGTATTATCTGTTTATTGAGTACATTTTGCTATGAAACTACAAAATATTTCTTGTACTTTACTTTATAGTTTTTCTTTAAATATTTTCTATTAGTTCGTGGAACACCTTACGATGGTACTAAAAAGTAACCTGTAAAAATAACCTCCACTTACCTTTTCATTTTTAATTTCTTCCAATTCCAAGACCTCTGCCGACACCTTTTGTGCATGACGATCAACGCCGGCACTCAGCAAAAGCTCCCATGTCAAGGTAGGCTTGGGATTACCACCCTCGCTGATACAGGCCAAATTTAGCTCGGAGTTTTCTTTGACGGGTACAAATATATTACCAGCGTCTAAACGACGTCCATCGATTAGCAAGTATGGAGGTTTTGGGCGATCTAAAACGAGGAAGGAATGTTAAGACCTTGTTATGTATATGAATAAAAACTATTTTAAATTTTTGCATCTTTTATAAATCACTTTTTAATAATACTGCACAGTCATGTAAAATTTGCCACAAAAATAAGGCATCCTGCAGTAAGTTAAGTTCCTATATATGGCATTGTTTTCAAATTTTTATCTTTAGTTGAGTGTTTGCAGAGAATGAATTCTCACCAATGACATCCAATTCCGTAATCAAAATGTACGGGTCTTCTGTTGCAAGAGCAACATCTTATAGGTCTGGTCCGGATTTAGTGGCAAATGTAGGCTCCTGTTGCATATGGTTAGAGAAGAACCCAAAAGTTTCATGTTGGCATTAATACCCGCACTCAATATTAAAGTGATGCCTTCTCCTTTTCGAGCAGACCGAGTCATCATGGTTAGAACATGCGCCTATCCTGTCACACTTATCTACTTTTCTTTGATCGGCGGCCTAATGGATGCTGTTCTAGATCCCTTTATTTCATGGCATATACAATGCAAGCAGCCAAATCTTTTACCTCATCATTTGTAGCGAGACAAATTTATAAATAGAATTTACTCCTCATTAACTCATACATTTACAAAGCTCATAAGCAAATGTCGTTACTCTTGGTATAAGCACTCAGTGTGAGCAATTCATAGTAAGCCCATTGGAATTCTCATTAACTTAATGCGCTACATTGACTAGCTTGACTAGCAGTAGTCGTCAATCGCTAGCCGAACTTCGATCAGTGCAGACCACAAGCCATAAGTTCTTTTCAGAGCTTGTGACTACCTTTTTAACATCGCCTGTTCCTTCTGATCGGGTGATAATACATACTCACAGCGACTTCGGCTGTCAGTTCCCCCAAACGACTTCGGTTGCCTGTTCCTCCACAGCGGCTCCGGTTGCCCGTTCCCCCACAGCGGCTTTGGCTGTCTGTTCGCCCACAGCGACTCCCGTTGCTTGTTCCCCCACAGCGGCATCGGCTTTCTATACCCCCACAGCGACTTTGCTTGCCTGTTCCCCCACAGCGGCTCCGGTTGCCTGTTCCCTCACAACGGCTTCGGCTGTCTGTTTGCCCACAGCGACTTCGGTTGCCTGTTCTTCCACACCGGCTTCGGCTTTATATTCCCCCACAGCGAATTCGGTTGCCTGTTCTTCCACGGCGGCCTCGGCTTTATATTCCCCCACAGCGAATTCGGTTGCCTGTTCCCCCCCAGCGACTTCGGTTGCTTGTTCCCCCACAGCGGCATCGGCTTTCTATACCCCCACAGCGACTTTGGTTGCCTGTTCCCCCACAGCGGCTCCGGTTGCCTGTTCCCTCACAACGGCTTCGGCTGTCAGTTCCCCCACAGAGACTTCTGTTGCCTGTTCCCCCACAGCGGCTTTGGCTGTCTGTTACCCCACAGCGACTTCGGTTGCCTGTTCCCCCACAGCGACTTCGGTTGCCTGTTCCACCACAGCGGCTTTGGCTGTCTGTTACCCCACAGCGACTTCGGTTGTCTGTTCTCCCACAGCGGTTTCAGCTTTCTATTCCCCCACAGCGACTTCGGTTACCTGTTCCCCCAATTGAGAGGTATTGCCCACAAGTGTTCGATGACTAAACTTTTCATATCTCAGGTCACCAAAAGCAGGGTAGTGTCATAGAAGATGCTCCATGGTCTCCTCTTCTTTTGCATCATTGCAGCTTCTACAAAAATCAATGTAGGGAAGTTTCAACCTCTTAGTTTGTTTTCCAAACGTCCTTAACCGGTTATTACAACTATTATATCTATATAGATGGACTCTAGTCAGGTTTAGCTCATATGATGTCCTCTATATGTTTGATCGCTATGCGAGTGGGTTATCTCACCCATCTTTCCTTAACAATGGGCTTATGAGAGGATCACTGTGACCGTAGTTTACGGTAGTAGCGGCCCTTGACAATGTACTGCTTCTTGGTTACCATATATGTCGCCAAGTCCTGGAAACCTTGCGAGGGTAACTGTCAAATGTCTCGCTATCTCCTCCAGAGACGACCAACACTCTCGAACATTTCTAGTATTCCACACTAGTATAAGTCAAAAAAAATTTGTATGTGGACACCCCCTACGATTTAAGATTATCCAAAGATAATTTCAGGACAGTAACTTTTTTGTAATCCGTGCACCCTACTTACGACCCGAATAAGTTTTAGTGCGCTAACCTGTTATATGATGTCCTATCGAAACAAAACTCATACCGTTGTTGTTGTTTTGTCAAAGTCAAGTTTCAACGTCATAGTCAAAAGTGTGTAAAGGACGAAAAGTGAAGTCAAAAGTGATCATAGGGAAAATCGAAGCCTTTGATAAAACATGAACAACGGTATTAATTTTGTTTCAATAGGACATCAAATAACAAGGCAGGTCCATACGTACGAAGTGAGCAATTATAAAAAAGAAATTGTTCTTCAGAAATTATATTTGGATAATCTTTAATTGTAGGGGGTGTCCACCTCGACTTAATTTTTTTGTATGGAGTCCGACCCATACTAGTGTACTCATTGTGCTGGGATCTGATCCGCATTGCTATCAGTAAGTATATAAATATTCACCACCCTTTATTCCACGATACTGAATTTTCCTTCCTTCCTTAGCAAATTGATGGTTTGTGTATCTCCAAGTGAATAGCACCAGTTGCGTTTTACTCGTGTTAACACCAAGTCCAGAGTTAAAAAAAAACTTAATTTCCCTCTGCACCCCATGAATGAGGTATGGGATAGCTTCTCGCGTTGTTGGCATAGTGGTTAAAACACGCGACTACCATGCGGGAGATCGCAGGTTCAAACCTGGCTCCAGTCATCTTAAAAAATAAATAAAATTTTCTTTCATTGTCGGCTCCCCTCGAATGTTGTTGACAGCAACTTCGCAGTATTAAGCGTCGATTCAATCATCGTGTCTAGTAAAAGCTTCTCAAGTCCAGAGTTATGACACCATTTCAGCAGAAGTTTCAGCGCATATTACATAAGCTCACAGAGTAATTTGGAATCCTTGCCGGTAGCTATTAGTGGTACGTCATCTGCACATGCGACGGTTGTCTAGTACGTTTTTTCCATAATCTTCAGAAGAGTTTTGATATTGAGATTCCATAGTAGTGGTATTGGAGATGATGCTCCTCTTTGTGGAGTGCTAAGAACTGCCACCTTAGAAATATTTGACACGCCCAGACTAGATCCAATGGGCTTAAGTTTTAGGAGTTTATCAATTAATGAGATGATTACTGGGTAAACCTCAATGCAGACGTAGTCGGTCGCCAATTCGTCTTAAACATACTTTTATTTCTTCATTGGAACATGATTAATAACTATAGTAACAGTCAATGTTGCTCAGCTTAAAATTGCCACGAATATATTCTGTCCTTCTTTTACTAATTTTATGTTCGCTCTTTAAGCCTTAGACAAAAAATTATTATTATTTATAAAAGCATTTTACAATTAACCGCTTTGCCATCACCCCCAACCCACAAATTTCATATCTCTCATAAGCTATTATTTATTACGTATACATTTCAGCAGCGTTTGACCTTACATAAATTTAAGGCGACAGACTTTATGATATTTATTAACTTTGCAGCATAAGTTAAGGAGTTTATTGTTAAAGCATACTTTTAGTACCTTATTAATAATTACTTGCAATATACCACACAATGTACTGTTGTGTAGTCATCGTCGCTGCTGTTGCTACTTACCTAAAACCACTAATTTAACCGGTCTGGCATTCTCCGTATAATGTCTGGTATTCTCGGCCTCACACTGCCATTTGCCATCGTCTTCGAGCATAACATTTGTAATGGTTAGGGCACCATTTGCCTCTTTAATGAAACGATAATCTGTCACACGGGTGGTGCGGTCCATGGCATGTACAACCTGTGCGTGTGTTGGTTGATTGGTTGGTTTTAATAAAGCAGATGATAAAAACGAAAACATTATTTTAAATATGTTCTGAAATAGGGTTTAGTAATTACTATGTTTTACAAAATTAAACATTTATGAGATGGCCAAAAAGGTGTGGACAACATGATGACGAAGATTAACAGGAGGAAATAAAGCAAATGCAGGAAATCAATTAATATAAAGAAGGCCTAAAGATGTAAGAAAATACCTTATTTAGGGTGTGACTTTTTGATCTTTGCTCTAAGAGTTAAAGTTAAATATATAAACATTAATTTTAAAACATCAACACCACTTTATGTAACATATGATCTATTAAGTACTCATATATGTATAAGTACTAAATGGTATTCATATTCATATGTATGTTGTTTTCATATATGTTTGCTAAAATTCTGCTTGCATCCGGTACACTTACTTACACTTATTTGCAATTCCGCTGGCAAACATTATAATGTTGTTTTTTTTATGCTATGCTCCTCCATTAAACATGTTTGTAGGCTTTATATTTCAATGGAATTTTTGCCAATTTTTTTTTTCATGTTTATTATTATTATTTTCATAGCGAAATATTTGCGTTCATTATGCTTTTCATGATGTTCATCATGAGCATAAATATTTATTTAACAATTTAACTTTAAGCTACTTAAATACTGTTATGTTTATAATCAAATGCATGAACATGTAAAACACATGCCTTTGCACATACACACACACTATACCTATAGCAACCGATCAATGCAATGCAAGTGATTGCAATATTCCCTGTAGCCATACATGTATACAGGTGAAGGTGTATGAAGCTTGGGAAATATTTGGCCCAAAACCAGCATGAAGTATGAAAATCGGCTGTTTTGCTATTTTGAGCCGTCTGTAAAGCTTGTCATACTCTATGGTATAATTGTATATTTTAATAAACAATAAAGGGCTTAAATTGGTAAAATAACCTTAAAATTACCAGGATATCTACTCGTATTCCCTCTGGTATGTACTCGTATTAATATAGAGCAATGTATATTGCATTAGAGTGGCACTAATAAGATAAGTTAAATTTTTGGCCTTAGTAGTAGTTGTAAGTATAGTTAACATAGCTCTAGTTACTGAATCATGGTGTACCAACTTGTTTTACTAACACAGTACAACATTTTCCAGCTCCTTGGTCCTTGCACGTAAAAGTAGTCCCAAAAATAAGAACTTCTGCATCATTCACTTTGTCAGGTTACATGCCATAATAAACTAATATCAATTTGAAGTTGTATCGAAGTTAGTATGTATCCATCACTATATTGAAAGCCTCGTCTAGTATAGAATGGCTCCATCAGGTATTAGTCAGCATCATTTCGCAAGGTGTAGCTGCTTCGCTTAAGTACCAAATTCAGCTATGGTTTTTTTCTGCCGCATCGGGCTGTCGAAGGCAGCTTTATAGTCGGTAAAAAGATGTTATGTACTTATCTATTTCTCTTGGGTTTTTTCAAGGCTTTGAGGTTGTTGATCTACGATGTCTAAAGCCGCACATATAGGTCCCGATCAGAACGGATAACATTGCCTTTAGTCATTCACATTGCACACTCAACAGAACTTTCTAAGGATTTTGCGGTTGTTAATCTACGAGGTCAAAAGCCACACTGATAAAGCCCGAAAAGGTTGGATAACATTGCCTTTAGTCATTCACATTGCACACTTAACAGGAGTTTATATGCGATGGGTAAAAGACTTATCACGCCGTATTTAAAGCTTCGAATAATTTCTACAGTAGCGGGCTCGATAAAAATATGTTAACTGTCAATCTGTTTCTTTTGGGTCTTTTCAAGGATTTTTTTTCAGTTGTTGATTTACCAGGTCTATTGCTACACTTATAAAGACCAATTTTGTGAGAGAACACTGGCTTTAGTCAAGCAAAATTATATGCGATGGGTAAATGGCTTTTTAGGCGGTATTTAAAGCTTCGAGTAGTTTCTGCCATAGCGGGATGTTGAAGGCAGTTTATCTGTTTTTTTTTTGTATCTGTTCCAGGATATGTCGAAGTATGAATATCTGGTCAGTTGTTGATTTACCAGGTATAAAGCAACACTTATGAGGCCCTATCAGGAGGGATAGTCTTTCACAAAGCACACTCTACAGGACCTTATATGCGATGGGTAAAAGTCTTATCCTGCGGTAGTCGGAGCACACACTTGGATCAACTAGAACATAATACACTTAGATTACAATCATCGGGCAAGCACTAGTTAAGCCAAACCGTGTGTAGGAGCTGGTACATGCTCCCTATCAGCTCCTCGCCACCGGACTTAAAGAGTAAGTCTATTGGCAATGGCTGTTTTATTATTCCTCAGTCGCCATTGTCGTGATACCTTAATGGGCGCTGCATTCTGGAACCAGCAATTGGTGGAAGTGTTCTCTCTATATACGCTCATTCTTTTTCCTACAGGAGGGAAGCCCAATACCGTAACCTTTTGCTTTTGTTTTTTGGTCCAATGAACCACTCACCTTAAATAAGTAAACCCACACTGAGCTGTGCGGAAAGCATAACTCATGCGAAATGAATCCATGATCTGGACAATATTTTTCACTGCAAGGAACACGCTGCGCCTGTGAAAGCGACACGCCTGTGTGGAAACAGCCTTAGAGCGGCTGGAATGCAGCCCTAAGGACTGTAAAGGGCTACTTACAAATGTCCTTAGAACACCATCTTCATGATAAGACGAAGTTACTGACAGTCAAGGAACACAGTCACATGCTGGCGAAACAATTCCTTACCATATTACGGAGATAGACTCCCACCCCCAGAGGCATGACAGAAAAGATTTTTGGTGTTATGAGAGATTTCTTACAGAGTAGCTCTGAGGGTCATTCATACCCTGACGGTCAGCCAAACATGTTCAAGCTATCAAATGACTGTCCTGTTGGGTGCCGTCTCCTACCCACTGCAGAGAAGAAGCTTGCCGAGAAGTACGAAAGTGGTACTGGACTATCTAAGGTCATTGTACTTCATGCCCAGCATGTGGTGAAGGCTCTCATGATACTCTGCACCTCTTCAAAACCGACCCGACTGAATCCAACCGCAATTTGGCCCAACCCCACTGAGGTGGCTAAATCGATGTAGACGAGTTGAAAGAGAAGTGAACTAATAATCGTACTGGTCGAGCTATTACAACAACAACAACAAATCTACAATTGAGATAGAAAACGTTTTTAGGGGGGTTGGTTCTTTGCAATGTTTACGTCTGTAAATAGAAAATATTCACAATTTAGAGTGGATTTTCGGTGGCCTGGTATCGTTGATGGTGCCTGGTGCAATGTATTGCGGTGCCTGGGGTTGTTGTCCTTTGTACGTAAAAGGGAAACAAGACGGGCTGGACGCGGGGGTAATTCGGTAATTGGAAACAGGACGGTTTGACGTTGTGGTAATTTGGGTGCCATCGGACATTGGGGACTCGTACCAAATTTGCTTAGGGCCTGAAGCAAAAAATTAAGAACAACTATTAATAGGTACTAGCCTTACAAGTATGAGGACTCATTGTACAGACTCGTAGGTCCGATTGTCTAGACTTCTAGTTCGATTGTACAGACTTTTTTTCCGATTGTACAGACTTATAGCACGGTTGTACAGACTCAATGTCCTCTTGCACAGGCTTATAGCCCTGTTGTTAAGACTAATTGTCCGATTGTACAGGCCTATAGCCTGGTTGTACAGACTTATTGACCGTTTAACAAAGATGCTTGTCTTCGTACAATCCCAAAGAATGAAGGAGATCAGAAAACATTCCTTGACTTGGCAATAAACTTCGTCTTGGAGGAGTCACCGACGACTGTTGTAGAAAAACGTCGTCTCTATATATTATGGGTGACATGAACCAATTGAGAATTATGAAGTAGTAGTTTGCACTGAATGCGGCAATTTAAAAGAATCTTTGTGCTGCTGACCGATGATGCTATTGTGCTGTGGTATTGTATGCATCGCGGCAGCCTTTGCGTTGTTGATCGATGATGCTGTGTTTGCTGTGTATGCTGTGTGGTAGTATGGTAAGTTCATACCAGACTCTCCACGCAATTTTTTTAATAAACGGATCTAAAATTGAGGTAGTGATGTTGAATGTACTCTTTGTACCTTTAAACTTAGAAAAGAGCGGCACCAATGCTCTCACAAATTCGTAACACTACATGTAGTTTTTATTAATCGCTATACAGCTGCCATATTTATTTCGCCTTGTTGACCTTAGGCAATGCAGTATTGCAAACTAAGTGCCACCCTAATAGTATGTGCATACATAAGACACCTAGTGATTATTTTGGCATTGTGAATTATACACCATTGGCCACTTTTGTGAATCCACTGTTGCGCTTACGGCTAAAATGTATCACAATTTTTCTGTATGTGTGCGAATGTCCTGCTTGCTTTGCTGTATATATATGTAAATGTTTGGACGTGTCCTTATTTGCATCATAAATAAATTAATGTGTAGGTATTAAATACATTTATATATATTATATAATAACATAACAACAGCACCAACAACAATAACAACAACATTAACAGCAGCAACAATAACGATCATAATAGCTACAATAGCAAAACTGTCATTGTTTACACTTATGGATTTTTGTTGCCATTGTTGTCCGATTGCCATAATTTTTGGAGCGTATTATTGTGTGGTTATTACTTACTATTTATGGACTTTTAATACCAGAATTTAACGTAAAATACTGCCTTTCATCTCACACACACACTCGTCCTGACTCTAGCCGCCCTCTCTCACTCTCGCTGTGAGCCGCTGTGGCTCTTTGTCGCTATGGCCAAACAATGGCAACCACACGTAGGTAGGTTTATGCCACATGGCATGGACTTGGCCTTAATACTGCTACTGTTGAGGTTATAGGTATTATGCAAAAAGTGGTTTAAACTTTTCAATTGTGTTAAATACTTTTTCAAAATTTATTTTCTGCACAGGCTTTAGCGGGCTTAAGTCTGATAGCTGTTGTCGTTTCAATGTGTTTGTGTGTGTGTATTGGATTGTGGTGGAATTAAACTACTTTCTTTATGTTTTGACCATAAAAGAAAACGTTTACTTTACAACCATGACCAGGCCATAGTATGAGTACGTATGAGTTTAACTTGATTCAGCATGAAATACACGTTACAAGATAATCTTTTTTTGTTCCAGCTACAATTTCTTTGTAATGTGCTGCGTTTTTTTTTCTTACTTGCCTTAGTAATAGTTCACACATATTTTTATGAGGTATACATAAAAAAATACCATTACTGTTCATGTGTGTTGTTTTGCGATAACGTGTATATGTAGTATACTTTTAGTATGCCATATAAAAATGGTTAAGTGAAGCAGCAGCATAGGAGTCAAGGCAGTCGTAGGCAATCGAAGGTGACGTGTGTATCGTATTAAAGAGGAGAAGAAACTTTCTCTTTAAGGAGTAACAGTTATCTTTACAGGAGTTATCATTATGTAGGAATTTAAGAAAAAACTGAGTGGTTCTGCGTTAAATGTTACTATGACAGTTAGTCAAAGAAGAATTTAAAAAAATTCAGTTTTTATCCATTTTCATCACTGACTCAAACTCTCAGAAGCATATTCGTATCTCTATACAAAATATGTTTGAATTCGGTGTACTTACCATGAAGTTATGTATGTAAAACTATAAGGGTCAATTCGGTCATTTATATGGGAGGTACCAGAAGGGGTGTGACAAGGTTTAGGTTTTCTAAGGGTTTCTCTACTATTACAAGATAATTAAGCTGACCAAATTCAAAAGTTTTTCAAAGTTGTGCGTTTGGGGCTATTCTGCCCTTTTACAATTTCATTACTCTATGTTGAAAAAGTTAATAAGTGATCATAAGGATCAGTTAATGTTAACTCGTGTTACTTGCCCACAAGCCATCCAGCCAGACAGATGGACATGTCTCTATTATCTTAAAAAGTCCGGAAACGAATCTTGTCATAAGATATTTAAGGTCCAACACGTTTCCTTTAATGCGTTATTCGTTCTCTTTAAGGATAAGGATAAGGATAAGGATAAGGATAAGGATAAGGATAAGGATAAGGATAAGGATAAGGATAAGGATAAGGATAAGGATAAGGATAAGGATAAGGATAAGGATAAGGATAAGGATAAGGATAAGGATAAGGATAAGGATAAGGATAAGGATAAGGATAAGGATAAGGATAAGGATAAGGATAAGGATAAGGATAAGGATAAGGATAAGGATAAGGATAAGGATAAGGATAAGGATAAGGATAAGGATAAGGATAAGGATAAGGATAAGGATAAGGATAAGGATAAGGATAAGGATAAGGATAAGGATAAGGATAAGGATAAGGATAAGGATAAGGATAAGGATAAGGATAAGGATAAGTATAAGGATAAGGATAAGGATAAGGATAAGGATAAGGATAAGGATAAGGATAAGGATAAGGATAAGGATAAGGATAAGGATAAGGATAAGGATAAGGATAAGGATAAGGATAAGGATAAGGATAAGGATAAGGATAAGGATAAGGATAAGGATAAGGATAAGGATAAGGATAAGGATAAGGATAAGGATAAGGATAAGGATAAGGATAAGGATAAGGATAAGGATAAGGATAAGGATAAGGATAAGGATAAGGATAAGGATAAGGATAAGGATAAGGATAAGGATAAGGATAAGGATAAGGATAAGGATAAGGATAAGGATAAGGATAAGGATAAGGATAAGGATAAGGATAAGGATAAGGATAAGGATAAGGATAAGGATAAGGATAAGGATCCATACCTCTATCATTAAAATCGAGTCCCCTACTTTTTGTTGGTAGATTTTTTTTCCCAAATTGACGTTCGTATGAAATATTACCTACACGTTCACATCCATAACTCAAAAACTATCGATCAGATTTTATCGCCAGTAGGCGCGTTGGAAAGGTGAGCTCATTTTGATCAATCTCCAACATTGGTCCAACGGTTCAAAAGTTACGGGCATTTTTGTCCAAATTTTGGACCATTTTTTCATTTTTTTCATGATTTTGTCCAAGAATATTACTTTCATGGAAAAATGGTCCAAAATTTGGACAAACCCATAGAATACGGAAATCATAGGGAAATTGTCGAAAAATAAATCGACCCGCCTAGTATACATATATCATTTGATACGACACAAAAGTGTAACACATAAAAGGAGTCACTTTAGACCCCAGGTTTCTCTGAACCAAATTCGATTCATGACTTTTTAAGTCGTTTGAGCCATGTCCGTCTGTCTGTCCGTCTGACTGTCTGTCTGTCTGTTTGGCTGTCCGGCTGGTACACACGATAACTTTCGAAAGACGCAACCAAATAGTTTAAAATTTTGCACGACTTAATATTTCCCCAAAACTACTTACGGTATTGCAAATGGGCTACATAGTAGCCCCGTAAAGCTATAACAGAATAGAGTTTTGGACAAAAAATTGGAAGTCTAGCCACGCCCCTTCTGGGACCTCCCACACAAATGTACCTTTCCGCCCACTTTAGAGATATGGTAATAATATTGATAAGTCCAACGCTATCGTACCGAAATTCTTCATTTAGTAAAGCTATAGCAGGATACAGTTTTTGAGAAAAAAACTGGAAGTCTAGCCACGCCCTATCTGGTACCTTCCATACACTCTGGTATCGCTCACTTTAGAAATCGATTAATATTATTAAAGGACCTAACGCGATCGTGCCTAAATTTTGTATTTAGTAAAGTCCAAGCAGGATAAAGTTTTGGAGAAAAAATCAGGAAGTCTAGACACGCCCCTTCTGGTACCTCCCATACAAATGTATCACTCCACCCACTTTAGAGATGGAGTAATAATATCAATACTCCCAACGCGATCGTGCCCAAATTCTGTTTGAGTAAAGCTATAACAGGATAAAGTTTTGGAGAAAAAATCTGGAATTCTAGACACGCCACTTCTGGTACCTCCCATACAAATGTACTACTCCGCCCACTTTAGAAATCGAGTAATAATATCAATATAATAGCAAATTTTTTGTTTTACTGAGGGTGAGGGTATATATAAATCGGGTAGCCAGACTGAAACTTTCTTACTGGTTTTGTTTTCATTTTTTTATATACATCGAAAGAGTTAAGCTTTGTTAAACAAATCAATTTGCATAACCATATTTTTGTATTTAACTAAAATATAATATTAATAACATAACATGCTGTAAATATATTACGATATGAAGTAATTGACTATTATATTTTAATTGTTTTTAACACTAATACAAATACACAAAAAAACTACCCATGTCTCAAAAACTCTCATGTGGTGCAAGTCAATAATATAAAACAACACCCTGCCTTCCTCGTGCAGGCACCAAATTAATTTCCCCTCAGAACCTCTTGCATCGAATTGTGTTTTTCTCCTAGGGACACATACACCGAGTTATGTATATGTTCCATGTCATGTTTCCGCCAGTTTTGCACTGTGATCATAAATATCCGTTTCTTCATTTTCTGCACGATAAAACAATTCTGTGCACATTTCCCCTAGGAGCAATTGCATAAGTTGAATTTTCTACTTCTTCATCTTGGGCGGCGAATTGCAATAAGCCATCATTGTACCACGGGCGGTGCTTAAAGAAAATCGACAATGATTTTAGACATTGACTCATGAAACTCATTCTCATACTCATACACATACATACATACGTTCATATAATTGCAATTTTAAACATACCTCTCTCCACACGCACTCAAACACATATATGTATGTATGTATGTATGTATAGCTGCGTTACAAGTGGAAGCAAGAAATGAAAAATATGATGTGCAAAAATACTAGGAAAAATAAAGCTGTTCAGTGTTTTAGTTTAATATCCTTTAGGAATTGTATTCGAGGAACAAACGAAAGCGTAGCGGATTTGCAGTGTTGTTGGAATTGGAAATGAAAATTATTAGATATCAAATTGCGCACATACATATATAGATGAGTACATATATACATATATAAATTGAAAAAAAAAAATGGATATTTTGTTTAAGTGCTGCCAAGCAGCAACTGGACTTCTCCAAGATCTTTAGCCATATTAAGTCAGTTATGAAAAATGTGACACACAAGTCCTAAATAAAGTCCTTAATTAACCATGAACATAATAAATACTATATCGGGGGGTCGAAGAATGCAGGTATCAAAAAAAATTATGTCCTCAAATTGTCTTCAGACAAACTTAAAAACTTTTAAGCGACATTTCAAAAACTTATCTTTGTTGTACTCAGCAGCCCCTACCAGAAATATAGTATCGTTTCCCAGGTATATTTTTTTTTGTCGCACTATCAATTATAGAAGAATCATAATGAGGATGACGAATTTTCTAATTTGAGGTTTCTGATCCATATTCACTTGGGAATAAGCAGAATCTCGTTTTTGGAGATGCCCAAGCAGCGCAAAATGTCTGACAGATCACTTGTTCCCAGGACCATGCCACTGATCATCCGGTTGGTGATAGCAAATGTGGGAAAACGCAATGTTGAGCAAAATCAGTAGCATGATACTACCCCCGCGTCAAAGGGGTTAGGTAACAGATGCTCAACACTAAGGCTCTCCTAGTGGCTCCCGAAATTTTGAAGACCCCAGCAAAAGTATCAGGTCCACGATTTAAGAATATGCAGCTGGAATGTCCGAACTCTCTACAGAGATTTATGCCTTTATCCAACTGTCGTATGTCCTCGACAAATACAAGGCTGACATCACCGCCATACAGGAAATGAGATGGACTGGACAAGGGTGCACACGACGAAAGAACTGTGACATAACAATTTTTCTGGGATATTTTAATATTAAAATAGGAAGGTAAGATGCTCTTGGCTCAGCCGATAACGGATTCTAAATAGTTAGCTCCGCGTCGAAACATGGTACTGAGTGAAACCAGATTAACGCATAAAGTTATCCACAAGGGAACCTGCATAGCCCCTGATCGGAAGACAAGAAACGTGAATGATTACGTAGTAATCGATGAAAAGCATGTCTCAATAGTTATAGACTCAGATCACCTTCCAGTTGCAGCTAATGTACACAAACCATCGTAACCAAACGAAAAGGAGGCTAGAAATCGCAAAGCTACATAACACCGATATAGCCAATGCCTACTGAAAACAACTCTCACAATAACTTCAA
Organism: Muscina levida; assembly: GCA_964034835.1. Lineage (NCBI taxonomy): Eukaryota > Metazoa > Arthropoda > Insecta > Diptera > Muscidae > Muscina > Muscina levida. The sequence continues at coordinate 100,768,253 of OZ035884.1, read as the reverse complement.
ACCAACCCCCCTAATTCTGATTTTCTCGACACTCCATGGCAGCATATTGCGAATTCTATGACCACTGCCGCAACGACCGTACTGGGTTATGAAAAACCACGCTCAAATAAGTCCTGGTACGATAAGGAATGTCGCGAAATGTTTGATGAAAAGGATATTGCATACAGGGCAAAACTGCAGCCAATGGCAACGCGTGAGCATTAAAATGAGAAGAGAAGGGAGATGACATGCCTCCTTAGGCGGAAAAAGCAGCTATGGAAGAAAAGAGAGAGCCAAAATGTAAACAGCAAAAGTTTTGGACTAAAGATCCAAACATGTAAGGACGGAGTCGGAAATCTGGTCACTGACACTCAGAATGTGCTGCAAATATGGAGGGAACAATTTTCTTCTCTGCATGTTCCCGAAGGCAGCATAAGTGACGAAATCACGCCAATCATCAACGATGGACTAGCTAGTCCATCATCGAGCCAAAACGAGATCAGCAGAGCTGGCAACATGCATGCACCAGCTTATAATCACGATTTGTCTTAAGGTAATTGGAATACAAGTTTTTTATATCCCGTGTTAAAAAATGGGATCCAAGTTTGTGGGTCACCTATCGCGGGATCAGCCTTTAACCCATGGCATGCAAGGTCCTGTCTAGTGTGTTATGTGAAATACTGAAGTACCATTTTAGCGAACCTGATTGGACCTTATCAATGTGGTTTTAGACCTAGTAAATCCACGACTGACCAGATATTCACACTACGACAAATTCTGGATAAGAACCAAGAAAAGCAGGTCGGCACCTTCTATCCATTTATTCATTACACAACTGCATTCGACAGTCCGATACGACAGCAACTATCAGATGCTATGGTTGAGCTTTAGTATTCCTGCGAAGCTGATACGACTTTGTCGAATGCACGAATGGATAAAAAAGCTCCAGCTCGAAAAGTCTTCGACAATATACTCGATGAGCTGCGTCGGAAGGGCCTACAAAAACTTCTTTGGATGGACCAGGTGAAAGGGTTGTGTGACGGACTATATACGGAGTGCAAAAGCCCATACCGCTTGAAATTCTTTTCAACGTGCGGCTACTGATGAAAGAATTTCTGTTGCTGCTGCCAAAGAAGAAGAAGAAATTTTATATAGTGATTCCCCAGCAGTAAATGAAACGAAGTACCTATTTAGTAATCCATGACACCACTATGATATTGTAAGCGAGCGATCTAAGTACTTAGAAAGTCACACTTGTGCTATGTTAAAAATATCGTCCACTCATTATAACTCCGATTGAAATAGCACCTACTGTCATCGTCACTTACTAAATAATCAAGCTCGCTTAAAACTTCGTTTATAACGTCATTCCAACTGAAATGGATTTAATTACATCTTCGCTTACTTTGTAAGCCAGAACGTACCGATTACATACTTAAGGGGGAATATAAGTGAGACAATCATCACTGATTGCTACCAAATATAGCTGACATTAGCGATTACATAATGGGTATTTTTACCGCTGGGTCTTTAGTTCAAAAAACTTCTCTGTTCTGGACTTTCGTTTAGCAATTATTTTGTAAGGATATTGTGAGTATTGCTAGCGAAATCTCCTCCCAATCACCAGTTTTTTTTACTTTACAGCCCTACATCTTATTACAAATTATTTCTATATATTTTATGCTGTAGTAATTTCAAATACCATCATACGGAAAGTAATTAGAAAATTCCTTTAAACTATACCAATTGTCAAGAGGCTAATTTAATTGGTCGTTAGCAATTTAAAAAAAAAATTTAATTTCGCCCCTAAAAAAATCTTCTTTACACACAATATGACGCTTATCGAGAATATTCGCATTGTTAGTTGACGTTATACAATACAGGAAACAAGCGTTCCTTCCAATCCCCATTGTTTCACATCTCCTTTCAACAAGACATTTATTAACAAGGACCAGTAGTGGTGTTGTAGACAATAAATTGTAAATGTCTATTCTTGAATTGTGATCTCTTTTTTCCTCTTTCTCTCTCTCTGTCTCCATATTTCACTTATACACTAAGTGTCCTTGAATATGTCTGTTGGCAAGCTGGCTGCTGGTCTAATTTTACACTCTTCGCTGTATGTCCTTATAATGACTCTGCTATGCTGTGAAGGATTTCAACTTTTGCTATTGTCTTAAAGTTAATATAACAAAAAAAAAAACAGAATATATTCTATTTCTCTTGGCTCGTTTCCTCACGTTCTGTATGAGTGCAAAAGTTTTATTTTTCTTTCGTTTCTGTCGCTCAACATCAGAAACTATCATATAATAACGATTATCCCATTTGCATAATATGACAGGCAAAGACGACAAATATCTGCTTTTGTTATATATCTGTATCTTGATTATATTGTATGTATATATATTTAAATACTTTTTTTTTGCTTCTTATTATGCACAGACTGCAGTTAATACTTTTGTCAAAGGAGAACAAATAGTATAACGCAAGTAAAGGATAATGTGTAAGGGAAATTGTGGGCGAAAAAATTGCAATTTAATATAATGGAAAGCGAGACAATTTTATTTAAATAAAGTAATACAAGTAGGGAATTTTTATGATGTATTTCTCTTATAATGTAAATTGTGATGAAGAAAACAAAAAACACAGAGGTAAGCAACTGGACTGGTAGCAAATTGGGTCTTCTATTTATACTATACATTTGTTAGTTTGATCAGGTTAAGGCGTTACATGGGAAAACGAATTGTTCGCAGAGTGCATCAGATCTAAGCACTTTAAGTTAGCAAGCCTTACATACATAGTACAACACATGATTTTGGGACTCAATTCTGAGAACAGCACGTGAAAGTAGACCCAAAGAGAAGAAGTTCTGCAACATTCGTTTTGTCAAGTTACTTGCCTTAATATTTTTATATCGATTTGAAGTTAATAAATATCGTATAGGTGAATTTGTCACGTTTTAGGCTCTTTTGTTATATTGTTATATGGTGGCGTATGATTATCATAAGTAATATTCCACGTAAATCATACGCCACGGAGTACAGCTGTTTTATGGTAATTGCTACAAAATAAACCCAATTCAAAATTGTTTGAGGAATGGAAAAATTAAACTTTTGCTTATGTAGGGAATTTTTATATGAGCAAATTTAAGGAATTGCACTTCTTATTATACTATCACCCTTAGGGATGAGGGTATATATCATTTGATACGACCCAAAAGTGTAACACATAGTAGAAGTGACTTTAGACCCTAGGTTTCTTTGAACCAAATTCGATACGTGACTTTTTAAGTCGGTACCTCCCATACACATCTGGCACCGCCCACTTTAGAAATCGATTAATAGACCTAACGCGATCGTGTCCAAATTCTGTATTTACTTACTTACTTAGTTTCCCTTTGCACCCCATGAATGAGGTATGGGATAGCTTCTCGCGTTGTTGTGAATTAACACGCTTTCTATTTTTAGATTCACAACTAACGGCACCTACTTGTTTATCGACGAATGCGAACGTCACTGTTTGAGAAGCTCTTACTAGACACGACGATTGAATCGACGCTTAATACTGCGAAGTTGCTGTCACCAACATTCGAGGGGAGCCGACATTGAAAGAAAATTTTATTTATTTTTTTTCTTTTAAGATGACTGGAGCCAGGTTTGAACCTGCGATCTCCCGCATGGTAGTCGCGTGTTCTAACCACTATGCCACGGCCGGTCCCAAAAGTATTTAGTAAACCTTAAAACAGGATAAAGTTTTGGAGAAAAAATCTGGAAGTCTAGACACGCCCCTTCTGGTACCTCCCATACAAATGTACCTTTCCGTTCACTTTAGAGATAGAGTTATAATATCAATACACCCCTCGCGATCGTGCCCAAATTCAGTATAACTATAACAGGATAAAGTTTTGAAGAAAAAAATTTGCCACGCCCCATCTGGTACCTCCTATGCACATCTGGTACCGCCCATTTTAGAACGATCGCGCGATCGTGCCCAAATTCTGTATTTAGTAAAATTCAAGCAGGACAAAGTTTTGGAGTACAAATCTGAAAGTCTAGACACGCCCCTTCTGGTACCTCCCATACAAATGTACCGCTCCGCCCACTTTAGAGATGGAGTTATAATATCAATATACTTGACACGATCGTGCCCAAATTATGTATTTGGTTAAGATATAACAGGATAAAGTTCTGGAAAAAATATTGGAAGGTTAGCCACGCCCCTTCTAGTACCTCCCATACAAATGTACTTTTCCGCCCACTTTAGAGATGGAGTAGTTATATCAATAAATCCAAGGCGATCGTACCGAATTCTTTGTTTTTGTAAAGTTATAGCAGGATACAGTTTTTGAGAAAAAAAAACTGAAGTCTAGCCACGCCCCATCTGGTACCTCCCATACACATCTGGTACCGCACACTTTAGAAATAGACCTAACGCGATCGTGTCTAAATTCTGTATTTAGTAAACTTCAAATAGGATAAAGTTTTGGAGAAAAAGTCTGGAAGTCTAGACACGCCCCTTCTGTTACCTCCCATTCAAATGTACCTTTCCGTTCACTTTAGATTTGAAGTTATAATATCAATATATCCCTTGCGATCGTGCCCAAATTCTGTATTTAGTAAAACTATAACAGGATAAAGTTTTGGAGAAAAAATTTTGAAGTGTAGACACGCCCCATCTGGTACTTTGAATACAAATGTACCAACCTGCCCTCTTGAGAAATCGAGTTATCATATCAATATAATACAAAATTGTTTGTTTTACTAAGGGTGATGGTATATGTAAGTCGGGTTGCCCGACTGAAACCTTTTTACTGTTTTTTTTTAATTTGTTTTAGCTAAATCGGACTAGTGGTTCTCGAAGTACTACTCAAACAAAATCGCCTAAAACGTGACAAATTCCCCTATACGATACTTACTAACTTCAAATCGATATTAAATTATTATGGCATGTAATTTCACGAAACGAATGATACAAAACTTTTTCTTGTTGGGGCTACTTTCACGTGCAGTTCTTAGAATTGAGTCCCAAATCAATGAGCTGAAAAATGTTGTACTGTTTAATACCTCTTATCGCACATATCTCTATTACAAAAAAACATCATATATGTTTCTTGTACGCTTTCAGTCATTCCTAAACAGTTCTCTACAATTTACTTTGACTTTGACCGAGTTGCTCCATAAACTCGGTTCTTACTGCATCTATAGCTCGTCAAAGAAGTTTCATCTGGCTTCGTTCGTTTGGTACACGGCTGCTGTCGCACAACCTATCCATGGCATATTTCTCAACCATTTGGCTTTTGTTATTTTGCTCTGTTTTTTTTATTGTGTGTTGGTTATCAAACTTTTAACCAAATAAAAAGTTTAAAAACAGTACAAAACTTATTGAGTTGTAATTGCACATTTTGTCGTCCTTATTGTCCTTTACGGGTGGTGTACATAGTTCTTACTGCTGTTGTTGTCGTTGTTGATTTCGTTATACTTTTGTTGTAATTCTCATAGTATAGTTATGTAGTTAAACAGTTGTGACTTTTGCTCTTATAACCATGCGGCTATAGCATAGTGGAGAGGGGTTCAGAAATATGGCAAAGTTTTGTTGCCTACTTTTTGGCTTTTGTACACGTGCTACAAATGCAATTAGAAGTAAAAAGAAGTTCACAACCAATTTTTGAGTGCAAGAAAAAATAAAAAAAAGTTCTTGGACCGTTTTTCCTCTCTTGGTACTTCCTCTTAAAGCATTACAGCTGACTGTTGCAATTGCTGTTGCTGCTGCTGCAGCTGCTGCTGTTATTGTAGTTGTTTGTTAGCATTGTTGGTGTTTTTATTTTATTTTAACAACTTCAGGCACGACTGCTGTTAAAGGTTGTTTGGTAAGCAATAAAAGATGTTGTTACAAATTTTTATACTTTTTCGTTTCGGTTGGTTCTTTTCAAAATCGAGAGATACCAAAGAAATTCACACAAGGCAGTGGCTGGACAAGGGGTGAGAGGCAAACCGGGCATCGAGACTTCATGAAAAGTTATCGTTGCAAAGACCACATAGCAGAATTTGTTAATGTTTACTGGTCAGGTTTGTTGTGGACACCAGAATGTAATAAAATTTTGCAAACGTAAAACTTTAGATGTTTTTTTGTTGTTGGTGATTTTCGTTTTTAGTTTAAACTAAATGTGCAACTTCTTGACAAGTCAATTTGTTTGGTGGACAAATAAGATGAGTTAGTAAGAAAAATACACACATACATACGTTCGAAGGTGAAAAGCAGTTAACAATTTAAAGTTTTTTAAAAAAATTTGTTAAAGAGTTTGGCAAGCGGATTACGATAGATATCTATGTAACAGTGTGAGAAAACTTTTTTTTTGGTTTCAATTTGAAATTTGGATCAATACAATTTGAATCAATACATTAGATGACAGATAACAGAAATTAAAAATAATTAAATTGACACTCATATATCATGAAATCAACTTCAGTGTTCATAGAATATATATTAACACCAAAATCTCCAATAGAATATCCTTGAACTTCTGTTAAGGTATAGGTCATAAATAGTAGTAGTCTTATTCAAATTTCATGTCTTCTCTGATTCCTATCTTGTATTAAAATCATAATGTCATCTTACGTCAATATATTGCCTAAGCATGGGTATCAAGTGATGAGTTTCGAATTCTTTTACAATCTCCGATCGATGAGTCCAAAAACGCTACTAAGGGCGGCAAGAGTACCCAGTGCAGTTTCCTACCTACACTTTCTGGTCGTATGGGTAAGGAACCGCTACTTCGGTTGCTGTGGTCAAGACCAAAAGATAAGCCACTAAATCGAAAGATTGATGTTCGAGAAAAGTGGAGTTGAGTGCCTTTTGACAGCATACGCATTGTGCATCAATGTATCATATGGTTGATGTGGCGTTCCATTTTCAACGCATAAGGTGATGGGTAGTAAGGAACATATGATAAGGGTGTAACTGCTATTACATGACCACAGTTACGTTGTTAAGGGCCTTTTTACTTTATAATATGAAATACCATAATTAAGCATGCTTCTTTGATGCTCTTCCTATTAAGTCGGCAGTAACCCAGCGGTAAATGAAACGATGTACCTATTTCGTAATCAATGACATCAGTATGACATTTTAAGCGAGCGATCTAAGTACTTAGAAAGTCATGCGTGTGTAATGTAAAAAATATCATGAGTCGATGATATTTGATACATTTCAAAATAGAATTAGATACAGTGTTTATCAGCGGCATTGTAGTTTGTTCTAGTGGGGTTGAGCCCACCATCTGGTCAGGTCGTCAAGACGATACTAGATGTAAGACTCATGTGACGTCTGACCGACGAGAGATTGAACCAGTTTGCTATGTAAACAATGTTATAAACCTTTTATGGGACAGTGAACCTAACCTAATTTAAAAAAATAAAATAATATAATAAACACAGGATACACAGGCCATAACATACCACCACAAAACACACACACACAGCGTCGTCGATCAGCAATGCAAAGGCTGTCGCGACGCATACCATACCACCACACAACAGCAACAGCAGCGCAAAGGTTTATAATTCTCATTTGGTTCATGTCATCCATAATATAAGAAGACGACGTTTTTCTGCAACGATCGGTAGGTGGCACCTCCAAGACGAATTTTATTGCCAAGTCCAGGAATCTGATCTCCTTGATCCTTTAGGATTGTAGGCAGACAAGCATCTATGTTATACGGACACTATGTCTGTACAACCAGGCTATAGGCCTGTACAACCAGGCTATAGGCCAGTACAATCGGACCTTGAGTCTGTAAAATCGGACAGTAAGTCTGTACAACCGGGCTATAGGACTGTATAATCGGAAATTGAGTCTGTACAATCGAATAAGTATGTACAACCGGGCTACGAGTCTGTACAATCGAACAGTAAGTCTGTACAACCAGGCTAAAGTCCTGTACAATCGGACCTTGAGTCTGTATAATCAGAAAACAAGTCTGTACAACCTAGCTTGAGTCTGTACAACGGATGCTAAGCCTGTACAACGAGTTCTGGTATTTGTAAGGCCAGGACCTTTACTAGTTGTTTTTATTCTTCTGGTCCAGGACCTTAGTAAATTTCACCAGAAGGTCTTACCGAATTTATTTGGGAGTCCTCGAGGTTCGACGCCACCTCAAAACCGTCCTGTTTTCCGCCACCGAATTACCGCCGCGTCAAACCCGTCCTGTTTTCCGTCACCGAAATACCGCCGTACAACTAAGCCTGTACAGCGAGTTCTGGTATTTGTAAGGCCAGGACCTTTACTAGTTGTTTTTATTATTCTGGTTCAGGACCTTAGCAAATTTCACCAGAAGGTCTTACCGAATTTATTTGGGAGTTCTCGAGGTTCGACGCCACCTCAAACCCGTCCTGTTTTCCGCCACCGAATTACCGCCGCGTCATACCCGTCCTGTTTTCCGTCACCGAAATACCGCCGCTCATCTAAGGAACGCTTCTCCGCACAAAGGACAACAACCCCAGGCACCACAATACATTATACCAGACACCATCAACGATACGAGGCAACTGACCAAGCATAACCCCAGACATCATTATCAGCCATCGAACATCTTAAGGATATCAGACCAGTGATTGCACTTTAGCTTAAGGATCCGGAGTGTTTCGTTCTATTAAAATTTGTGGATTGTAAAATAAGGAAATAAATATATAATATATTGCCATAGTCAGGGAAAATCCACTCTTTTATTTCGTAAGGTTTTGGGGGTCCTTGCGAAGACCCTGGAGGCAGCTGAGACTACCTCAGCCGAAGGCAAACCCCCCGTTATACCACCTAAGGAGGGAAATATGTATCTTCCCTAGAAAAACGAAAGTCAAGGACTTCTTAAAACTCCGATTCATGAGCAAATCAATAGCCATAAGTGATAAAGATAAATATGTGGGAGTGGTACTAGACCGAAATTTGATGTAGAGACACAATAAACAAGGCATACAGATGGGAACCATAGGCTCCAGTTGGGGCTTAAATCCAGGAAGGATACACAGGTTATACGCCGATGTTGTCATACCTATTGTGACATGGCCTTTAATTGTTTGGTGGACATCCATGAACTGGAAATTAAATATTTATTAGAGAGAACATGAATGAAATTATCGCTCAGCGTAGAGAGGAAGTAAATCTGAGCTAGTAGAGGTTTCATCAGATCTAGAGGTCGACCTAGAAATCTTGTTCCCCACCAAACTTTTGGATTGGCATGAAAGTTAGTTATGAAAAGGCTGAAAACATGCAACATTTCAACATTGACGAAATTTGACTCACTTAGAGTAGTTGTTTCTCAATTCTTTCCGCCACAGGATATTCTCACAAGGAACAGAATGCTACTGGAAGTATTTAAAATATCCAACTTGTTTCCAGTGTTGAACTTTAAGAGTCTGCATGTAACTTGTAGGATAGAAAAGCACCAGGACTTGATGGAATACCTAACCTCACATATATTTAATGACTACTTTAAAAACTCAACGTTTCCATCGATATGGTAAGGACAAACTTGACCTACTGTCAAAGGATAAAAACAATAGTCGATATGCCTCATTCATACGTTCGGCAAGCCAAAAGAGTGCATCATCTGTAAAATACTTCAGTAGAACGTGGATATAGCAAATAGACTACCTAAATATTAGTTTGGAATACCAAATAGTTTGTGCAATAAGTGGTATTTAACTTCTTGTTGCAACAGCAAGAGCAGCAATAAATAAGAGAAATCACTCAAACGATTACTGTATTGTTGTAACCTTAGATGTCAAGGATGATTCCAAATCTGCGAACTGGAAGGAAACTATACAGGCATTGCTGAATACTAGTATTCCTCAATATCTTATATCAATCATAAAAGACCACTTTAGAAACTGGGCAGTTCTCAAGGACGATGGGCTCAAGAAATATGTGGTTACAGGAGGCGTTCCACATCGATCTATTTTTGATCCCTTCTTATGAAAAGTCATACATAATGGATTTCTACATCTTTATTTATCATTTGGAGTTAAGACTATTGGATTTGTGGACGACATTGTACTATTTGTTGTAGCGTTAGATCTAAATTAAGCCAAAACATTTGTCACAGTATTAATGGGATATAATCATGACTCAATTCAATGAACCTATCACTTGCAGACCATAAAACTAAAATTGTCGTCTATCCAGCCGACGAGTTAGAGAATATAGAAATATAAATGATGGAGACTACAAAATAACTTCAAAGGATTCTTTGCAGGTAACTCGACAAAACGAATGTTGCAGAAGTTCTTATATTTGGAGCTTCTTTCAAGTGCAATTCTCAGACGAGAGCCCAAATGTTGTACTTTGTAATTATTTAACAATTACATAAAGTACCAATTAAACTCCATGTGTCCACACTTTTCAGCCCAAATGGTTATTCAATTATAACTTCATTCATTCACTTACCTGCCCATTTTTGTACCACATACTCGAGGCTATATCCAAATCCACCTCACACATCAGACGTATTTCCGAATGCTGTTCCGCATACACCACCGACATCTCTTCCGTATCATAGGGATTGGGCAGTACAGGGCGCAGTGGTAAAACTCGCGGCTCATCATCATGTGAATAATCTTCACTCTTATCGTCGGCTCCACCAATAACTCCCATTTGAGCATATTCACGTTGACGTTCGGCAGCTCCTTCAAACTCTTCGCCTTCATCGATGATTACCATAGATTCCTTGGGTTTATTGAGCACTTCGACGGGGACTTTTACATTCGAGTGTGATCGTTTTGTCTTTAGTGGGGTCGTAGCTGAAGACACAACATTTGCTAGTGGCAACAATGACAATGGTGTTGATTTTTTCGCTATTGTTTGATTTAAGTAAAGAGCTTTAGTTTCCGTTATACTTAAAGCCTTTGAGCTTTCCGTTACTGCTTCTGTGACAAGAGCGATGTCTACGTGTGCCTCCGCAAGCTGCATAGCTTGAGTGCTTTCTTTCAAATGATCCTCAGAGCTGTGCCTGCTATCGACTTCTTCAGTTTCTCGCCGTGTACGTCGTTTTCTCATCTCCTCCGCCTCATCGGTTTCTGTGGGCTCTTCGTCTTCATGCATGTGGTGCTTAAAGCTTTCTTGTTGGCGTTGGCTTTCCCTATGTAGCCATTGTTTGTGTTTAGGTTCCCTATGTGTCTTAACTTCTTTGTGTTGCAGCTTATGGGCCACGTGTATTCTTTGGTGCTCTTTTTTAGTTAAAGCTTTTAAGCTTAATTTGGCAGGAGTTTTATTTGAATTTGAATAAACGTTACGCTCATTCTTTAAAGGCATTTGGGATGGTTGCTTGTGACCACTTCTCGCCTGAGAAGTGATAGAAGAAGACGACAACGAATACGATGGAAACGACACAGTGTCATCAGAATTCGAAGTTCGATGCGAATAGTCTGGAGTAGCAGCGGAAATAGCGTAGGACGAGGAATATTGTGATAATTGTGATGAGCGTTCATCATTTCTGTGGTGGAGCTGAGTTAAAGAAGTTTTTGTTTTGGAGTAAGGAAATTTCGTTTTGGTATTGTGATGCGAATCCATTGAGAAGTCGCTGTGTTGTGGTGTGAATTTTTGCTTTGGTTTACAATTTTTGGCACATTTTTCTTTATTTACATGATCGGCTAAACTTTCGTCACTGTTGCGGTCGGCTTCCCGCTGTTGTTGCAGCTGCAGCTGCTGCTGCTGCCTTTCATATAGGCGAGCTTTATATAACTTTTGCTGCAATAATTTATTGTCATCTGTCACATGTGGCAGACTTTCGTCGTCGTCCTCCTCCTGCTCTGCATCCTCGTGTTCGCTCTGCAAATATGCTTGCGTATGTTTCGCCTGCATCAGGTGGTTGTAATCGTCTGCTGACGTATGCCTTCGACTCCATTGCTGCGATGTGGTCGAGGTCGATGTGGCTGTCGATGTTGAAGTTAAAGTTATTACTCCTCCTGTTTCCTGTTTGGCATCGGCGGGTCGGTGTTGTTGGTGTATTTGTGGTTTGATATTTTGTTGGTGTGTGTAAGAAATACCTGGAGAAGAGAGGAGAGAAGAGGTGAGGAACAAAAAAATTAAAATGACTGTGTTTATATGTAAATTACAATTAAATAGTAAATTTTCTTAAAACTTAATCCCATTTTTTCACAAATTTCCGAACAAGTTCATAAAACTTTGTACATCCTTAATTCGACTTCAGTTATAAGCTTATCATGCTCCCTAATTTTCATTTCTATATAAAGACATTATTACAGGACCGAGTTTTCCATAATATCATTATACATTTCTACTTTACATGTATATGCTTACATAGATTTTCAAGTTTCCATCTACACTCCTATCGTTTTCAATTTACCAAATGGGATATTGTGCAAAATTTTGGGGAAACAGTCAAAGACCAGAGAATAATAGAAAACACACTTACAATTCTTGTGTAACCACTCACTTTCTATAATATAAGTTTACGTGAGTATGTGTGTAAATAACTTACTCCATACTCCATATCTTATAGAATTTGCTACAATTCTATCTATAATCTATATTAATACTCATGTGCTAACAAAGCGTTCTACTTAGTCGATACAAGATCTATACGATTGTGTGAATATCAAATAGGTGTAGCAAGGAATCTTGTAGTGTACACATTTGGGTGTGTATTAATACACAGCTAGGAGACTTGGAAAGTTGTTTCAAGCTATAATATGATTATCTTTTATGCAATCATCAGCAACATTGTTTGTTACCTAACTCGATTTTGTAATAAGCAACCAAACACAATTCAATTGTCAATACCATTTACGACAGGGAGGGGGGTGGTTGTAGTGACTCGGAGGAAGTTCCACCTTGGTCGACTATGACATCATGAGAAGAATCGCTTTCAATGTTTGTGATTTCATTATGCTCAAATGAGTTTCGATTTGGTAGCAGATTTTGTTTTCATCTTTTCTGCCTTTATCCTCTCCCCCTACTCTTCCTTACATTATTGCTTTGTATAATGAATTTGTATTGGTATTTCAATTTAAATAAAATAAATATTGATTATTGTTTCACTTGTTATTTTGTACTTGTTCGCTAGATACATTTTGCTATGCTGCTTTTATTATTTTCTTTCAGTTATTCTATTATTTTTACGATTATTTCATTTACGAGCGCACAATGTTTTATATGTGTGTGTCTGCATCAGGGATATATCAGACGGTTGTGGTCTTTAAACAATTGTCATTGTGTCAGCAGAAAATTTTAATTGTAAGTCACTAGAGTTTGATTATATGCGGATAAGTAGAGGGAAAGAGAGAGAGAGACCATGCCTCAAGTAGGTGGTAAATTCCCAGCGGTAAAAATAACCATTACTTAATTGCTGATGTCAGCAATATTTAGTACCAATCAGTGATTATTCTCTCTCTTCTCTGATAATTAGAAATGTCATAGGTCGTTCAATCGGCGCGCTCTCGCTTACAATGTAAGCGACGATGTCAGTAAGTACGATTTTTTAGTTGCAATTACGTCATAAACGGGTCCATAAGGATCTAAGTGTTCTCCTTTGAAGAAGGAGATGCCTGCATACGTCATAAACGAAGTTTTCAGCGAGCTTGAAAACACTCTTGATCACGTTGTAAGTGACAATGTAAGTAGGTGTAGGTATATTAATAGAAAGTTGTAATGAGTGGACAATACTTTTTAGATTACATACATGTTATTCTAAGTACTTAAATCGCTCGCTTACAATGTCATACTGATGTCATGGATTACTAAATAGGTTCTTCGTTTCATTTACCGCTGGCTTCTTATTATGCAGGAATACTGGAATAATCTAAAAATATAAATAACTTAATTTCCCTTTACAGCCCATGAATCAGGTACGGGTTAGCTTCTTGCGTTGTTGTGAATTAACTCGGCAGTGAAAGAAGGGGGTGAGAAACCCCCTATCTCGTCCAAATATAGAGATTTTGCATGTGGTACATGCTACATATGAATGTATAGCGTATGAGTAATATCAATTGTACGCTAATTTTATAATAATCATACGTACATGATTCCAATATTGTGGATTTATAATTTAATACTCGCGTGTTATAACTACGAACAGTCTGAACATACTGTCTTATATATTATGACTACGCTACATTCAATGCTTTTGTGCCAAATATGTGACACATTTTATTATCATACTAGAAAATATTTCGGTTCGGTCATGAAAAGGTTTAGGATACGTGTGATCTGCTAGAAAACGCCGTACATTACACTTGGTGATCTATTGATCCATTGTGATTGTCCGATAACGAAGAAGAGGAGTGGGAAGGAAAATAAAACTACGAATGTAGATATATAATCGTCTAGGTTTAGATCAAGAAGTTAGAGACGATCGTGAAGTACCAGTTCAATATATATCTAAGTGAATCATCTTGTCAAAGTTAACCTAGAAAGGCACCGCATGATACCTAGTAAACTACTTGCTTGAACTGAGGAGAGATACCCTAGGTCCTCTTTATAACCTTATCCTAAGTATTTTAACTTCCTACGGGATAGAGAGCGACAGCTACAAAAGGTGGCCTTCGATAGCTCAATGGAAGTGACGTAGACTAGCAATCCGAAGGTGCCGGGTTCGATTCCCGGCCGGGGCACTGGCTAAATCAACATCGATGAAAAATTAAATACTTTCGAGTTCTCCAGCCAATAAAACTCATCCTAGACGTTTCCACTACAAAAATCCAGATTGCGCAAGGACCAAGGAGAAAAGGAAAATTATTTACCAAAATCTCATATAAAACAACAAGCCAGCTGGCGCCATCTCTGGTGGAATTTGGCGGTTAAACTCACAACAACAACACCTAACAATCCTTGACACAAACCTTGTTATCTACAAAGGAACGACACAGAGTTGCCAACAATGATCGTATGATAGTCGGATTATATGCCTGATCGAGTGCCGATAAATTGAAAATCGGTATAAAAATAACCACCCCAAATAAGCACCAGCTGTTACAACAACAACAACAACAACAGCTACAAAAAAATGTTCCTACCTCCCGCAATCCTTCTCGTCCTCACACAGACGGCAATAATCCGGTATGAACCTATCCTATTTGCTTGTATGGTGTCTGATATTTATTACAGTGGCCAGTTAAAATTTCGCAGCCCTGGGTAATTTATTAATCCAACGCGATTGTCCGATAAAGAAGAAGAAGTGGAATGGAAAATAAGACAAGGAATGTAGAGATAGAATGGTCTAGGTAAAGGTAAAGAAAGAATATAAGTTCCGAACGAACCACTACAAGATATACCTAAGTGAGTCATCTTGATCCAGTTAACGTTGGAAAGCACCGCATTAAACCTATTAACACAGTACAACACATGATTTTGGGACTCAATTCTAAGAACTGCACGTAAAAGTTGACCCAAAAAGAAGAAGTTCTGCATCATTCATTTTGTCAAGTTACATGCCATAATAATTTAATATCGATTTGAAGTTAGTAAGTATCGTATAGGGGAATTTGTCAAGTTTTAGGCTCTTTTGATTGAGAAATAAATAAATACTATATGTTGGCGTATGTTTATCATAAGTAATATTCCACGTAAATCATACGCCAATGAGTAAAACAGTTGCTTATGTAGGGAAACGTTATATGAACAGATTAAAGGAATTGTTATTCATAATATTTTAAATTTGCTTTAGCTAAATCGGACTAGTAGTTCTCAAGTTATGTCAAACAAAATAGCCCAAATCAATGAGCTGAAAATTTTTTTACTGTGTAAGCTACTTACTACTCCTCGTCTCCACATAGACGGCAGCAATCCGCTATGAACCTATACCTATATTTTAGTTGTCTGATATTACAGTGGCATACCTACTCCTTGCCCTAAGTATATTAACCTCCTATGGGCTAGAGAGGGACAGCTACATACAAAGAAGATTTTTCTTCCTTCCGGACTCCTTCTAAACCTCACACAGAGGGCAGTAATCCTGTATGGATTCTCTTTATTTGCCTGTTAGGTGCGTGATATTGCAGTGACATGTCTGGTATCCAATTTTGATAAGAGCCACATGCCACCCGAATATACCAATGATATCAACATTATCGATCGAATGAGGCGAGAGGTTACAGTTGTCCTCTCATCTGTGGAAAGGAAGTCAGCGAAAATGGGTTTGCCGGTGAATAGGGACTATACGAAGTTATTGGTATCACCGAACAAGTTGTTTTTAGTGGATGAATTCATATACCTCGGATTCGCCATGGACAAAAACAACAGTGGCAGCTTAGAAATAATACGCAGAATAGTGTGTTTCTTTGGCCTTTGCGAGCACTTTATAAATACCACCATATCTCGAACTATCAATTTTAGTTGGCCCAGGTATTTGTACTACCAGTCCTGTTGTATGCCTCTGAATCTTGGGTGCTGAAGTAGATGGATGAAGCTCATCTGGCGGTGTGTGGAAGAAAAATACTTTACAATATATATTGACACATTTTCGTAAACGTCATGGACATATCGTGAGGATGGCTAATGAAACTCCAGCGCGAAAGGTATTCTATGAATACCTCAAAGGACAGCGCAAAAGATGGAGACCTCGACTACATTGCTTGGTGGGACTGAATGCGCACAAGATCGAAGCGAATGAAAACCTCTAATCATTTTGACCTCTAACTAATGTTGTCAAGATGTATAAAAAAAAACTTAATTTCCCTTTGCACCCCATGAATGAGGTATGGGATAGCTTCTCGCGTTGTTGTGAATTAACACGATTTCTATTTTTAGATTCACAACTAACGGCACCTACTTATTTATCGACGAATGCGAACGTCACTGTTTTGAGAAGCTCTTACTAGACACGACGATTGAATCGACGCTTAATACTGCGAAGTTGCTGTCAAACAACATTCGAGGGGAGCCGACAATGAAAGAAAATTTTATTTCTTTTTTCTTTTTTAAGATGACTGGAGCCAGGTTTGAACCTGCGATCTCCCGCATGGTAGTCGCGTGTTCTAACCACTATGCCACGGCCGGTGTATTGTAAGGTTAAAAATAGGTCAAAATTTCGCAGGCCAGTCTTAAGTCACTCCTGCACAGGCCAACAATGTGCGGCGTTCGGGATCCGCTATATTGGGTCCAAAGCGATTAAACAGTTATACAGTCGGTTCTGGAGATCCACTAAGCCACCTGCTAGTATCGATTCCACATCCCATAATAGTCTCAGTGAGTTCCAACGATTGCAGGCTATATTTCACATCCAGTCCTATACTAAGCCAAAAAGGCAACAAATGGGCTTGTGATCATCTAAAAGACAATTATGATTTGGCAAAGTACAGCCTCCTATAGCCAATAAGTCAGTGTTTCGGGATTAAACGGAGGCTGACATCCATGAATCGAATGAAATCTTCAAACACTTGTAATTTTGCGCCTTTTTCTATAAATATTTCCCAATAACTTAAAATTTTTGACCGTATATAGGCTATCTCATCTGTGATAAGTAGAAAACGGGTCACTGCTGATAATATTGAATAACAACCCTGACCAAAGTACTGTGCTGTTCACATGTAGCGAGTTTGCATATGGTACATGCTAGATATGAATCTACAACGTATGAGTAATATTATTTTTACGCGAATTTTATATTAATCATACGTACATTGTTCCAATAATGTGGATTTATGATTTATTAACACAGTGCAACAACCAATCTGGATGAAGGTATTAGGGTCAGTACTTCACTGTAGTAATAGTTAAATGATCATAAAAAGATCTTAACCATTTTCAGCTGCACAATATCTATACAAAAACCAATTTATTTCATATATTAAAACAAAACACTTTTTCATTCTTATAGATAAGCTGACTTGCCACTCTCAAAATATGTTTTTCAATTCTTATCAAAGCTTTTTTCCCCGTTTCCTTAATACACGTCCCCTCCGTAGAAAAGCAAGCAAATACAAAGACCATGTCCAACAACTGTCATTTACATTTGTTCCCATTGATATGCAGAGCTCAGCATTTCATAGTAAACAATAAAAATCCTAAAGGACGAAAGAACAACAACAACAACAACAACCGAAGAGAAAAATAGGAAAATTGCAACAAATGAAACTTGTATTATTTGACATTTGTTTATTGTTGTCACTGAGAGAGACAGAGAGCACCATGACATGGAGAGCTTTGCATGAAATGCCTGTCCAGGGAATAGGATAACAAAAAAAAAAACAATTGTTCTACCAAACGTCCGTGTGTATGATGCATTTTCAAAGGTTTTGTTTTAGAAGCTCTATATATATTATGGATGGATTAGAAAAGTTTTAAATGTACTATAAAAGTTAAAAAGGAAAGGAGCAATTTTGAGTTTTTTTCATAAAATATTGCATAGTTTGCGGCGAAAGGAAAAGTTTTTTGTTGAGTAGTAGTAGTGGTGGTGGGATACATGTCGAAACGAGTGAGATGTGTAAGTGAGAGATATCAGTTAGAATAAAGCGGTTGATGCGTTTTAAGTTATAAAAAAGAAGTATATATAAAAATATTTGATTGAAGGCTGTTTTAAAGTGAAAAAGAACGATACAGAAAGTTTTTCACTGTTACCAAGTCATATAAGTTATTCTTGCTCTACGGAGTAACATCAAAGGGACCTACCACAAAATTATTGCAGCACTCAGGTTTGTGTACTGGATTAAAACAATACAAAATACAAAAACAATTAAGACATAAAAACTCGGTTAAGATTTGACTGAGTCATAAGACTTTAAATGACAAAAGTAAAGCAAACACGTTTATTTAACCATAAGTCAAGATTTTGAGGGTGTTTGGGGACTTTGGCCGACCAACAGCATGCAGTAGATCACTCCCGAAGTTCCTTAAATGTTATAATTCAGTAGCAGTGTGTAATAAAAACATTTTTACCAAACGTTGAAGCTTTATTAATGTTCGTCGCAAATAATCACTGAATCGAAAACTGAAATCATTTGAAATCGAAAAACAAGTCTGTGGGTATCATGGGAATTTATGCAATCAGGTCATCAGCATTTTTTTTAACTGCCAGTCGAGTACCGTTACAAAGTCGAGGTGGATTTATATTCCGGTATTAATATGATCGGTACACCGACCTTCAGTTGTAAAACACATGGTGGAAATCCATGTAGGTCGATGGAATTCAAGATTTCGACAGGACGATAGGCTACATTATCTCATGTAACAGTATCGATAGATTTATAACACAGAACAACTTTTTCCGCTCAGCTCATTTGGGACTCAATTCTGAGAACTACACCTGAAAGAAGCCCCACAAAGAAAAAGTTCTGCATCATTCGTTTTGTCAAGTTACATGCCATAATAATTTAATATCGATTTGAAGTTAGGGAATTTGTCACGTTTTAGGCTCTTTAGTTTGATATAACATAAATACTATATGGTGGCGTATGATTATCATAAGTTATATTCCATGTAAATCATACGTCACGGAGTACAACACGTGCAATTCTGAGAATAGAGTTCCAAAATCATGTGTCGTACTGTGAAAGTTACGGCATTTCCATTTAATCTATTAAAAAAAATAGTTTTGTTGATGGAATTTATGTACTTCAATAATTTGTAGCAGCAAGCAATTTAAATTTTCCTCAATATCTGGAAATACGCGAGTAATTAGTTCCTCAGTAAATGACGTCAGTTGAGAAAATCCTGTTAGTAATGAAATATCGTTCGTTAAGGGGTCAACGGCAATTTTTCCATTTCTAATTACTAGTAAAACGTTGGAAAAATAAGGTGGAAATGTGTCATATTAAAGTTGCACACGCATATTTGCCACGCCCCTTTATCCAATCACAACCAAGTATAACTAAGGACTATTAGCAGGCCATCATTGCCACATTGTGAAATTTTCATAGCAATCGGTATATTAGAAAAGCGTCAGAGCGATTTTTAGAAAAAGGGCGCGGCATCGCCTTCTTCTGTCTTGCATGTAATTCGAACTCTACAAAGAACTTATACGCCAAATATCATCTTTATAACTCTGATAGTTCATGAGGTACAGCCATTTAAAGTTAAAAAACTTTTTAAGGCGATAGGTGAAACAGTCATCCAGATATTGCGTTTTATAAAACAGGAACCAATGGACGGAGCCACGCCCACTTGATATAACTAACTACCATATTTTCACAACCGTCCACACACATCGACATTCTGTGAAAATGTAAAAGGTCATAAATGAAAAGAATGTTTAGGCTGAGACCGCCAAACCCTTTTAGGGGTTTTACTCTACTAACCTAGTACCTTCACCTTGACTTGAAATTTCTCCCCCCTCAAATTGGCTATTGCACTGTGTTATTCAACTATAAATCCACAATACTCGAACAATGTACGTATGATTAATATAAAATCCGCATACAATTTATATAACTCATACCTTGTACATACCTATGATGCGAGTAGCATATGCAAACTCGCTACATATGTATCACCTGCAGTTATTAGTATTCTACTTTTTACAGATGAGACAGCCTATATGTGGTCGGAAATTTGGAGTTATTGGGAAAAATTTATGAATATGGCGATAAATGACAAATCTTTAAAGATGTCATTCGTTTATGTTGGTCCATCTTGATTTTTTATGTGGAGATATCAAAAGAATTAGTTGCTTTAAACCTTAGCTACAATTCTGGTGAAGAATAGAATGATAATTCATCAATAGTTCTTGAGTTATAGCTGAAAAACTAAGCGAACAAACATCAAGATAAGGAAAGAAGAAAGACATGTCATAGAAAGTTTGGCCTGGGAGTCCAAAACACTGTCGGGGTTCCTTTAAAACTGTGGGGGTACCTTCAAACTTACTTGGAATTTTCTCATCCCCTAATATTGACTGTTGAACTGTGTTATAGAACTATTAATCCTCAATATTGGAAGGATGTGCATATGATTGATATAGAATCCGCATAAAATTCATATTACTCATACGTTGTGCTTACCTATGTAGGGAGTACTATATGCAAACTCGCTACATATGATTGTACAGTACAGTACTTGAGTCAGCGTAGCCCCCAGATTGTCTGTTACACCGTGCTCATACCATATGGCAATTTGATATCCTGCAATTAGGTCCTGCAGCTCTAAACAATTTTTCTACCATTTTCCTAATGCAAATTTATAAATACAAGGCTTAGTGCTCCAAAAAACACCATCCGTCATACTTTGAGCTCATCGATTTATTACCGTTTTGTCTTCTAAGAAACAACACAAAAAAAATATACATATTTGTTTTGTTATGTTATTTGACATTCTTGGTCCCCCTCCCCAATAAATGCTACAACTCAATCAACTATTTTAACCTAATTTTCCTGTTTTTTGTGAAATTTCATGGTCATTAATTTTTTGTGAATTTATGGAACTCAATTGAAGCAACTGACAATCAATTGCTCTCTCTCTCACATGTGTCAGAAAACAAAAATGGGAATATTCAACTTTTACTCTGACTCAGGCGGAAGTAGAGCGAGGAATGCGAGTAAAGTTGTATCTCGGAACCAGAAACACAATATGCAATGATGTGTTAACAAAAATAATCACTCACTTTGTCAAAATCAATGGAGGTCATCAATGGGTGTATCTGGTGTTTTGTTACGAAAGATCTTCTCAGTGTGTGTGTGAGTGTTTGAGAATGAAAATGAGTGTGCGAGTTAAATTGGCAAGACCCTTTTGGTGTGTACATGTATGTATGCTTACATGTACAACATTTATGCCATCCCATAGATACAAACCTTATAACAACATAACATATAGTACATACTATATGAAATGTTTTTTCTGCTATTGCTGCTATTTTTCCTAGATTTTCTGGAAGTTGTGTTCTCCTCCGCCGCCAGTTTACGATATGGCCCAACAAACGGAGCGAAAATAAATGATTATGCTGTGTAGACAGGAATAAATGTAAGGGAAAATTATATAAACTGGAACCTAAGGAAGCGATACCATGAGAATTTATTCTTTTACTGCTTGTGTGAGTGTGGTGTAGATAAAAACACTCCCCAGTGTATACTGTTCGGTTATCTATGGGTTGGTGGTGGTGGTGGTGGTGGCCACTAGATTAATGCGATTTTTCATGTATTGTATACGGTGAGATATCTAACGATATCACGTCGTATGTGTGTGTGTATGTGCTTACTAAACTATGTATAGACATTGAACACAATTGGCATATTTATAATCAGCTTAGTCCTATTGTATTCGGTCTATCACTCTCAGACAGTTTGACAGGCAGGGAAGGACCCGTACAGGGAGTAGATTTCATAGGTGAAGGGTAAGGTTATCTGTGTGAGCAGAGACCAGTTGATTTACTACGCACATTAAAGTTGCCCCATCTAAGAAATAATAATTTCTGCTTAAAAGTTTAGTAGCTTAGGATTTTCCTTAAGAACGAACAAAGCATTTATAAATGGGCAAACAAATTTAATGCAGTCCTTTGCTAGTTTCTTCCGACAGGATCTTTTGTTATATATATTTATTGTTTACAGTCCGCTGGTGAGAAACGCTGCTGCCTGCTCGTTATACCCATGTTGTTTGGCTCTTCCTTCCTGGTATTTACACTTGATTTGTGTTTATTTGTGTATACCAGCATTGCGTTTTAGTTTGGGCATTTCCTGTCTAACACCTCCACAAATTAAATCAGGCATTTTAACTAAAGGTTCCCTATAAACAGGTATGAGCTTATAAGGCTGTCGGAAATCTTAAATGTTTGGTCTTACATAAATTACATGTACTTTTTGTTAGCTATTCCTGCCGTTCATTCGCCTCTATATACATATTTATCGATATTTCATTTATTTTTTTGTTTATTCTTGCCTTTGTTGCAAAAGTTGTTTGCGTTCACTCGATGTGTTGGTCTAAATGTGTTATTTGGTAATTTATTTGCTTATAGATTTCTGTGCCAAAAAAGAAAAATATGTTTTTTTTTCCTTGAATATAAAAGGGCATAAAGGTTTCCATTGTTTACCTTTGTTTCCACTTCAAGGCTCGTTTCCCTTTCTTGTAGTCTGAGTTGTAATGTGAATTCCGTTGAAGCGTTAAAGCAATCAATAAATATGTCTATAATAATAACAATAATCGGAATGATGATGTGCATGCCGATGAGGATTTTTTCCAAAACATTTAAAGGCTTTCCCCAAGCAATAGTAATGAAGGGGAACATTTTAAAGCAGTCTGATGAGATAGAATGATATTGAGGTAAGTTATTGTACAACATTTTTCAGCTCATTGATTTGGGACTCAATTCTGAGAACTGCACGTCAAAGTGGCCCCAAAAAGAAGAAGTTCTGCATCATTCGTTTTGTCAAGTTACATGCCATAATAATTTAATATTGATTAGAAGTTAGTAAGTATCGTATAGGGGAAGCTGTTACATTTAGGCTCATTTATTATATTGTTATATGGTGGCGTATGATTATCATAAGTAATAGTATAATAGTATAAAACCCAGGCACGTCTGCTCAGAGTGAGCGGTACCCTGGTCAGCGTCTGACCCAGAATGGGCGGCTGTAATAAAATCCTGGCAGGAGGAGAAAACTGCGACGTGGTGCGCTGGGCTTGCAACCCGCCACCGACGTATAAACTATTGCAATGAAAAGAAGTAAGAAAAGAATAGAATGGACCCCCAAAATGTTGACGACCACCGCAAACGAATTAAGGACCATGATTTAAGAATATGCACCTGGAATGTTAGAACACTGTATAGACCAGGTGCCTCTATCCAACTGGCGGAAGTCCTCGAAGAATACAAGGCTGACATAACCGCTTTACAGGAAATCCGGTGGACGGGACACGGGTGCTCGCGCATAAAGACGTGCGACATCTACTATAGTGGCCATGCGGACAAGCACGAGTTTGGATGTGGATTTGTGGTTGGCAAGAGACTGCGACACCTAGTCTCAAGGTTCAACCCGGTGTGTGAACGTATAGCCACCATAAGAGTCAAAACAAAGTTTTTCCACATAACACTTATATGTGCCCATGCTCCGACAGAAGAGAAAAGCGATGAGGACAAAGACGAGTTCTACGAGAGCCTAGAAAATGTATATGACCGTAGCCCGAGCCATGACATTAAAATTGTACTAGGCGATTTTAATGCTAAAATAGGCAGGGAAACCGCATTTGAGCCTACCATCGGAAAATTCAGTCTGCACACCGAAACGTCGAACAATGGCATCAGACTGATTGATTTCTCTGCGGCAAGAAATATGGTAGTTTGCAGCACTAGATTTGACCATAAAAATATTCATAAGGCAACATGGTTATCTCCAGATCAATTGACGAGGAATCAGATTGATCATGTGGTAGTCGATGGAAGGCATGCATCGAGTGTTCTGGACGTACGAGTGATTAGGGGTGCGAACATTGACTCCGATCACTTCCTTACCGCAGTTAAGATACGCACAAGGCTAAGCATGGCGAAAAACGTACGTAACCAGGCACAACGAAAGCTGGACATCGGTAAACTGCGGACCACAGAGGTAGCAAACGCCTACTCCAACCACCTAACTCAACTGCTGCGGAATGCTCCAACCCCTGACAATATAACCTCGCAGTGGCAAAATATAGACGACTCGAAGTAGAGGGGAAGCCCGAAAATTCTACAAGAGAGTGAAAGCGAGAATGCGTGGAACAGGGTTGCCCTCCTGCAAGGACAGCGATGGTCAGCTAGTGACGGACCCGGATAACGTTCTAAAGATATGGAGAGATCACTTTAGAAATTTACTGGATACTGACACCACTCCAGAAGACCCCGCTCCAATCCATGACGATGGTATTAACTGTCCACCTCCGAGCCAGAGCGAGATACGTATGGCCATCTCCCGCCTTAAAAACAACAAAGCTGCTGGAGCCGATGGTCTCCCTGCTGAATTGTTTAAGGCTGGCGGGGAGGAGCTGATTAGGAGCATGCATCAGCTCATGGAGAACATCTGGCAAGAGGAGAGCATGCCCGGGGATTGGAGTCTCAGTCTGTTATGTCCCATATACAAGAAAGGAGATCGTAGTGAATGTAAGAACTACCGTGGAATAAGCCTATTACCAATTGCGTACAAGGTCCTTTCAAGCATATTGTGTGAACGTCTAAAGCCAATTGTAGAAAAACTAATTGGACCATATCAGTGCGGCTTTAGACCTGGCAAATCTACGACGGATCAAATATTCACCTTACGACAAATCCTGGAAAAAACCCATGAAAAGCAGATCGACACCTACCACCTCTTTGTCGACTACAAAGCTGCCTTCGACTCTCCGATAAGGAATAGGCTTTATGAGGCCATGTCTGAGTTTGGTATTCCTGCAAAGCTGATTCGACTTTGCAAATGTACCTTAGACAACACCAAATCCTCGGTTAAGATTGGTAAGGATCAGTCTGAACCATTCAACACGGAAAGAGGTCTCAGGCAGGGCGATAGCCTGTCCTGTACACTATTTAACATAGTTATGGAGAAGGTGATGAGAAAGGCTGGTATCAACATGTCTGGCACCATATTCCACAAAAGCCACATGCCACTAGCCTACGCCGATGATATAGATATCATTGGCCGAAATCTGCGGGATGTTACTGCAGTTATCTCATCGCTAGAAAAGGAGTCAGCAAAAATGGGTTTAGCGGTCAACGAGGACAAAACAAAAATAATGATTTCGACGAACAAAGAGTCCTCTCGATGGGGACGCACCGTGAACGTTGACAATTATTGTTTTGAGGTAGTCGACGAGTTTACCTACCTCGGATCTTCCGTCAACAAGAAAAATAATGTCAGCCAAGAAATTAAACGGAGAATAGTGCTAGCCAATAGATGTTTCTACGGACTTCGGCAGCACTTTAGTAACACCACCTTCTCTCGGAATACTAAGAAACAGCTATACCAGGTGCTTATCTTACCTGTTCTGTTGTATGGTGCCGAATCATGGGTGCTTACTACAACGGACATACAAAACCTGGGAGTATTCGAGAGAAAAGTACTCCGAAAAATATATGGACCTATCTGTGTCGAAGGCCAGTTTCGCCATCGGATGAACCATGAGCTGTATGAGCTTTACCACGACATCGACGTAGCTAAAAGAGTCAGAATCCAACGACTTCGATGGCTGGGACATGTTGCCAGGATGGATGTAAATGCTCCAGCGAGAAAGGTGTTTGAAGGCGAACCTGAAGGACGGCGCAGAGCAGGGAGACCCAAACTCCGTTGGAAGGACCAAGTGGTAGGCGATGTGCCATCATCTGGTAGGACTAACTGGAGAACACACGCAGAAGACCGAAGCGTGTGGAATTCTTTATTACTTCAGGCCTCAAATTTATGAACTACGTTTCGTAAATTGTAATTGGCCACTTAAGTAAGTAAGTAAGTAATAGTATAACGGGGGTTTTATCTTAGGCTGAGGTAGCTCAGCCGCCTCCAGGGTTTTCGCAAGGACCCTCAAAACCTTACGAAATAAAAGAGTGGATTTTCCCTGACTAGGGCAAGATATTGTATATTTATTTACTTATTTTATAATCCACACAATTTAAATAGAACAAAACACCCCAAATCCTTAAGCTAAATGCAGTCTGATATCCTTGAGATGTTTAATGGCGGGTAATGATGGCTGGGGATTATGTTTGGTCGGTGGCCTCGTATCGTTGATGGTATAGCCCGATTGTACAGACTCGTAGGTCCGATTGTACAGGCCTATTGCCCGATTGTACAGACTCGTAGGTCCGATTGTACAGGCCTATTGCCCGATTGTACAGACTCAAGGTCCGATTGTACAAGCCTATTGCCCGATTGTACAGACTCGTAGGTCCGATTGTACAGACTCAAGGTCCGATTGTACAGGCCTATTGCCCGATTGTACAGACTCGTAGGTCCGATTGTACAGGCCTATTGCCCGATTGTTCAGACTTATTTCCCATTATACAGGCCTATTGCCCGGTTGTACAGACCTAATGTCCGATTATACAGGCCTATTGCCCGGTTGTACAGACTTATAGTCCGTTTAACAAAGATACTTGTCTTCGTACAATCCCAAAGGATCAAGGAGATCAGATAACTTTCCTTGACTTGGCAATAAACTTCGTCTTGGAGGAGTCATCCGACAATCGTTGTGAAAAACGTCGTCTCCTTATATTATAGGTGACATAAACTAAATGAGAATTATGTCCCATGTTATGTTACGTTGATTGCCTGAACGCTACAATTTCAAAGAACGTATGTGCTGCTGACCGATGGTGCTGTTGTGTGTGTCGCGACAGCCTTTGCTTTGCTGACCAATGATGCTGCGTGTGTTGTGTGGTTGGAACTAAGATTTGTAGTTGTTTCTACCGTGATTTTAATGATCAACTTTAACTGTAAGGTGCCTTTGCCAGGTCTTCGGACTTGGAACAGTAATAAGGATCGATAAAATTTCGAAGGAGTAGAGTCCAAAGACATTAACAATGTCATTATTACTGCAGGTGATATTGGCATTAGTAATGTGTGGAGGAGTTAAGTCCGAAGACATTGCTAAATGTAAATTGATCAAAATATGTTGATACACGGATGAATGAAGCCAAACGTATAGGGAACATTGTTCCTAACTGAAAGATAGACGAATGGTCAATAATCACTCTCTGGGCAGATGAGAAGAGAACTATTGTTGAGATGGTATACAAAGCCTCAAATTATTCCAAAGGCAGGACAAGAATGCTGGACAAGAGACCGGTCGTGGCATGATGGTTAGAACAGGCGACTACCATGCGAGAGTTCCCGGGTTTGATTCCCGCCTCTTGTCATCTACATTTTTCTTCCTTTGCCAGCATCATTGTTGTTCGCTGAGTAGTATCGAGAGTCAATCGGCATATCTAGAAAACCTTTTCAGTGACGAATTCGTCGATAAAGAAGTAGGTGCCACAGCAGAGTGAGAAGCTATCCCATACCTCATTCATAGGATGTAAAGGGAAATTCAATAAGTAAGTAGTGAGGACAAGAATGCGAACCTTAACATTGTGGTATATTCTATTTGAGTTGCGCCCACCATCTGGGCAGATCGTCAAACTGAAACTTGATGAGAATTTAAGAATTAAGAATTTGTAAAGCGGTAAGGTAATTCTTCTTTTTTTTATTTAGCAGCAACATACATAAATTCATCCATCAGTAGCAGCACATAGAAGATAATTCCAGGCCGAAGCTTTTGCGCTCCGTAGATAGTTCGTCACATAAAGTTAAGATAACAGGTCTTTCGATAAACTTCAACGCGCTTGACTATGTTGACGTCTTTGTACAGCTCATGGCATATTCAACGACGGTACTAGCTGTTATCGATAGTGGGTCCAAAAATTATGAAACGTTGTTTCTCTCCAAGACTCCCAAAGTAGTTTATCCGCTTGTGTCATTACCCATAGTAATTGCGCTCTAAAGCAAGAAAAAGTCCACGAGAGTTTTACACTAATCTCGCCGTGAAGGCCTTACCCATGGTAACACACAGGGTATATTACAATTCGAATACAAGCGCCCCCCTGAGATAGGCTAAGCAAGCTTGGACCATCAAGGAAAAGTAGTCGTCAGTTTGGTCAGTTTTCTTAGACCGAAGATACCAAATTGAGTATGACAGTATGGGCCATATGGCTCTAAAGTGAGACCTATCTTACCACCTCTGCTACTCTAGGGGTCTGTAGCTCCACATTCGAGGCCGAAGGCTCTAACAGCTATTTCGGTATAAACAAGTCCCGGAGGTCCTGATCCCCACGCTAGCGGTCTCACTCACCGGTGGGAGTTTCGCAGAAAAGTTCCTATCAATTTGTGATTTAAACCATACTTCACAAGATTAGTTGCCTTTCGCAGAAAAAAAGTTAAGACTAAAACTTCAACATACCCGCAAGTACGAATGATTTCACTTCAGCACCCCTGTAAGGTGAAACAGTCGATACTACATTACAAGGATGTAGTACCCTTACCGGTGGGAGGCCGAAGAAGTTCCAAACTTCTACCGCTCGATGATGCTACGATGTGTTTGTAGCACTAGGTCCGTCTAAACCCCTGTGAGGTCAATGAGACAGAGATGAACAAGGTCAAGCACAAGAGACCTTTCACTGTGTATCCCATGTCACCCACGGTACCAGAAAAAGGCCTCTGGTGAGACCTCGTTCAGCGACTGGTGGCCCCGTAACGGGTAGTGGCGACCGTCATTAGACTGAACTAGATTGTGGGATCGGCTCGATACAATGGCCTTGCGACCTTAGACACACCCGAAAGACCTGCCTAGATCAGCTTCTACAATTATCTCTAAATAGCTCTACGTCCTGCAAACAGTCTGGAAGCAAACTCCGTTGTTTTAGCCAACTTTCCCAGAGTGAAGAGAATCTCACTCACATTCCATTCACTTTCTACTCGAGTAATCGCTAATTCCTGGAGATCCCTTATATCATAATATAAAGGACACTAACATAGTGCGTGCAACCAATCTTCAGACGGTTCTCTACGTCCGTTATCACTCTCATCCCAACGTGTTTCCCATTTCAGCAAGACACGTTCATCAAGGGGCGCCCTATGCTGAGTCCTACTCATACTACTCTTGTAGAGCAAGGCCGGTAGGATTAGAGTCTGATAGAGTTGTATAGATAATATATTTGTCGAGAGCAGAATTTGTTATAAAAGCGCTTGCTAAGCGTACAGTATCAGCAGTTTGCGATCAATACTATTCTTTTCATTCCCAGGCTATTATTATTATTTTTATTTACGGCGGGGCCAAGGTAGACAAAATCATCTACCACGTTCACGCATCTTCATCTATCACTAGACCCACTTCTGCCGACTTTTTTTCAATGCTTAAAGAGGCCGCGGTAACATCCAGCAGTTCTCTTTTATAAACGATGGCAGCAGTCGAGCAGTAAGCTGCATGATCATCTTCTTTATGATGTTAAATGGAACGTGTGACACACTATCACCTCGTATACTAAGCTTTGCTTGGTAGAAAATATCTCTATAAGATTTTTACCTATTTTCATTGAAGACTTCGTGTGGGTCGGTGTCATCCAGAAAAGTCTTACCAGACTCGCGGGAACAACAAATTAAGCCAAAGTATCCAATAGTATCTGTAGTATCGAACTGCCGAATGCCGGTCAGCATTTTTACGGTCTTCTCCATGATTTGTCGTAGTGTGAATATCTAGTCGCTCGTGGATTTACAAGACCATGTTGCTTACTGCGGACTCTCCAATAGCGAGATTATTTTAGTCATGCATTTTAAACTCGTTTGAGACCAAAATATATTGTTCATACTGTTTATTTAATATTGAATTCCCTTTGGGCTACTTCGTGGCAAATGCAACATTTCTATTTTAAATAAACAACTGATATTTCATAACATCCTTCGCTGCAATTATTATTCTTCGTATACAACCTTGAACTTAGCAAAATCTCGGAAATAATAACAGAAAATATATTAAATTCAAAACAAACAAAAAAAAAACTTTAAAACAAGTATAAACGTATAACAACAAGTGTAGAATAGAGCTATACTAGACAGTTAAGCTTACTATTCGCTATTGCCTTTATTTTGTTATGCGGGCGGAATACGTATAATACAACAGAGAGCAAAATAAGCACAAATATAAAAGTGAATGTTGTTGTTTTTTTCCTGGAAAATGCAATAAAACTTTATGATATAGTTTGGGCCACAGTTGAGGTCCCCGGAAACTCGCTCACTAACACACACATACACACATAAAAGGAAAATGAAAACAACATACGGGTTAATAGGAAAAACTAATAATACGAGGGCTCGTTAAATGAGGCCCCTGTTAAATAGCGCAATAGCCCATAAATTCCCAAAGGCAGTATGGGGGGGGGGGGAGGGGTCGACAATTGTGAGTAATAATGTTATTTGCATGTGTTGGTTGGTGTTGATATTGCCACAGTTATACTAACAGCACACGTACACATAAACACAAGACGACGACTACGACGACGACTACGACGACGACCACCACTCACTCTGTGTGCACATACATAAAAGTGAAAGGACCGCACTTTGACTATTTTTATTGAAATTAGGTTTTCATTTTGTTTGTTGTGGTGTTGTTCTATTACATTTGTTTAGTGCTGTACTCGATCTCATATGTGTGCGAGTCCTAAAATTACTTTAGATATCCTTCCAGTTGTGTTGGTGTATTGTGTATTTATAAAAGAGTCTCTTAACCGTATGGGGTAAGTGTTTTAATTTAGAGATTTGTTTTTCTGCCAGCCAGCATTAGTAATGGCATGTAAGCGCCTATGTGTTTTGTACACGTAATAGTGAAGATCCTTGAAAGTCTTAATTAGCAATCTTAAGTAATTTTATTTGATTTTGTTTATCTTGGCTGGATTTGTTTTAATAAACATTTACTGATTTGAGGGATTTCCTCTCTGGTGAGGTTTACGACGATAATGGCCGTGTTGTTTTGAGAGCAATAACAATATCTCAGTTAATTAACTGGGGTACTAATTACGGAGTCATGTTGATGAAATATTTAATAGTGAATGTATATGACTGGATGTTTGTTGTTGATTTATTTCCAAGAATCTGTGTTAGTAATTTGGCTTTGCGTGCAGTTTAATACGTCTTATAAATTTTTGAAGCCTAAAACGTGACAAATTCCCCTACATGATACTTACTAACTTTAAATCGATATTACATTATTATGACATGTAACTTGACAAAACGAATGATGCAGAACTTCTTCTTTTTGGGGCTACTTTCATGTGCAGTCCCCAGAATTGAGTCCCAAAATCATGTGTTGTACTGTGGCAGACATCACCATAATAAAGGAAATGCGATAGAAGATAGAGGGATACGCACGACGAAAGGATCGTGACATATGTTACAGCTGCCATGCAAAATGACACGAAATGGGCTACGGATTCATAGTTTCTAGGAGACTTAGACACCTGATCTTGCGGTTTAACCCTGTAAGTTTTATATATAACTACCATCCACATCTAGGTAAAATACTTTAACATCAGGTTGATTGGAGTACGCGCCCCGACGGAGGACAAAGACGAGGACATAACACATGCATTCTATGACCGCCTGGAGGAAATATATTGCCGCTGTCCTGGCCATGACATTACAATAGTTTTGGAAGACTTAACTTAAAAACGGGAATTTGCCCTTGGTTCAACAGTCGGAAAATTTAGTCTGCACAACAACATATCCGATAACGGCTTTAGACTGGTTAGCCTTCGTGTTGGCAAGAAACATGGTAGTGAGTGGAACTAGATTCCCACATAAAGATATCCACAAGACAATCTGGATATCACCTGATCAAAGGAAAAGAAATAAGATTAAACGATGACAGGGTCTCAAGCTTTATGGTCTCAAGCGTTATGGACGTGCGTTTGATGCGCGGTACAAATATTGACTCGGATCATCACCCAGTTGCAGCTAAGTATCCTAGACATCACAAAGCTATATACCACCGAGATAGCCAATGCGTTCTCCAACCAAATCTCTCAATTACTTCAAACCAACCTCCCTAATTATAATATTCCCGACACCCATATGTCAGCATATTGCGAATTCTATAACCACTGCCGCAACGATCGTACTAGGTTATGCAAAACTAACTTCAGGCAGACCCTGGTACGATGATGAATGTCGCTTAATGTCTGAGGAAAATGAATGCTACATACAAGGCAAAACTGTAGACATGAGAAAAGAAGATCTTCTAAGTGAAGAGGTTAAGCTCGATAGAACGCCTCTTCAGGCGGATAAAGTGTCTAAAGAAGAAAAGAGAAAGCCAGGATATTGAAAATTTCAAAGGCAGAGTTGAATCCCGATAGTTTTACCAAAAGGTAAAGAGCAACGGTTTTGGAACAGGAGACAACCTCTGTGAGGACAGGTATAGAAATCTGGCCATGTGCACGTAGAGTGGGCTGCAAATATGAATGGAAAACATTCGTACTCTGCTTGTTTCCGAAGACAACATCGCGCCAATCATTGACGACGAGGTAGATTGTCTACCAATGAGACAAAATAATGTGTTATGTGAGATAGCTTATCCTAGCGAATCTGATTGGACCTTATCAGAATACTAACTTGATTTCCCTTTACACCCCAAGAATGGGGTGTAAGATAGCTAATCCCAGCGAACCTGATTGATCCTTATTAGCACGAATTATTTCAGCTCTATTTGGTCGATATTGCTTTAATGCTATTTCATTGCTGTGATAAAGGCATGGACTGACTTTATACCTGGTTAATCCACAACTGACCAGATATTCACACTAAGATAAATCCTGGAGAAAACCCAAGAAATGCAGATTGACACCTACCATGTGCTTGTCGATTACAAAGCTGAAATCGACAGTCATATACGACAAAATTATTATATGCCGTGGCTGAGTTTGATATCCACGCGAAACTGATACGACAATTCGGAATGACGCAGCCTGACACGAAGTCTTCAGTGAAATATCTGACAGAGCCTTTTGCTACCAAACGAGGCTTTTCTACAGCGAAGGCGATATTCTGTCATGCGATCTCTTTAACATCATAATGGCTATCATCATGCGCAAGTCTACAGTTAACACGAATGATACCATCTTTAACGAAAGTAACATGTATTGATCCCAAACCGCTGCTACCTTGGGCTAAGCTAGAGATTTATTGACAGAGCCCTCTCTCGACGAACACACATCTAACTCTACCAGACACTGATCCTACCTATTTGCTCTATAACCTATTCTGGTAAGTCTTCAAGAGAAAAATACTTCGCAAAATATTTGGACCCATCATCATTAACGACTTATACCGTCGTCTAATGAACCATGAGCTGTATAACGACATAACCGTAGTCAAGCCCGTTCAAAAAGAACGAATACGCTGACTTGGACACGTTGTACGAATGAATGAAAATGTTACAGCTTGAAAAGACTCCGGAAATTATCTCGACGGGCTACGCAAGAGGGGCTGACCAAAACATCGTTGTATGGACCAGTTTAGGGAGCTACAACTCGTATGTTATATGACGAACTATCTACGAAAGACAAAATACCAAAGGCCCAGTAATTTTGTGGTGCGTGCAACGATTGATGGACAAATTTTTGTTGTTCCTGTCAAATAAGATGGTGAAAATAAGAAGAAGTCATAGAAATGTGTTATATCCCGGAAAGTCAGCAGACAGCTCTATTTACTTATTTCATATTTTTCACTTTTAAGTGTTGTATCAACATATTTTGCGAGTTCCCAAAAAAAATTTCATATCAAACATCATATGATGAAAGTCAGAGTTCCCTGCTTAAAACGTAATGCTTTTCTGTCCATCAAACTCGTTTCCGCATAAGCTATATATAAAAAATGACATATCCAATGATTTCAAACTTGACCCATACTTGTTTCCCTGCCAATATGTTGTTCATATTATTGCGACTACAAAGTGATCCTTGAGATTGCAATAAAGGCATAAAGTGCAATTTTACTATTGTGCCATTGATTTCAACAAGGACCACTTACTTACTTACTTACTTCTTAGACATTGATGAGGTTTTTCTTTTTTCTGCCCCCCGATATGTCTAAAATCAACCGACTCTCAACGCTGCAGGATGTTCGAGGTCAGCAGCCAGTTGGATAAACCTAAAGTAAATAAAACAGCAAATAAAATAAACTTTATTTACTGTAACAGTAAATGTGACCAACATTGTAAAGTATTCGATTGAATCTTAGACATATAGAAATCCATTGGATTTGTTGTTCGCCCTCTCCAACCACATTTTATGTTTTGCGTGGCTACTTCAGCACTCGTTGCCTGTTGCTTTCTGAGAACACTAAGTGAAGAGGCCCTGTTGGTTTTACTTCTTATGAAATCGGTGTGTTTCTTTAGTTTTAGAAAAGAAAAAACACAACTGCCTTCAGTCTTATTTTATACGACTGCCGCGGCTGCTTCAAATGTAAAGTCACTTATGTTTGTCTAGATACTTGTAAAGAGATTTAAGTGCTATGCAACTGCAACAATGAGGACTTTTAAAGGGGAGAGCGGCAAGAATGCAATGGATATGATTATGATCATGATGACAGAGTTGACGGCAATGTTGTGATAATAATGATTATGAGAAGTGGATGACGTTGTTGATTACTAAGTTGCTGTTTAACTGTTTAATAGCTTGAGAGGTTTTAGTTGTTGTTTGATTTTTTTTTAAATAAAAGTTGCCACATGGGTTGAGGTTACTAGTGATTGTGGTCATACGAGTATGCTAGAGTGAAATATGTGGATTTAGTTGGTTGCTAAGTGTCATTTACCATAAAGTGCACACAAAATTAATAGGGTTCTCTTCGGTATGTATTTAATTAAACAGAGATTAAACGATTATGTGGTTTGTGCTCTGAATTGCGGCTCGTTATGCATTTATATCGTTATAGATAGAGAATGGGATATATAAAAAAGTTTGTCACGGGTAAACTCAGTAAAAAATGAACCAATTTCAATAATTTTTATACCAAAATTCCACAATTTGATTCTTAAAATGAATAGCATACTTGTTTTTCTTGTTTTTAACATTCTGGCTCCGGCTCCCCACATATTTTGAAAACCAATTTCTTCTTGCCTGCGGTGCTTGTGTAATTTACAACGCTTTAGTTAAATAAACTTTTATTTAATTTATTATTTCAGTTATATAAGCCACTAAACGATACACAAAATAGTAGATCGCATCCTTTTTTTATAAGGGATTAGATTTCGTGACTTCAAAGGAGGCATTCAGAAGCTATGGGGTCCAAATGACAGATAGACAAATATTGAGATAAGTTTGGTGTTGTGTTCTTTGACACTGTATACTAGCATGAGATGAGATCAATTATTATTACCAGCGGTGATATCTACTTAAAGCAATACCTGAATTTTCAATTGTATATTAACTTTGAAGGTGAATATCTTCAAATTAACTTATTATCACTTCTGACCCCCTCAAATGTAGTCCAGCATGGTTTCCCCAATTATATATCAACATCTTTGGCGGTAAATGTGGAATTTATGTTGGATTTCGTTTCCTTTATATGGACACTTCCTTTTGTCACTTCATATTTGTTGAGAGACATAAAAATATGCACACAACTTCTACCTTTCGATGTCAACCAAAGATATTAAATTTCTTTAAGCTTACATGATTCAAATAAATTTCATTCAACTTTAATTTACTTCAATCACTGTCAATTTTTCGTTGGCAAATAATGAACATGATTTTTCGATTATCATTTACAACCAATTGATTGTTGTGGTCGCCATGACGCATGAATCAAGTGTAATCAAAAATCGTATTTTACCTTGACATAAATTCGCACATTACGAGATATGACAATTTGGTTAGCAACCAACAAATTCTGCAGTGAAATAACTATATGTGTACTTAACTCGACAGAAATGTTTCACGGCGACTTGAATATGACATATGAAAAATTACCAAACAATTCAACTTCGAAAAAAAAGGATGAATTAATATTTTTCAGTTATATGAATGCCACAGGCAGATGTTGCAGAACGTAGGTGATATGTGACACGAATGAAATGAGAGGGCCTTTTTGAAGGATCTGGGAAAGATTTTAAATTCTGGGTAAGGACAATACATTTGTTGGTTTGTGAGCGTGAAACTTGCGCATCAAACCGACTCTGCCGATTTGTGTATACGCCGTGCAGGAAGACATAACTAAGCCAACACTAAAGATGCAATCTTTCACCGCTAGGAGGAAGTATATTGACGCTGCCCTGTTTTGGTAGGTCTTAAAGCAAAAATAGAAAATGGAAGACCGGACCGACTGTATCATGGTGGTTAGAACGAGCGACTATCATGGGGAAGACATTTCATTCAACTTCGCAGTTGTGTTGAGTCAATAGACATGCTACTAAGAGATTCTCGAACAGCTAACGTTCGGAAACGTCGTTAAACTGTAGGTCCTTTTGTGTGAGTCAAAAATCACTCAAATGCGAAAAGCTCTTCCATACATTTCTCATGGTATATAAAGACAAAATACTAAGTATGATCGTCCTCCCTGCTCTTCGCTAAGCTGTCGGAATATTCAGTCTACACACCTTAGATGATAGATTCAGACTTAAAAGTTTTGCGTCGGCAAGAGCAATGATAGCGTGTGGAACCAGATTTTCACACTAAGATATCCGGCAATGAAAGAAAAATGTAGATGACTGGAGCCGAGAATTGAACCCGGTATCTCCCGCATGGTTGTCGCGTGTTCTAACCACAAACAAAACGAAAACGCACATAATGAATCACAAAAAACCCTGACAACGCAAAACTGCAACACTCCGAGATAGCCACGGCCTATTCCAATCAGCTCTACCAATTTCTATAGATTATATTGTGCATTCAATGGCAATTGCCGGAACGACCGTAATTGGGTATGAAAAATTACGTTGAGACAATTTCTGGTAGGATTATAAATGTCGCATAAAGAAAAGTGTGCTGCATACTTGACAACGCTACGGCCAATTTGAACCCAGGCAAATAGAGAACGGCACAAGGAGAAAGTCAGACGGTGTTTTCAGTCCTATTCGGACAGAAAAAACGTCAGTGGAATTAACGGAATATAAATTATATAGAGCGGTACACGGTTGCAGGTGTGGACCGAAAATTATACCAAAAGATAAGTTTATGAAAATGATGATCCCCTCCTGTAAGGACAAGGATGGATATTAAGTCACTGATACACATAGTATGCGGCAAATATAAAGAGAGCACTTCCAAGATCTTTCCACGATAATATTACACTATGCTACAGTCCACATCGACGGGGGTTCAGATATATCGGTTTAAAGTCATTATGATTTCTACAGGGAAAATTTTAAAGGTTTTCCCATTTCCAACACTTTTGACCATCTACATAAATGTTCAAATATAGCTAAGTAATGTTCAACACAACTTTTCCTGGTATACAGAAACTTCGCCGATTACAGACCGCTACGATTTATCGAGCTATAGACGG
This sequence comes from Muscina levida, assembly GCA_964034835.1. NCBI lineage: Eukaryota > Metazoa > Arthropoda > Insecta > Diptera > Muscidae > Muscina > Muscina levida. The sequence continues at coordinate 100,730,364 of OZ035884.1, read as the reverse complement.
CGGCTTAGCCAAACACCCATGAATGATGTATGGGCAAGCTTCTCGCAGTATTGTGAATTATCTCGCTACTATTTATGAACTCACAACGCCACCTGCAGTTTATAGACGAACCAAATATACCAGATATTGGCTTTATATGTCTTCAATCATGGTGCAGAATCATGGGTATAGACTCAAGCAAAAGAATCGATTCTGGCAGTATTCAACAGAAAAATACATCGAAAATTGTTGGATCCATCATCGTTGAGGTAATTTATGGAAATCGTGTGAATCATGAGCTGTACGAGCCGTTGGCAGTCAATAATGATAGCAAGCTCGTACAGCGAAGTTACTTTAGACCCTAGGTTTCTTTGGACCAATAATTGATTCATGACATTTTAATTCGTTTGAGCAATCTCCGTCTGTCCGTATGTCTGTCTGTCTGCCTGTCTATCCGGCTGGTACGCACGATATACAAATGTTTTGTTTTGCACGAGTAAATATGTCCCCATAACTACTGACGGTATTCCAAATGGGCTACATGGCCCCGCCCCTTTTGGTATCTCGCATACAAATACAACATTCCGCTCACTTTAGAAGAAATCGAGTAATAATATCAAATCACCCAACGGGGTAGTACTCAAATACTTTGTACCCTAGGTTTCTTTGAACCAACAATTGATTAATGACATTTTAAGTCGTTTGAGCAATGTCCGTCTGACCGTATGTCTGTCTGTCTGCCTGTCTATCCATCTGGTACGCACGATACCCAAATGTTTTGTTTTGCACGAGTTAATATGTCCCCATAACTACTTACGGTATTCCAAATGGGTACATGGCCTCGCCCCTTCTGGTACCTCGCATACAAATGCAACATTCCGCCCACTTTAGAAATCGAGTAATAATTGCAATACACCCAACGGGATTGTACCCAAATTCTGTATTAAGTAAATCTATAACAAGATAAAGTTTTGGAAAACAAATTGGAAGTCTAGCCACGCCCCTACTGGTACCTTCCATACAAATGTACCTTTCTGCTTACTCAAGAGATGGAGTAATAATATTAATACATTGAACGCGATCGTACCCAAATTTTGGGTTTATGTAAGTCGGTTTTCTCGACTGAAACTTTCTTACAGGTTATTCTCAAACATGATTTGGCTGCTTGTATCTGGACATCATCTAGTTTACTCTTCATGTGGGTGTGTTTTTGGGCTATTAGGCAGATGTTGTCGGCATAATCCAAGTCCTCTAAGTTACCATGCAGACCCCAAGAAATGCTTCTCTTCTCCTTCGTGACCTTTCTTATTACTTCGTCAAGCGTGATATTGAAGAGCATTGGTGAGAGGTCGCAGCCTTGACGGATGCTTGCATTGACGAGGATGCGCTCGTAAAGGGTATTTTCGTGTCTCTCCTGACAGATTGCATCCATATGCAGTTTCTTGATCAATGCTATAAGCTTGCGGGGAATACATTTGTACTGCAGCGCAGCCCATATTGCTTCGTCGTGTATGTTATCTAAGGCTTTTTCGAAATTGATGAACGCGAGGTAAAGAGATGATTGCCATTCTATCGACTGTTTCACAATTATTATGAGAGGTAGCAAATGGTAGTAATTGGGACCGGCCGTGGCATAGTGGTTAGAACACGCGACTACCATGCGGGAGATCGCAGGTTCAAACCTGGCTCCAGTCATCTTAATAAAATTGTTCTTTCATTGTCGGCTCCTCTCGAATGTTGTTGACAGCAACTTCGCATTATTAAGTGTCGAGTCAATCGGCGTGTCTAGTAAGAGCTTCTCAAACAGTGACGTTCGCATTCGTCGATAAACAAGTAGGTGCCGTTAGTTGTGAATCTAAAAATAGAAAGCGTGTTAATTTACAACAACGCGAGAAGCTATCCCATACCTCATTCATGGGGTGCAAAAGAAAATTAAGTTTTTTTAAGAGGTAGCAAAATTCTTGCACTTGTGGTAGAATCTGTTTTGAGTAATTTTGCATAGATGATGTCGCGCCCAGATGCTTTGTTAATCTTCATATCTTTTATGTCATCTATGTTGTGTTCAAACACATACATTGGAAGTGTTTGTTCTAGAGTTTGATAGCATGTCCCTGTAGAACTACGTCCATACGTTGACTTGCTCTTGCTGTGACGAGGTAAGCAATCCATCAGGTTTTTTGATGGGTTTCGACGCCATCGAGAATTTTGTGTCAGTCTCTTCACAGAGTTTCCTCAACCACTGTAAGGATCGTATGTTTGCATTTATCCCTGTATGCTACGCGTTCTGAACTTGATGCCATGTCTATCAGACGTTCGGTGTACATATTCGGTCGAGAGTCTCGAGAGTTGTTTTATCGCTCTTAATGGCTGCTTCTTTTAATTTTAAATATAAATGTGTGAAATTCTAGTAGAGCTTTAGGGGCCCTTTGTCTACCAAAATCGCTTTGGATTTTTCCAATGTTGCCTCTGCTGCAATTTTCCACCATAAAACTTTTATTCTCATTATAAATATTAATAAATTTAAAATTATCGATTATTAATTTCATGAATTTCATGTATATTAAGCATATATATGAAATTGTGATGCAAACGAATGTCCTTTCACTTATATGTGAATTGTTGCGTACGAATGCACACATAACAAAATATAATTGTACTCAGCTACGCAAGTGCATATACATATATATATATTCATATGAACACACAATATCTATACATATAACCAGTGAACTTTTGTTGTTGCTTGTTGTTGCTCTGTTACACGCAACAAAGTGTGCAAGCATATCTGTACATAAATAATCTGAACATTTTTGTTTTTTACATTTTATATTTATTTAATTTTGGCCTAAAGGAAACCCAAAAAATAAAATTTATTTTCAAATATATACGCATACACTTACATGCAAACGCATTCTCTATAATTCGTGTATTGATTTATGAGTTTGAACATGTTTGTTTATATATTGATTTATTATATTCATTTATTTTTCCTCATATATATTGACACAGGCATGTGTGTGCGTGTAATCATAAAAAATTATTATTAACATTGTACTATCACGCCAAGTGACGAATAAGACTTTATCATTGTTAATGCGTTTTACTACGATAATCATACATTAAATATAATCAGGCTATAGAGAAATTGGAGCATTACAACTAAAGTCATTACGTTAATGATTGCACATTTTGTTGTTGTAGTTGAGATACAATTGCTTTTAAGCTGAACAATGAGCGGTAAGGCATCGTGTCGAGTATTATGGCATGTAACTTGACAAAACGAATGATGCAGAACTTCTTCTTTTAGCTACTACTTTCACGTGCAGTTCTCAGAATTGAGTCCTAAAATCAATGAGCTGAACAATTTTGTACTATTTAATATTAACTATATTTATCCAGAATCGTGTTATGTAAGTGTTCTTGATATAGTATTAAATTAATTAATTTAACAATATTTTCATTGCATTACAACCTTTGTCGTCTTTGAGTGCTTTCAGGATTCCGTTTTATACAGACTTCATACTCTTCTTCTCAACCAATTCAATAGTAAATCTGTTAAGTTGTAACCGCCAGACTTCATCAAATACTCTTTGCAACCAATTTTACAATCAACAAGTTAACTATTCTGACAATTCATCAACCAAACCAAAAGAACTCAAGTGGTAAGACTGAAAAAACATCCACTTCACTTTTCAAATACGATACACTTTAACAACCAACACTTGGAAATGTCTGGCCCAGGCCACTTGTTTCCATACAATACTACTACTTGTGAAAAGGCTGGTTGGTTGGTAGGCATAAAGGTGCTTTGGATTTACAGTTATTGTTAAGGTATTCAGCAGAACTATAGCTTAAAGAGTAAGGTTTGATGGAAAAAACAAAATTGCCGTAAAAAATTTGAAAATACATATAGTAAACTCAGCGAAAAGTTGATAGGCACAGCATACAAAAACTATGCATCCTTGGCAGCGTATTTTTTTTTAATTTCCTCAAGTATTACTTGCCTATCTATGTTTTTGTTCGCTATACCAATTATAGTGATTATTTTTGGTTGACAGAAAGTTTTTAATGTCTGCGGCTCTTCAATTACTAACCTTGGGGCAACAGTTTTCGTCTCGCCATCAAATACTTTAGTCACGTATTTCCGTTGCAGTTGAGGCGCAACTAAAAACACATATATAGCTGTCTGGCTTTTTAGAGGGGGAAAAATACCATATGATTTCAATTAGTTGTAAGAAATATTGATTGAATTATTCTATGCTGCAAATAACTTTTAGAAATTTAGATATAAAAAACAACGAAGAAAAGCGAAGATATAATAAGAACTCAGTAATTCAACCTTCGCCTTACCAATACCCACCCGGGTGACAATTTCGGTTTTATATCTTTAATAACTTTTCTATCTAGGGAAAATTTTGAATCACGGAACAAATTGTTAAGTTCTTTAGAAGCAGTTTTCTTCCAAAGCTCTGCAAGGGACTCCTGATGTCGAAAAATGCTGATAATTTCTAGTTTTTATTGGTTTCCAAATACGTTGTTGCTTGTCGATGTATTCTGAAATATGTTTGTTGTTGTTGTAAGCTCAGGCTTTTTTCCACACAAAGATATCCACAAGGCAAACTGGTTTGCCCTAAACGAAAGACTAAGAACCGAATAGATGATGTAGGCAATTCTTAAGAGTCATGGACGTACGTGTGGTGCGTAGAGGGAATCAACACCAAGTTGTTGCCAAGGTTTCCAAGAGACTCAGCATTTGAGAATCATTACCAAACCCACATAAAAAGACATCTCATGTCTACACACCACCGAGATATCCCATGCCAGACATCTCATGTCTGCATACCACCGAAATAGCACATGCCTATTTCAACAACTATTCTGTTATTGCAAACAATCGCCCCTTATTACGATGTTCCTTACAGAGAATGACAAAATGTATACTAAGAGTACTGATGAAATATCAATGTCCCAGCATGTACATGTCTGAAGAGTAAACGATCAAACCCTACCCATAACCGCAAACACTAGTGCATGGGTATACCCAAGTATAAGAAAACCGAGCACATTCCATCAAAAAATTGGATCAATTTTGGATCTCTCCTTTGCGAGTAATGGAATACTTCAAAAAACTTAGACCCTCATGTATTTCGTACTTCTATTAAACATTGCATGTCCTTACAGGCGTAACCTAATGGCATACTACAACCGATGCGTCTTAGGAAGTAGGTAACAGAAGTTGCTCAACACAATGGCTCTCTGAGTGGCTTTGGCAGCCTAAAAGCCACTTTCCTGAAACAAAACCAATTATTACGAAAACATGAAGAAAATGAAAAACAAAAACCCCCTCCAAATGTTGAAGACCCCCGCAAACGATATATGGACCATGATTTAAGGATATGCACCTGGAATGTCCGAACTCTATACAGATATGGTGCCTCTATCCAACTGGCGGATGTCCTCGACAAATACAAGGCTGACATCACCGCCATACAAGAAATGAGATGGATGGGACAGGGATGCACACGACGAAAGAACTGTGACATCTTTTACAGCTGCCATGCAGAAAGACACGAATTTGAATGTGGTTTCATAGTCGGCAAGAGACTTCGATACCTGGTTTCGCGGTTTAATCCTGTAGGTGACCGAAAAGCTCCTATTTGCATCAAGGAGAAATATTTTTATATTACGCTGATTTGTGTACACGCCCCGACGGAAGACAAAGATGAGGACATTTAAGATGTATTCTATCAGCGCCTGTAGGAAATATAAGACCGCTGCCCTGCACAGGACATTAAAATTGTTTTGGGAGATTTTAATGCTAAACTAGGAAGGGAAGATGCTCTTGGTTCAGCAGTCGGAAAATTCAGTCTGCACAACATCCCCTCCAGATTCCAGCATAAAAATATCCACAAGGCAACCTGGATATTCGCCGATCAAAATACAAGAAACTAGATTGATCACGTGGTAATTGATGGAAGGCATGTCTCAAGTGTTTTGGACGTGCGTGTGTTGCGCGGAGCAAATATTGACTCGGAACACCACCTAGTTGCAGATAAGGTACGCACACGATTAAGAAGTGATTAAAGCATTCGTTATCAAACGCAAAGGAAGCTAGACATCACAAAGCTGCATACCACCGAGATAGCCAATGCCTATTCTAACCAACTTTCTCAATTACTTCAAACCAATCACCCTAATATTGATGTTCCCGACAATGGCAACTAGTGCAGTGACGGAGCATTATAATGAGAAGAGGAGGGAGATGAAATGCCACTTCGTCTATGGAATAAAATAGAGTGCCAGGACATCGAAAACTACAGGGAGAGATGTGAATTCCGAAAGTTCTACCAAAAGGTTAAAAGCTAAAGTTTTGGAACAGGGATCCCCACCTGTAAGGACAGAGACGGAAATCTGGTCACAGACACTCAGAGTGTGGTGCAATATGGAGGGAACACTTTCAATCACTACTCGTTCCCGAAGGCAGCAAAAGTGGCGAAATCACATCAATCATAGACGACGGAGTAGATTGTCCACCACCGAGCCAAAACGAGATGAGCACGGCAATAGCACGGCTTAAACATAATAAAGCTGCGGGAGCTGTGGACTACCGGCAGAGCTTTTTAAAGCCGGCGGCAATGAGCTGGTAACATGCATGCACCAGGTCATAAACACGATTTGGTTCAACGAATGCATGTCCAACTATCGAGGGATTAGGCTTTAACCTCTACCATACAAGGTCCTGTTTAGTGTGTTAAAGCCCATTCTGGCGAACCTTAGTGGACCTTAGCAGTGTGGATGTAGACCTGGTAAATGCACGACATACACTATTCACACTACGACAAATCCTGGAGAAGACCCAAGAAATGCGGATCGACACGTACCTTCTGTTCATCGACTACAAAGCTGCATTTCACAGTTCGATACGACAGATATTGTAAGATGTTATGGCAGAGTTTGGTATCCCCGCGGTGCTATTACGACTTTGCGGGATGTCACTGACTGATACCAAGTCTTCAATGAAAATTGCCAAAAATTTGACGGAGCGAGGCTTTAGACAAGGCAATCGCCTGTCTTGTGATTTCTTTAACATCGTAATTGAGATGATCATGCGGAAGGTTGCAGTAAACAGGATAGGTACCATCTTCAACAAAAGTCACATGCTGCTGGCGTATGCCGATGATATAGGTATCATTGGCCGAGTACTGCGAAATGTTACTGCGGCCTCTTCAGGCTTTGAGAAGCAGTCGGCAGAAGTGGGTCTGGTGATAAATGAGGACAAACCAAGTTATTTGTTTCAACGAACAAAGGGTCTACTCGTTTGGGACGCTGAGTGAACGTTGACATCTATAACATTGAAGTGGTAAATGATTTTGTCCACCTTGACTTCGCGGTAAACAAATCGGATCGGAAACCGCTGCTACTATGTGCCAAGTAAGCGATTTAATGACAAATCCCTCTCTCGACAAAAAGAGATCTAACTCTACCAAACACTGATCCTACATGTCTTGCCCTTTAGAGCAGAATACTGAGTAATGACACAAGTGGATCAATCTATTCTGTGAGTCTTCGAGAGAAGAACATACTCGAGAGTCACATACATAGCAAATTATTTAAGTTTATCTTCGAAACTCGATAGAAGGGTGACCAGAAATTCCTTGGGTGGACCAGTTGAAAGAGCACTTGGTGTTACAAACTATCACTGAGCTCAAAATACCGCTTGGAAATCTCTTCTGTGTGCGGCTACTGATGGCTGGATTTCTGTTGCTACTGACAAATAAATAATAGAAGGTATGAGGTCCTCTGGTGGGGTTGCATAGAAGTCTCACCACGTTTTTAAATTACAAACAATACAGTAACAATTGCGCTACCATATAAAGTTTATATTTTAACTCAGATCTCTCTCTCTCTCTATCTCTCTTTTGCTCTTAACATATACGCATTTTTCTATTTGCTGCAAATCCTGTAACTCGCTATTGTCTTTTCACTTTTGCATACAAAGCTGATATTATTTTCAATTTCCTTTAAATACCAAAAAGTCAAACAATTTGTTCAAGTCGTTAACCTTTCGTTTTTCTTATAACCGACAAAGTTCAATGTACAAAGAAATATAAGATTCTTAGGGTAGCGTAGTAATGTGCATTGTATGTGTGTATATGTTTAAATGATAAAAAAAAAAAACTGGAAACTATCACTTTAAATCCGTTACGCCACATGTGTTTAGTGTGTGTAACTTGCTGTGTATATACTACAATCAAATGGATCTATATGGATCTATGGACATATAAAAGTTTAAAAGTCAAATGGTATTATTGTCAAGTAAATATATGAATATACATATACACATATGTACTATATAGGAAACAAAGTATAAACGAATAGTCCCACAAGAGATGAGAACAAGAAAAAAACAAAGCTTGAAATATACATACACACAGATAACTGAATATAACAAGTATATATTTCCACTATAGAAAAAAATAATATTTCTTAATATGTATGTATGTCTGTACTTGTATGTTATTGTTATTATATACAGCAAAAGTGTTCAAATGAAATCAATAACCCTTAGAGAATTTCAGACATTATGACGACAGCAAATTCACTTTACCAAAAAAAAAAAAAAAAAAACAACGCAATCGAAAAAAAACTCTCATGCATTTGTATAAAGCGGAAAAACACGCTCTTTTCTATGCCATTATACTTTCCCATATGTTGGGTTGTGTGTGCAGCGTACCAAAGCAAAAAAAAAAAAGGATGAGGGGTAAAAAGAAACTTATAAATGTCGTGTATGTATGATGCATGAAATGCAATTTGACTTTTTGCACAAAACTAGAAAAAGAGAAAAAATAACACAAGGAAACCTCCAAAGCATTTTTTCGTGTATTTGTGCTCGGGTGTCCTTTTTGAGGTTTGTTGAACACTCACAAACTAGTAAAAAAATTACACATACTCGCGCATTCGCAAATACATTCCTACACACACACACACACTGTATGCACTTCAGCATTCACTTATACACTAGTACGACACCAGTCCCCTAATATACATGCACACAAGTGTGTTCCTTTTGCATTCTACACTCACGCACACATATTTACGAACACCAACCAGCCAGCGTATATTTCATGTTCAGTTGGGGTTCGCTTGTGTTTTGTGTTTGTTAGCCTTTTTCGTTGCTTTTAGCCAAAAATAGTTTTATGCAGACATATTGGTATGGAAAACAACTATAAATAAAAATGGATTTTTGCCAAGAAAAAAAATGGACGCTAGAGACGCATGTGTGCACAAAGTAAAGTGTAGCTTACGGTTTTCCGATAACCGGGTTTAGGTCAGTTTCTGAACTCTATGGTATTTACAATCATATTTTTAATCGGCTGCCCCCTCTCGATGTTGTCAACAGCAAATTCTCTTGTCTAGTAAAAGCTTATCAAACAGTTGACATTCGCATTCGTTTATAAACAGTAGGAGCTGTTCTGAGAGTCTTAGAATAGAAATCGTGTTAACTCACAGTAACGTGAGAAGCTAACTCATATCTCATTTATTGAGTATAATTATGTAATGACGTTTTTTTATGTTCCTAGTCTGGTTATCGGCCGTGGCATAGTGGTTAGAACACGCGACTACCATGCGGGAGATTGCAGGTTCAAAACTGGCTCCAGTCATCTTAAAAAAAAAATTGTTCTTTCATTGTCGGCTCCCCTCGAATGTTGTTGACAGCAACTTCGCAGTATAAGTGTCGAGTCATTCGGCGTGTCTAGTAAGAGCTTCTCAAACAGTGACGTTCGCATTCGCCGATTAACAAGTAGGTGCCGTTAGTTGTGAATCTAGAAATAGAGAGCGTGTTAATTCACAACAACGCGAGAAGCTATCCCATACCTCATTCATGGGGTGTAAAGGGAAATTAAGTTTTTTTTTTAAGTCTGGTTACTCAGGCAACATAAAACGAACAACCGCATTCGATGAATCGGGTTTGTTCAATTCGTTTAACTTCACCCTAACTAAACCGTGTAGGCATCAAACCGTATGTAATATGGCATTATAAAATTAATGTACCAAACAGGGTCATCACAAATCAACATGGGGCCAACAGCACTAGAGCAACAACACAGTTTATACTATGCAGAAAAACATTGCTGCAAATTTTAGTGGAAACTATATACTAAGTAAAGCTACAAGGACAATGAACTTAAGTAAGTTTTCTATTTGGAGATGAACACAACATTTCTACAGTATATAAATTTTTGTTTCTACAGAAATCAACAATTTAAACTAAAATGGATAATAAAGAAACATAGTACTAGATTTTTCAGCCCATTGATTTGGGACTCAATTCTGAGAACTGCACGTGAAAGCAGCCTGAAAAAGAAAAAGTTCCACATCATTAGTTTTGTCAAGTTACATGCTATAATAATTTAATATCGATTTGAAGTTAGTAAGTATCGTATAGGTAAATTTGTCATGTTTTAGGCTTTTTGTTTCACATAACTCGAGAACTACTTGTTAGAATTATCTGAAACAAATTAAAAAAAATTAAGAATTACAATTCCTTTAATCTGTTCATATAATGTTTTTCTACATAAGAAACAGTTTTACTTTTCCATTCATCAGATGATTTTGAACTGGGCTTTTTTTGTAGCAGTTACAATAAAACGTTCGTTTTTGACCGGCCGTGGCATAGTGGTTAGAACACGCGACTACCATGCGGGAGATCGCAGGTTCAAACCTGGCTCCAGTCAACTTAAAAATGAAAATTTTCTTTCATTGTCGGCTCCCCTCGAATGTTGTTGACAGCAACTTCGCAGTATTAAGCGTCGATTCAATCGTCGTGTCTAGTAAGAGCTTCTCAAACAGTGACGTTCGCATTCGTCGATAAACAAGTAGGTGCCGTTAGTTGTGAATCTAAAAATAGAAAGCGTGTTAATTCACAACAACGCGAGAAACTATCCCATACCTCATTCATGGGGTGCAAAGGGAAATTAAGTTTAAGGTTAAGTACAAGATATTTTAGCTCATTGATTTGGGACTCAATTCTGAGAACTGCACGTGAAAGCAGCCCGAAAAAGAAAAAGTTCTACATCATTCGTTTTGTCAAGTTACATGCCACAATAATTTAATGTCGATTTGAAGTTAGTAAGTATCGTAGAGGTAAATTTGTCACGTTTTAGGCTTTTTGTTTCACATAACTCGAGAACTACTTGTCAGAATTAACTGAAACAAATTAAAAAAAAATTAAGAATTACAATTATTTTAATCTATTCATATAATGTTTTTCTACATAAGAAACAGTTTTACTTTTCCATTCATCAGATGATATTGAACTGGGCTTTTTTTGTAGCAGTTACAATAAAACTGTTGTTCTACGTGGCGTATGATTTACGTTGAATATTACTTATGATAATCATACGCCACCATAAAAAAATATAACAAAAGAGATTTCTACATCTGGTCTCGCTGATTTGTGTACGCTCCACGACTGAAGAAAAAGACGAGGAAATTATGGAAGCATTCTATGAGCGCCTGGGGAAATGCCGCTGACTGCTGCTCTCTCTCAATTATTGCAAACAAATTCTGTTATTTCCGACATTCTATGACCACTGCCGCAACGACCATACTGGGGTATGAAAACCAACGCTCAGACAAGCTCTTGTACGATGTTAAATGTTGCGTAATGTTTAAGGAAATGTAAGGAAATGTTTAAGAAAATGCAAAAGTGCGGGCAATTGTAATGCGACGGTACGACATAATGAGAAGTGGTGTGAGTTTAAACGTCTTTTAAGGCTGAAAAAGCATGTATGGAAGATGTGAGCTAGGATATCGAAAATGATAGGAATGGAGGTGAATGCCGAAAGTTTTAATAAAATATAGGTTAGATTAATTTGCCAGCGTCCAAATTGCTTCCGTTGTCCTGTTATGATACCATATTATTCCTATTCTATTCGGTCAACGCCGCTCTCAAGCCATTTCTGATGATGGCATGAATGTTCCGAAGATCACCTACTGATATACAGGTATTGTCCGCAAGGGCCCACTGACCAAACTTTTCTTATCTCAAAAGATGCTTCGTGGTCTCCATTCTTATTCTTCTACCTCATCATTGTAGCTTCTACAAAAATCGTTGTAGGGAGTGTTTCTGCAACCGGCCAGTAAGCGGTTGTTACGGATATGGTGTTCCTTAGACGTTCTTTAGAATATTTCAGCCAAAAATTAGTTTTCTATACATCTATGGTAGACCAAATCTGTTTGGTCGCTGTGCAATTGGGTTCTCTATCTCTCTCACCTTTCCTTATCAATGAGGTTAAGTTTCCCCGCAATTAGCAGTTTCTCCCCTTATGAGGGGAAGACTAATATAACTGTAAACATCGCCTGAGTTCATGATGGTGGCGGCCCTTCCCAATGCATCGGCTTTTTGGTCACCATATATGCACATATGTCCTGAAACATAGGTGATTAACTCGCTATCTTCTCCAGAGACTACCGGCATTCTCGAACAATTTTCGAAGAGGTGTACGCGTCTTCCATGGGATCTAAAAGCCTTTAAAGTATCAGTAATTATATGAATGAAATGTTAAAAAGTAATGGTTTTGAAACAGGGATCCCTGCCCGTAAGAACAGAGATGGAAATCTGGTCACGGACAAGCAGCAGATTATGTTGAAAATATGAAGGGAATAATTTCGTACCTTGCCCCAGCATAAGTGACGAAATCACAACAATCATAGACGACGGAGTATATTGTTTACCACCGAGCCAAAACGAGATCAGCACGGCAATCGCTCAGTTTAAAAACAATAAAGCTGCGGAAGCCGATTGACTGCCGGCAGAGCTTTTTTAGACCGGCGGCGATGAGCTGGCAACGTTCATGCACCAGCCCGATGATTTGAATCAAAGTGTCTTATGTGATATGAGAAAGGCGATCCCAGTGTGTACTTCAACTACCGCAGGATTAGCCTTAAACCAATCGTATATAAAGTTCTGGTTAGTTTGTCATGTGGAACACTACAGGCCATCCTATTAAACCTGAGTGGACTTTATCAGTGTGACTTTAGACCTGGTAAAGCCACGACAAACCGGATATTCACACTACGACACATCTAGAATATGTTTGTCGATTACAAAGCTGCATTCGACAGTCCGACACGACAGAAATTACAATATGCTACGACTGGGTTTGGTATCTCCGCGAAACTGATACGTTATTGCTGGATGAAGCTGAACGACACGAAGTCTTCTGTGAAAATAGGAAAAAATTTGACAGAGCTATTTTTGTCTGTCATGTGATCTCTTTTCTTTGGCAGAGGACTGCGGAATGTTACTGCGGCCTTTTCAAGCATTAAGAAGCAGTCGGCAGAAATGGTTCTGGTGATAAATGCCTAGTAAAAAAAAAAATTAATTTCCCTTTGCACCCCATGAATGAGGTATGGGATAGCTTCTCGCGTTGCTGTGAATTAACACGCTTTCTATTTTTAGATTCACAACTAACGGCACCTACTTGTTTATCGACGAATGCGAACGTCACTGTTTTGAGAAGCTCTTACTAGACACGCCGATTGAATCGACGCTTAATACTGCGAAGTTGCTGTCAACAACATTCGAGGGGAGCCAACAATGAAAGAACAATTTTTTTTTTAAGATGACTGGAGCCAGATTTGAACCTGCAATCTCCCGCATGGTAGTCGCGTGTTCTAACAACTATGCCACGGTTGGTCTCAATAAATGTCTAGTATGTTCTGTAAAAGACTAAAGCCCATCTTAACGAACCTGATTGGACCCTAGACCAGATATTCACAATACGACAAATCATGTAGAGGACCCATCAAATGCAGATCGGCACCTACTATCTGTTTATTGATTACAAATCTGCATTCGAAGTTCCGTTACGACAGAAACCATTAGATGCTATAGCTGAGTTTGGTATCTTAGAAAAGCTGATACGACTTTGCAGGATTACACTGAGCGACACGAAATCTTCAATTAATATAGGCAAAAATCTATAAGAACCATTTTCTATCAAACGAAGCTCTAGACAAGCCGATAGTCCGTCATGCGATCTGTTTTACATCCTAATATAGATTATCATGTGTAAGGCTGCAGTAACCACGACTGGTATCATCTTTAATTATAATCACATGCTGCTCGCGTATGCCAATAACATAGATACCATTAGCCTAGGACTGCGGGATGTTACTGCGGCCTTTTCAAGCATTGAGAAGCAGTCGGCAGAATTGGATATGGTGATAAATGAGGACAAAGCCAAGCTATTTTGTTCATCTGACAAAGAGTCTACTCTTTGGGACACTGCATGAACATGAACAATAATAATAATGTGAGATTGGAAATCAAGATACGAGTAGTGAGTGCAAAACGCTGCTACTATGCGCTAAGCAAGCGATTTAATGACAAAGTCCTCTGCCGACGAACACAAATCCAACTGTACCAGACCCTGATCCTACCTGCTTGCTCTACAGTGCAAAATACTGGATAATGACGCAAGCGGATCAATCTATTCTGGGAGTCTTGGAAATAAAACTACTATGCGCTAAGCAAGCGATTTAATGACAGTCCTCTGCTGACGAACACAAATCCAACTCTACCAGACCCTGATCCTACCTGCTTGCTCTACAGTGCAAAATACTGGGTAAAGACGCAAGCGGTTCAATCTATTCTGGGAGTTTTGGAAAGAAAACTACTTTGCATCATTATAGTCGAGTCATATGAGAGTTACGATCCCTGATGACCATTCAAGATATGTGTTTACTTAGCATTTGAAAATAAATGCCAAACTTAAAAGTCCCTGTAGTATAAACTAATTGTGACACATATAAAGTAACAAACTCAATGACAATGATATATTGATAATAGAGAATAAAGAAATCGCTAAAAATATAACAATATTTACTTTTAATTTCATAAATTCCTATTTTGCCAACATTGTTGTTTAACTCTACATTTTAACACTCACAACACAATCTGCTCTAGTTACACACAATACAATTCAAATGTGTCATTAAATTAAGGTCAGTTGACGCTTCAATGGTTTATTATTTTGCTGAATTAAAATAATTTCACTTTATGCAATTCGGTGCAAATGCCGCGTGAACTTAACTAAAAGCAACGTCCATCACTTTCTGCTCCGTTTATTCTGAACAAACGCAATTTTGTAAAAAACACACAAACACACACATACACTCTCAAACAAAATGAGCAGCTTTAGAGTGTGTGTGTAAATATTTAACCTCTTTTCTCCTGGCTGCATGTGAATTGCTCTCTGTGTAAATTAATATAAATTTCACTTACAAATTACATAAAATTATTTACATTTTCTCTGGAATGCATGTCTTTATATGTATGTATGGAGCTTTTTGAATATAAACACACACGCACACACCCATACATATTGTCGAGTGTACACACAAAGTGCCCGAAAAGAAAGTTAATATAAACTTTAGTTAAATGTTTGTAAGCGTAGTTTTTTTTTTTTTGCTGCAGCAAAAATAATATTTACAAAAAGAGAGAGTTGTGGGTTGTACAAAATAAAATATCAAGCTATGTTCTGTCTTATATCTCCCCCCGGACTTCCGACAGGATAAATACAAATACCCCCGGTTGCCAGTTTTTGTGAACATAACAAAATTGAAATTATTTTGAAAAGTGGTAATACAACATGTTGGACAACATAATATTTGGCTGGCAAAAGGATCGGAAACAAATATAATTACACAGACACACACACACTGGCAAGGAGTTAAATTAAATATATATATTCTAAGTGTTCATATAATATAATACTACCAACTTGCAATTTATATACATATACACACAACATTTATATCAAAGAACATTTTGATGGAAAAAGCTAATGTGTGTGTGAGTGTGTGTGTGGTATTTAAAAAATAACACACAAAACTATGTGTATGTGCAAGGGAAATTTTAAAATATAATCATCACATATATATTGTACGTACTATGCGAAACACCTACATATAACAGCTCCAACATTCGAGTACGTCCATAAGCGTACTGTGTTACACTTGTTGTATATGCATGAGTATTAGTGTTGCATATAAGTTCTTTTGGTTACATTCTAGACAATTTTTACATTCCTGCTAAAATTTTCCTTGGCTGTGTGCGAACATAGAAGTCGAACTATGTCATGTGTACAATTCCATCCCCCCCTCTTTTGGCACAACTATGTGCCTGTGGTGTGCCAGGATACGCACACACACACACACACAAAATTAAATATACCCACACATGTACACAGATAATGTGTTAATTTACACAGAAATGGTTTGCTAAATAAAAATTTAACTTTTTTTGTAAAATTTCAATTTAAAATGTTGGGAAATACAGCAGAAAGTTAAATTTTATGAAATGGAGAAAACTTACAACGATCAACGAAATGATATGAAGTTTTTCTAATATCAGATGAGAACTCGAAACTAAAATTGTATGGTTATGAGTTGGAACTTTTGTCTTTATTAAAATTAACTTTGGCATTTAAAGTTTGTAACGTAAAGAAAAACGTCCGTATATAGCGATACAGCTGTATGTGTAGCCGTAACGCTAACTACTCAATTATGCCCCTTATTTAAATTCTAACCACCTATTATACATTGTCACTTCATTCACGCTGCACATCATCTCTTACTATCAATAACCAGCACAACCTTTATATGCCCTCAAATATCACTCACCAATACGACCGACAAAAAATATTTCAACTACTTCAAGGGCACACAACAGTAGCTTTAATCGTCCCCATCGTTGCACACGACCATCAATTGGCAATCACCACGAACCACGGATGAGTGCGACAAACAACATCTAGCCGAACACATTCAGAAAACAGCTACCACAGTAAAAGTGTGCATCGATGCATAGCAAAAAGTGTGGTGCCATGTAATTCTCATTACATCAAGCGCGGTAACTACTTAAATTGTTGAACATTTTGCTTTGCAGATTGTCGGTTGCTACCGCAGCGAAGTTTCTTGGTAAGTTTCTTTGCAACCGATTCCGCCTGTCCTTTTCAGGGTAAATACTGAAAGAGACGATCTTTTGTTTAATTGGACTTCGATATGTTGAAATCAACTTTTGTTGGCTAGTCTTTACGTCTGTTAGTTTAAATCGAATTTGATCGTTTTCCCTGATTTCAGTCTGCAGCAACAAAATTTGTTGGTTTAACTTGATTTCGGTCGATTAAATTGAACTTCGGTCTGTTCAATCGGACTATTGAACCTGGCTCTCAGTTTAACTCGATTTCGTTCTGTTGAATCAGACTTCGGTCTGTTGAACCTAATTTTTGTTATAACTGGAATTCGGTTAGTTAAATCGTCTTTGGTCCATTGAACTTAACCCTTGGTTTAACTCAGACTTCTGTCTGTTGAACCTAGATATTGGTTTAAATTGATTGCGTTCGGTTAAATCGGACTTCGGACTGTTTAATCGGACTGTTGAACCTAACTTTCGGTTTAACTCGATTTCGGTCGGTTAAATCGAACTTCCGTCTGTTGAATAGGTCTTCGGGCCATTGAACTTAACCCTTGGTTGACCTCAGACTTCGGTCGGTTGAACCTAGATCTTGGTATAACTTGATTTCGGTCGGTTAAATCGGACTTCAGTCTGTTGGACTATATATAAATCGGACTTCGGTCTGTTGAATCGGTCTTCGGTCCATTGAACTTAACCCTTGGTTTAACTCAGACTTCGGTCGGTTGAACCTAGACCTTGGTTTAACTTGATTTCGGTCGGTTAATTCGGACTTCGGACTGTTGACCCTAACTTTTGGTTTAACTCGGTGTTGGTCGGTTAAATCGAACTTCCGTCTGTTGAATCGGTCTTCGGTCCATTGAACTTAACCCTTGGTTTAACTCAGACTTCGGTCGGTTGAACCTAGATCTTGGTTTAACTTGATTTCGGTCGGTTAAATCGGACTTCTGTCTGTTGAACTATATACAAATCGGACTTCGGTCTGTTGAATCGGACTTCGGTCTGTTGAATCGAAATTCGGCCTGTTGAAGCTAATTTTTGGGTTAACTCGATTTTAGTCGGTTAAATCGGACTTAAGTCGTTTGGACCTAACTCTTGGTTGTATCCGATTTCTGTCGGTTAAATTAGGCATCAGTCTGTTGAAACCTCACTTCGGTCTGTTGAACCTAACTGCTTGTATAATTCGAATTCGGTTAGTTTAATAGGACTTCGGTCCGTAACTTTTGTTTTAACTCGATTTCAGTCGCTAAAATCGGACTTCGGTTTGTTGAACTTGATTTCTGTCGGTTAAATCGGACTTCGGTAAGTTTAATCGAACTATTGAACCTAACTCTTGGTTTAACTCGCTTTCTGACTGGACTGTTCGACATAACTCTTGGTTTAACTCGATTTCGTTCGGTTACATCGGACTTCGGTCTGTTGAACCTAATTTTTGATTTAACTCGACCCCGGTTGGTTAAATCGGACTTTGGTCTGTTGAATTGGACATCGGTCTGCTGAAGCTAACTTTTGGTTTAAATAGATTTTGGTCAGTTAAATCGGACTTCGGTCTGTTGAATCGGATTTGGGTCTGCTGAACCTAACTTTTGGTATAACTCGAATTCTGTCGGTAAAATCGGACTTCGGTCTGTTGAATCAAACTTTTGGTCTAACTCGATTTCCGTCGGTTAAATCGGATTTCGGTATGGTGAATCGAATTTTGGTCTTTTGAACCTGACTTTCGGTTTAACTCGTTTTCTGTCGGCCAAAACGGACTTCGGTGAGTTGATTTGGACTAAGGTCAGTTTTCATCAATACAACCACGAGTTGCTTAAGCACGCGAGTTACCAACACGATCCTGAGTTGCGGATACGAAACTGATTTACCAACGAAAGCCGAATCGTCGATACGACTGCGAGTAGCAGAAAACGATTTCCTGAAGTATGCGAGTTATCAACACGATCCTAAGTTGCGAATCACCCGAATAATCAAGACAACCCGATAATGCCAAGATAAACCTGAACCTACGACAAACCCGAATCAGTAATTAATTTCCGAAATTGCTGATATTAACCTGAATCCCCGATAAAACACGTATCAACAAGCCGACCACGTATTTTCGTATATTAACCTTAATCACGATCCTGAGTTGCGAATCACCCGAATAATCAAGACAACCCGATAATGCCGATATAAACCTGAACCAACGACAAACCCGAATCAGTAATTTATTTCCGAAATTGCTGATATTAACCTGAATCCCCGATAAAACACGTATCACCAAGCCGACCACGTATTTTCGTATATTAACCTTAATCAACGATGTACGCAAATCATCAATACGCTGCCGAATTAGTGGTGCGAACCTAAATTACCGAAAGTACCCTTATCAATACGTTCCCAAGTACCAAAACAATACTGACCAATTGGACATTTATAATTCTCGATCATCTTAAATGGGCCTGATCGTAAAGTTTCCGATTATCTTAAATTGACCCGAAACCAGTCATTGCAGTCATAGATCACCTTAATATTCTCCGTGCGCATACTAAAGTCCTTGATATAATAAAATCGACCGAAACTGATTTACCAACGAAAACCGAACTTTCGATACAACCACGAGTTGCAAAAGTCGATTAGCTAGCGAATGCGAATTACCAACACAATGCTGAGTTGCTGATACGAAGCTGAATTGCCAACACCCCCAATCAGTCAATATATTCCTGAATCGATGATAAAACCTGAATCGTCGACAAAACCCGAATCACCAAGAAGACTCCAGCCGACAAACCCGAATCATCAATACATTTCGGAAATTGATAACATTTACCCGAATCACTGACAAACCCGAGTAATCAGTCATGAATTGCTGAAATTAACCCGAACCACCGACAAACTCGAGTAATCAATGAAGAATTGCTGTTATTAGCCTGAATACCCGACAAAGTACGAATCAACAAACCGACCACGTATTGCTGATATTGAGCTTAATCACCGACGAAGGGACCACATACTTTTGATATTAAACTTAATTACCGACGAGTCCGAACTATCAATACGCTGCCGAATTGTTGGTGCGAACCTGAATTACCGGAAGTTTCCTAATCATCACGTGCCTGAGTATTGAAAAGATCCGTACCTATTTGACCCCTACCGTTTAGGAAATATAATATAGGTTAAAGCTCCCGATCACCTCAAATCGTTGTATACGTGAAGTGTCCGATTATGTTATATCGTCCTAAGTCCCGAAATCTATAATTGCAGTCATATATCACATCAACTCTCTGAGTGCATACTAAAGTTCTCCATCATATAAAATCGACCTGGGTACAATTAACCTAACAAGACAACATCGCTATGACTGAATCCAAATCTGAATAGTTTTCGTATCTACATACTTTATCCAGTAGTTTATAAGTTTCAATTACATCATCAAAGGCATGTCTCACTTATAACTTATTTCGTCTTTTCGATTAAAACAACTAATCTTTCAATAACTGGGCTAAGGTAAGCCTAATTATCATGATGTTATAATGTTTAAGCATGTAAACCCTTCTGGTACATGCAGTAATATCTTAGTATGCAGATGACTTAGTACAGATCATTGACCCATATTGACTTCACAGCTAAATTCTTAGTTAGTGTTAAAGAATCACATATTAACCAAAATCTTTATTTTATTTAATAAATTTTACTAAAACATATTTATAAATCAGTTAAAATCGCATTCTACTTATACTACTACTACACTGTCATTATTGGCCCCATTATAAAGACACTACCAGCGCTCATATGTATATCCCTTAGCAGTTTTGTTACCTTAACCTTCAGTGTAACATAAAGCTCCTACTAGAAGTGAAAATACCTTTAGGGATTAGCAGAACATAATTTTCCTGCAATAACAATAGAGACTCTAGAGGCCAATGCCAGAGAAATATGGGACGTACATATAATAAGTATATATGTATTTACGTTTATATATGAATATTCGCATTTGATTGTACAGTGTTTAGTAGAGAGTGAGTGGGTGGTCTCAATAACTATTATTTTCTATAGTTGTGAATGTCCCATTGCACTTTAAGTTTGCATTTCTTTGTTGTTCTCTCTTTCTCTTTTAAATTAATTCTCTATTCTATTTTAGTTTTTTTTTTCCCTCCATTTGATTGTACATTGCACATTTATTCCTTAGAGATCTGTTACGCATTTGTCTCTATGTTTAACTTGACTGTGTCGTGTTTTGCATTTGTTACGTTTTCCTCTTGCGGCTCCCTAACCTTATGCGATTTTTTCTACTATGCTTTGTTTTTGCTTAACAATGTAAAACACTTTACCCAATAGGCAAAAACAAATGAATGTAAAAAAGATATAAAACAATTGTAGAATATTCAGCTTTTTTGTTGTTGTTGTGCGGAGATTTCAAAGTCCCTCCCTTCATTTAGAGGAAGGGAGTTGAAGAGAAAAAAAAACAATGATGACATGACTGTGGAAATGTCAAAGCAATTTAAATTTAATTAAATGCAACCAATAAACTATAAAGTAGGCCAAATTAGTAAGTAACATTGAAATGGAATTGGAAGAATTGATTAGAGATTTCTATTGGGAAGTCAAAGGAAGTAAATTGTTGGTTATCAATTAGTAACAATTGTATGATAAATCTGAGGATCTTATGTAAGTCATAAAATGGTTGTGATCTTATTAAACTTGACATGAAGTTTTTAATTATTTCAACTTTGCCCTAGACTTTCTGCTTTGACACATTGTATGATCTACAAGTTGAAATTTAATTCTCGAAGTCTGCCTTGCTAACACAGGCTTTCTTATACCCAATTGAGTTAAAATAACAGATTTTAGATATTATTCACATCATTACACTGTGACACAAAAATGAGGTAATTCTCTGGGGGCAGAATAATTTTTTTATGGTATAAAAGCCTAAGGTGAATGTATTAAAATTCCGGAATGTATTAAAATGCCTATGGCGGAAGTCGAACTTTTTATTCAGAAACTTTATATTTAACCTAAAATAGTTTTCGAAATAGGTCCTAAAAAACTATGTTTCACAATGTTTTAGTGCATTTTCGATATCAGAAGAATTTTTTGTGGAACATCATAACTCTCTATCTCGACTCGACTTTTAGTCCTTATTTCGAGTAAAGTCACAAAAGAACCCTGAAGTGGAACTTTTAAACATTCAAATGTTCAACATATCGTGGAGTTGTGGAATAACGTCCCGGGCCGCCATAACTGCGGCATTGTAGTATGTTCTAGCCCACCATCTGGTCAGGTCGAAAAGACGACACAAGATGTAAAACACTACAACATATGTATCCCCCGACTATTAGGGAAGGCACAAGGAGACAGTAGAAAAGGCAAGGTAGCTATTTAAGGCGAAAAAAAACACTTTAGATCAAAAAAACGATGATCAGAGAGGTGCAGGGATAGAGGTGAAGCCTGAAAATCTTATCAGAAAGTATACTTTCTGTTATAACAGCGAAATGATACGGTACTGGGCAGCCCTCCTGTTGCGACAAGGAAGGAACTCTGATTGCAGATACACAGAACGTGCTGCATTTATGGAAAGAACTCTACCACCAATTACTAGTTGCGGAAGCCGTGAAGATATCACGTCACGTCAATTATTGACGACAGCATAGATTTCCACCACGAAGCCAAAGAGGGGTAAGAAGAGCAGTGTCGGGGCTGAAAAATAAGAAAGCAGCCGCTGACTACGGACTTACGGCAGAGCTCTTCAAGTCCGAGGTGATAAGCATGCATCAGCTCCTATGCTCGTATTGGCTTAACGAGTACATGCCGGATTCTTTGAGTCTAAGCATATTATGTACTGTGTTGCACAAAAGGCAATCCAAGTGTGCTATAATTACTACGGGATCAGATTTTTGAGCATTCGAATATAAGGTCCTGTCAAGTGTGATATGTGAAAGACCTGTGTCATCCAACCAGATCGGGCCTTATTAGTGTTGCTTCTTAACTTAAAAACTTAATTTCCCTTTGCACCCCATGAATGAGGTATGGGATAGCTTCTCGCGTTGTTGTAAATTAACACGCTTTCTATTTTTAGATTCACAACCAACGGCACCTACATGTGTATCGACGAATGCGAACGTCACTGTTTGAGAAGCTCTTACTAGACACGCCGATTGAATCGACACTTAATACTGCGAAGTTGCTGTCAACAACATTCGAGGGGAGCCGACAATGAATGAAACAATTTTTTTTTTAAGATGACTGGAGCCAGGTTTGAACCTGCGATCTCCCGAATGGTAGTCGCGTGTTCTAACCACTATGCCACGGCCGGTGTGTTGCTTAAGATCTGGTAAATCAGCAAATGACACTATAAAGCTGCCTGCTACAGTCCGATGAGGCAGAAATTACTCGAAGCCTTGGCTGAGTTTGGTATTCCACTCAAATTAATACGCCTTTGCGGAATGCCGCTGACTGACACGAAGTCTTCAGTGAAAAGTGACAATGGCCTTTCCGAGACGTTTTACACCAGACGAGGCCTAAGAAAAGGCGACAACCTCTCATGCGATCTCTTCAACCTAGTGATGGATTTGATAATGAGGAAAGCTTCGGTAAACACGAGTGCCACGATATTTTACAGAATTCACATGATTACATGTAATGAAACAGACATCTTTGGCCGAAAACTGCAATATGTAACTGCAGCCTTTGCAGGTGAATTAGACAATGTGGAGTATAACGGCCAATGAAGCAATCAACGTCAGCTTGGTGACTAACACAGTACAACACATGATTTTGGGACTCAATTCTGAAAACTGCACGTGAAAGTAGCCTCAAATAGATGAAGTTCTGCATTATTCGTTATGCCAAGTTACATGCCATAATAATTTAATCTGGATTTGAAGTTAATAAGTATCTTTTAGGGGAATAATGCTCTTAGACCTACTTTCAGGTGCAGTTCTCAAAATTAATGAGCTGAAAAACGTTGTATTGTGTTAGACAATCACTGGCCGCAAACAGCGGCATCTGACGGCAGTCGTCTCATGTATAGACAAGGGATTAGGAAAACAGTCTAAGGTCTAACAGTGAAATAGGACAAAACGAAGTTACTACTTTCAAACAACAAAGAATCAACCCGTTTGGAACGCTGAGTGTACGGTGACAACTATAATATCGCTCTGGTAGATGATGTTATTTACCTTGATGTTATTTACCAATAAACCATATAGCGTCAGCTTTGAAGTCTGGAGAAGAATCCAACTTGTGAATAGATGCTATTGCGAACTTTGATTTAATGATTTGATTTTTTAATGAACAAAAATTCAACTATTCCAGATATTGGTTCCACCTGTCTTGATGTATGCGTAAGAATACTGGATTATGACACAATCGGATGAATCGATTCTGGCAGTATTCGAGAGGAAAATACTCCAAAAAAAAGTAGGAAGCCAGAAAGTATCGACGTCGTATTAATTATCGGCTATACGAACTGTAATGCGACATTTACGTGGTCAGACACATTAAGGTACAGCAGATGCGTTGGCTAGGCCATGTTGTATGTATGTATACCATATTTTATCCTTCTAGGGCTAAACTACAGCGTGAATAAGCCCATTCCGCCCACAGATAATAAAATAAATAAAAATTTCTTCTGAAATGCAAACCCAAAGTGCTGAGGACTGTCTGTATACCCATTTGTACCTCTCTGAGTCTAAATTACAGTGTGGCCACGCCCATTCCGCCGGCTAATTAGAAATAACTAGATGTGTAGTATCCCTGTAGGACTAACATAGGGTTTTGCCACGCCCTAGCCGTCTATTGTGAAAATAAAAATTTCATCTGCAATTTTAGGCCTGATGGATCGGCCATGGCATGATGATAAGAACACGCGACTACAATGCGAGAGATCCATGGTTCGATTTTTGGTTCCAGTGATCTACATATTTCTTTCATTGCCCGCACCTCGATGTTGTCGACAGCAACTGCGAGTCAATCGGCATGTCTAGTAAAAGCTTCTGAAACAGTGACGTTCGCATTCGCCAATAAACAAGTAGGTGCCGTCAGTTGTGAATCTAAAAATAGATAGTGTGTTAACTCACAACAACGCGAGAAGCTAACCCACACCTCACTCATAGGGTGTAAAGGGGTGTATTCCTCTGGAGCTTAAATACAGTGCAGCCTTGACTACACTGCCCACCAAAGTGAAATAAAAATTTCGTCCGCATGTATACCAAATTATATCTCTGTAGGGCTTATTCGTCCAATTAGCGAACACAAAAATTTTCTTTTGAAAAGTTGATCTCATATTGCCGAATACTGTCTGTGTACTTCTGGAATAAAATACAGTATGACCACGTCCACTGATCCAAATTTTAAATTTCATCTACAAAATTTCTAAACAATAATTTTTATCCAACTGGGTCTTACATACAGATCGACCATGCCCACTTTGCCCACAGATCGAAAATAAAAATTTCGTTTGCAAATTTCTAAATGTTGAACCGAGTACTATGTGTGTACTGATCTGAACGATAATAAAAATTTCGCCTTTATATTGATATTTGTGTTGACGAGTACCACTGAATATCAAATTTTATATGCCACGCCACTTCCTTCCTTTTTTTTGTTGGCGAGCACTAAATGGTACATATCAAGACTTGTCTCTCCAGTTGTAAAAAAGTTTTGCCACGCCCTCTGAACTGATTGGCTTAAACGTTTAAAAAATATACATCCTGTGGTAATTTCAATACATTATTCTAACTGTGTGCCAAATTTCATAGAAATCGGTTTAGTTATTTAGGCGTTATTGAGCCGCAAACAAACAATCACATTTATTATATGAATGGGGATAGGTATACTCATTTCTATACAATTACAAATAGTTATTATTACATTTATTATATGAATGGGGATAGGTATACTCATTTCTATACAATTACAAATAGTTATACGTCCTTACCCCAATTCAAGTTATATCCCTGGCTCACTAGATTGTTATAATGCCCATTTGCGGTAGATGGCTCCCGCTTTTAGAAAAAATACTACCATTTTAAGTTGTAACAAACAGGTTTTTACTACGAAGGCTTCTCTTACATATACATTCCATAAGCTTATGGCTAAAATATCATTAGTTAGCTGCGAACATGTATGTATTTCTATTATATCTACATATGCACGTAGTACCGTATATCCGGAATTTTTCCCGTTAACGCTCCCCTCTCTACCACGCTGATGAAATGTGTATGTGCGGTTTTCATATTTCCTGTTTTTCTTGACAGTTTTTACCAAAAAAAAGTTAAAAATTGTTATCTAATGTCTTTCGTTTGGGGGAGAGGGAGTTACAAAAGGACATTAACGCAGTTTGCAGTGTTTTAGTCATATTTGAAAAATTTCCTTTTTTCGTAGGCGGCAAACGTTTTGTTTTTTTTTCGTTTTGTACTATTTAGCTGCCAGCAAACTGATAAACGAACAAAAAAGGGGGGACTGGCTAGAACATGGCCGCCCAGGGTAGTAAAGTAAATGATGTTGAGCGCGCACAAAAAACGTGACCAATTTCTTGACTCGTCCAAACGATTCATTATCTAGCTGGACGCCTATTATGGTGGCAGGGTAAATAGGAAGAAGTATTTTTTTGTGACGTTGTTTTTCTTGTTGGCCTTTTGTCATGCTATTTTTTTTTCACTGTTCTCGCTCTCGACCTATTTGGCAGGACCACATTAAATTTTTGTCTCGTTAAGTTAAATTATAACAAAATATGCATAATAGTATGTAGCAAAACGATGTGGTCCTGCCGTGTCTGTGTTTATGTGTGTGTACCACACAGTTTGTTTTTCTGACGATGTAGCCATGTTTTGTGTCCTGTTGTGCTGCCTGTTGTTGTTTTTGTTGCTGCTGCTGTTTTGTTAATGCTGTTGGTCATTAAAACATTTATTTGTTATACCGTCGTAGTTGTTTTTTTCCGGGTTCAGTCGCCTGTTGTTTATTTGAATTATGTTATTAATTTTTTTTTTTGTAAACTTGGTGCCAAAAGCGAAAAACTGAAAGCGCAAATATAAAGTGGCAGCATTTTCATTATGTTTAACTTTTGACATACATTTTATGCGATGGCAGACCGGTTACTTTACAATTATATTTTTCTTTTGCATTTTTCTCGATAAAAATTGTCATGGAGTTTCGTAAAAATTGTGAAACTTTAAGTAACTTTAAGTTTTTGTATAAGGACATGAAAGCCCAATAGCTTTTTAGATTGAATATCTTGCGACATTATTTCTGTGACATATGCCTACTTAAATAATTACCAAACGTTGTTGTCATTTCTAATTTGATTTATGATCAACAGCATTAATATCCATAATTCGGTGGCAAAGGTTTCCGATACCCGAAAATTTTCAATTTTCATTAGTTTTCCTCTTCCTGTCAATTATTATATTAATTAACCATATTCATGAGATTAATGCATTCGTGTTCAGTCATTTCATTTGCTTCATTTCAATGCAATCAAATCATGTATGACAATATAAGTAAATGCATTAAGACCATATATATGAATATACACTTAGATGTAAGTACTCGCACACGCAAACACACACGGAGACACATGTACTATGCAGTATGTGTGAACTTTGGTAACCACACTTATATCTGCTTACGCAAATGTATACACTTACTTGCTCTCCCTCTTTCTCCCTCCCTCTCTCTCTCTCTCTCTCTCAAATTCATATATACATTATACGCATTAATCATACCAACATCTGTAGTTAAGTATTTGTAATGAAAACTAGACTACTTAACAAGTATAATGCATGAAATTTAGTGGCAGTGCCAGCAGGTATGGAAAAGGCTTCAGGCATAGGTACTTTTTAAAGGACAGGGATTTACTCAATGTTCTTACTGAGGCAGCTGTTAGTTTAATGTTAAGAATATGTAGTTTGAGTGGTTTAGGAGGTGTCGCGACAATTTTTCTTGACAAAGGCAGCTTAAGTAATAAAAATAAAGCTTTCCCGGCTCGCGTTGCTCCATCCGTACTAACAATGCATCTTTTAGGAATTTACATACAGGTAAAGTGCAAACGCTTCATATAACGAACGAACCACCCAATTTATGTGACTGTAGCTTAATCACCCATTTGTCTGGGTTATTGTTCGGCTTTAGTCCCTTTTTGTCCCAAATATAGTACAACACATGATTTTGGGACTCAATTCTGTGAACTGCACGTGAAAGTTGCCCCAAAAAGAAAAAGTTCTTCATCATTCGTTTTGTCAAGTTACATGCCATAATAATTTAATATTGATTTGAAGTTAGTTCTTAGAATTGAGTCCCAAATCAATGAGCTGAAAAATGTTGTACTGTGTAATAATTCGAAATTCAAAGTATCGATTCGTATCGCATAACTAAGATGGACTGGTTCCCTCTCTAATTCTGTAAGGAGCATGTCCATATACGATTATAGCCTTAGCCGTTTGGTCAGTGTGAAGGTACCAGTTTTATCCCTCTTCAGACTTTTTCACCCCTAATAGTACGAATTTCCAAAAATTCCTTCTGACGGCTCTCTTGGGAGCAATTCAATATAAACTTTTTGTATTTTTTAATCCCTAAACAACGAATTTCGAAAAATTACTTCATATCGCCTACAACTCAGTACCAGTCTTATCCCTTTTCGTCCTTTTGTACCCCTAAAATGTACGATTTTTGAAAACCTTATCTTGCATCGCTCACATTCTATAGGGAGCAAGCCCATTTTCATGATTATATCGTTACGCGTTTGGTCTGGGTGACAGTACAATTTGCATACCTTTTTCGTATTTTGTTTAGCCCAGGGATGGTACCATTTTTATCCCTTATTGGCCATTTTTACCCATAAAAGTACGAATTTCCAAAAAGGAGAACAACCACCACAAATTGCATTATCCTATCTACAGCCATTTCACCCAATCAGTTAGTGAGTCACTGTCTATTTTTCAAAAGGGGCATGGCACCGCCCATTTTCCTTCGATATTCCTCCATGTACCTCTAACGTATGTAGAGATATGACCGATTGAAATTTTAGTTAGTGTGGGCGGTGCCACGCCCCGTTGCCTTGTTATGTTTCCATGTAGCCTATGGACTGTACCACGCAGTGGAAAATTCATTGCAATCGCTGCATTTATTTGGCCTTTTTTTCAAAAGGGCGTGGCACCGCCCATTTTTCTTTCGTTTTTCTCCTTGTACCACTAAGGTATACAGCAAATTTCACCTTGATACTTTTATGAGATACTTTCATAAGATATCACCGGTTGAAATTTTATCTTTGTGTGGGCGGTGCCACGCCCTTTTTTCTAATTATGTTTTCATGTAGCCTTTAATAGAGGTCCTATGGGCAGTACCACACAGTGAAAATTTCATTGCAATCGGTTCAGTTATTTGGCGGATATAAAATTTTTTTCAAAAGGGGCGTGGCACCGTCTAATTTCCAGCAGGACATAATCCTCCATGTGCCTGTGACATATCTTGTTTTCATACCTCTAATGGCTCGTGAGATATGACCAATTGCAATTTTGGTTTGGGTGGGCAGTGCCACACCCATTTGCCTAATAATGTTTCCATGTAGCCTATGATAGAGGCCCTACGAACGGTACAATGCAGTGAAAATTTCATTGCAATCAGTCCATTTATTTGGCCGATATAACGATTTTTTTCAAAATGGGCGTGGCACCGCCCATTTCCCAGCCAGACGTAATCCTTCTTGTATCAGTGACATATATCTTTTTTATACCTTTAATGGCTCGTGAGATATGACCGATTGCAGTTTTGGTTTGTGTGGGCGGTGCCACGCCCCTTTTCCTAAGTATGTTTGCATGTTGCATATGATAGAGTTGCTACGGACGGTACCAGGAAGTGAATATTTCATTGCAGTCGGTGCATTTATTTGACCGATATATTGATTTTTTCAAAAGGGGCGTGGCACTGCTCATTTACTAGTAAGACATTATTCTCCTTTTACTAGTAACATGTGTAGGAAATCTCATCTTCATTCTCTTAATGGCTCGCGAGATATGATCGATTACAGTGTTGGTTTGTGTGGGCGGTGCCACGCCCCTTTGCTTTACTATGTTTTCTTGTAGCCTATGATAGAAAACCTACGGACGGTGCCAGGCAGTGAAAATTTAATTGCAATCGATGCATTTATTGGGCGATACAACGAATTTTTCAAAAGGGGCGTGACACTGCTTATTTCCCTGTAAGACATTATCCTTCTTGTACCAGTGACATATGCAACGAATCTTATATTTATACCTCGAACAGCTAGTGAGATATAGCCGATTCAAATATTGGTTTGTGTGGGCGGTGCCAAGTCCCCTTGTTTAATTATGTTTCCACATACACTATGATGGAGGCCCTGCTCACAGAACCACGCAGTAAAAATGTCATTACCATAGGTACATAAATATGACCGATAAAAGGAGTTTTTCAAAATAGGCGTGGCACCACCCCTTTCCCAGCCAGACGTTAACTTGCTTGTAGCATTTACATATGCAGCAAATCTCTTCTTCACACCTTTAATGGCTCGAGAGATATGACCGATTGAAATTTTAGTTTGTGTGGGCGGTGCCACGTCCCGTTGACTAGTTATGTTTCTTTGAAGCCTATGACAGAGCCCCTATGGACAGTATCAAACAAAGGAAATATAATTGCAATCGATCCATTTATTTGGTCCGTATAACGATTTTCTAAAAAGGGGCATGGCATCGCCCACTTTCTACAAACAAAGTATTTTTTCTTATACAACCGATATACGTACCAAATTTCGACTTCGTACCTGTAATGGTTATAAAGATACAGCCGTTTCTAAATTCAAGGTGTATGGAGCGGCCCACGCCCATTTCACGCCCTTGCAGTCCCAATTTCTAAAAATCCAAAAAAAAACTAGTCACCTCCTACTACTACTCCTTTAGGACGATAGTACAGACAGAGGTTTCTTAATATCCTATTGGGGATTCAAAACTTTTTACATTTAAAAAAACTCAGTGATTGGCTTGTGTTAACATGAATTGTCGTTTAGACTGCCAGAAGAAGATCACCCAAATCATTCAAAGCTAAAGTTACAAAATTTAATTTTTTGGGGAAGTTTAGGTGTAGCAATTTATATAGCAGACAACTAACTTGTGCTCGCACTACCTAGACACTTTACAGAAGCCCACGCCTTACTTTTTCAACTATATGTAAAAGGTACCATCCATTTGCTTTCCCCATCCCTATTGCTTCCACTTGAGCTACAACATTTGACTTTGTTCCAAAATTCATTTCTATAGCTATCTCAGCATCTCTGACGGACGGCAGCATGTCTGCACATAAGTATAGGGTAACATAACATTTGTTAGTGTCTGTGTTTTTGGCCATAAGTGTTTCAATACATAATACATTAACAATTTTAAGTAAACCAAAATTACACACACACACACGTGTACATAACCAAAACTAACAAACATACATACACATACATAGATGTCTACATTCTATGGCAATGCATAGGTGCGTGCGTATTATTTTAGCACTCTAATGATATAATGTCATAGACTGTATATGTTATCTGTGAGTGTTCATAATATGAGAATGGACATGGAAAGTGCCAACACAACACTTTGGTTATTATGTAAACAACAAAATCAGCAACATAACTAAACGTAAACAACAACAATGGCAGCAACAACCACAACGACAACAACAACAACTTTACTCTGTAAGCAGCAACAGCATGCTGTCGACATAACAACTATAGCAGCAAATAGCAAAAGCTAAATAACATCATTATGACACGAACAGATAAACAAATATGCATACGCAGACAAACACAACATTATTATCATCATCATCATATATAAGCACGCAAACACACGTACACACACACACACACAGTATCATTTCATTAAAACATATATGACCAGACATCCTTCATTTGCTGGACACTCATGCCAACACTCACACCCATATACACACACTTACATACTTGTACTTATAGAAAATTTGTAAGCTATAATGGCAAGAATTGATCGATTTGTGTATTTGTATGTGTAATTTTGCATACAATAATATTTGTATGGCTGTATGTGTGTGTGTGTATTTAGCATTAAGTACTTGAAGTTAATGCAATGCTCTTGTTGTGGACAGTGGTACAAATATGCCACGTTCTGTCATGTTATATAAACGCAATTGGATGTGACCTCATGTATTAAATTCCCAGAACAATCTCACATTAGGAATAGAGCTGGCTGGTGGAAAAAAAAACATTTTAAGAGACTATGTCATGTATAGTCCAAACTGGATACTGCCGACATTCACCTCTGATGTGGCATATCCTGTTGATAAAATTGAAAGTACCAAAAAACTAAAAATGGGCGCGGTGGCCTAATAAGCCACCCACCTTAATTGAAAAAAACTAGTATGAAAACAATAAGAAAAGACAAAACAAGAACTCGTCCAAATATTGATAATCCCCGCAAACGTTATAAGAGCCATGATTTAAGGATTGCACCTGGAATGTCCGAACTCTTTACAGAGATGGCGCCTCTATTCAAATGGCGGCTGTCCAGGATAAATTCAAGGCCGACATCATAGCCATACAGAAAATTCGTTGGTGATAAAAATACAATAAACCCAAGTGATCACGAGGTAATTGATGGAAGGCTTGTCTCAAGCGTTTTGGACGGATCACCACCCAGTTGCAATCAAGGCACGCGAATCAGCAGTGCTAAAAACGCTCGTCACAAAACGCCAAGGAAGCTAGACATCACAAAGATGCATTTTGCCGAGATAGCCAATGGCTACTCCAACCAACTCTCTTACTTACTGCGAACCAACCCCCCGACTTCTGATGTTCCCTACACCCAATGACAGCATATTGCGAATTCTATGACCACTGCAGATACGACCTTAATGAGTTACGGAAAACCACGGTACGACATGCCAACGGTAACGCGTGCAGTGACGTAGCGTTATAATGAGAAGAGGAGGGAGATGACACGCCTCTTCAGGAGGAAAAAGCGTTAATGGAAGAAAAGAGAGAGCCAGGTTATCGAAAACTGCAGAGAGCCCGAGAGTTCTACCAGAAAATAAAAAGCTAAGGTTTTGGACCAGGGATCCTCACCTATAAGGAGACGGAAATCTGGTCACTGACATTCAGAGTGTGCTGTAAATATAAATGGAAACTTTCGATCTCTACTTGTTTCCGAAGCCAGCATAAGTGACGAAATCTCACCAATTATCGACGATGGAGCAGACGTTCCACCACCGAGCCAAAACGAGATCAAAACGGCAATTGTACGGCTTAAAATAATTAAAAGGCTGAGGGAACCGATGAACTATCACCAGAGCTTTTTAAGGCCGGAGCCGATGAGCTGGCAACGAGCAGGCACCAGCTTATTAACAAGATTTGGCAAGAGGAACGCATGCCCGATGATTGGAATCTGAGTGTTCTATGTCCTGTGCTAAAGAAAGGCGATCCTAATATATGTACCAATTATCGCGGGATCAGCTATTTACCCATCGCACTCAAGGTCCTGTCTAGTGCGTTTTGTGTAAGACTAACCTGATTAGACCTTGTCAGTGTGGCATTAGACCAGATATTCACACTACGACAAATCCTGGAGAAGACACAAGAAATGCAGATCGACACCTACTATCTGTTTATCGACGACAAAGCTGTATTCGACAGTCCGATACGACAGAAACTATTAGATGCTGTGGCTGAGTTTGGTATCCCCACGAAGCTGATAAGAGTTAGCGGGATGATGTGTCACTGACTGACACAAAGTCTTCAGTGAAACTAAGCACAAATTTTACAGAGCCACTTTCTATCAAGCAAGGCTTCAGACAAGGCGATCGATCTCTTTAACCTCATAAAGGAGATGATCATGCGGAAGCCATCAGTAGACACGACTGGCACCATCTTTACAAAACTCACATGTCGCTCGCGTATGCAGATAACATATATATCATCGGCCTTGGTCTGCGAAATGTTACTGCGGCCTTTTCAAACATTGAGAAGCAGTCGGCCGAACTGCGACTGCTGATAAATAAGGACAAAATCAAGTTATTTGTTTAAACGAACAAAGAGTCTACTCGTTTGGGATGCTGCTTCAACGTTGAGAACTATAACTTTGAAGTGGTAAGTGATTTTGACTTTCTTGACTCCGCCGTAAACAAAAATGAAAATGGCAAGCTGGAAATCAAGGGACGAGTATTGATCGCCAACCACTGCTGTTATGAGCTAAGCAAGCGATTTAGTTACAAAGCCGTCACTCAAAGAACAAAGATCCAATTGTACCAGTCACAGATTCTATCTGTCTTGCTCTACAGTGCAAAATCCTGAGTAATGACACAAGTGGACCAATCTATTCTGGGAGTTTTCGAGAGAAAAATACTTCGCAAAATATGCGGACCTATCACCATTATCTCCAAAAGCTGTATAACGACAGCGACGTAGTTAGTACTTTGATCAATGTCCGTATGACAGTCCGGATGGTGCACATGATAACTATACATGGCCATACCCCTTGTGGTATAATAGGACAAAGTTAAAAGAAAAAAAAATGGTACAAATATCCCTTACAAATATCCGCCCCTTTAAAAATCGAGATGTAATATCAGTACTACCATAGGGTGAGGGCTTTTATCAGTCAGTTCTCCTATCCGGAACTTCTGTACTGGGTGAAAATGGTGAAGGGTACCTGTGTTTCGTCCTAGTCGAAGATAATTATCAGACTAGATTTAAATAAGGTTAGACAAAACAGGACCTTCGACCGCAACCGCATCATGTCAAAGGACATTTTGCAAGTAAAGCCCATCAGGTCGGCACGATTAAGTTCCTCCAAGACTGTGCTGTCACAAATGCATCGAAGTATACAGTACTCCATCGTACATAGGACAACAGGACTCCATGTACCTTAGTAAAACTAAAAGTTTTGCAAAAGAAAAATATTTAAAGACAAAAGCACAAGGCGGGCCAAACAAGTCATCCTATTGGAAGAAGCTCTTATTTTTGACCGTTCCAGACAATTTTTCGTGGGGTTTTTTAAAGTCTCGTGTTTACGTGAACAACCCCAAAACCCTGGAAGCCCTCAAGGACAACATTCGACACGAGTGCAAGAATCTGTCAGCCGAAGTTCTCGTCGAAGTGATGAAAAATGCCATAAAACGAGCCCGTATCGCAATAAATTCTGACAGCGCTCATTTGGCAGATATCATCTTCACAACCTATCGAATAAAATTCTAAAGATTTAAATATACATAATCAAAAAATAGAATGGAACTTTTTCATTTAGAAAAAATATGATGGTCAAACAACATCGTATGACTTCGTTTGGCTCTTTTGTTTGATATAACTCGAGAACCACTACTCCGATTTAGCTGAAACAAATTTAAAAACTTAAATTTACGTGGAATATGGAATATTGTGGAATATTGCTTATGATAGTAGATTCCGTTCCGTTAGTTAATGAAAGCAGTATCGTACTATAGATCGATTAAATATCGGCAAATTTGTAGAGAAATCACAATATCAGACAACCCGGATTCTATCGATTCCCCAGGCATTGCGGTTTCCTTTCAAAAGTACACTTGATGACATTGGAGTGTCAGACGTTCCATATGACTATAAAACCCCAGACCTTGTTGGATCTTTATGGGACAAATTTACAGAAATGGGCTTGTGACCTCATATAAGAACTGCTGTAAGCATTTTTTGGCAAAACAAAATTCTCATAAATTCGAGATATTGTTATTAGAGATTCAGATACGTATGAGTGGTATTGTTCCAGTACCATAATACGTATACGTACCACAATACATCTCAGACACAAAATCCAATGTGGAATATTTTCCGGACCATTTTCAGGGGGGTGAGCAATTTCAAGTCAGGGTGAAGGTACTAGGCCAGTACAGTAAAACCCCCCTATAGGGTCTGGCATTCTCAGGCCTAACTTTTCTCTCTTCTTGATGTTTGTTCGCTTAGTTTTTAAGCTATAACTCAAGCACCATTAATGAATCCTTATTTCATTCTTCAGCTGAATTGTAAAAAACTCCTGACCCTTTGGTGGTTTAACTATACTGATCTATTACCTTCGCCATGACTTGCAACCACCTATTATTATTTTGGTAACTGAGTTATATTGGGGTACGTATACGTGATATGATATTTGGGCTATATCACCCATACGTATTATTTATGCAGTAAATGTCTTCAAAACACTTACGTTTCTCGTACCACTGTAACCTTAAAAAGAAATACAATGATATAAGCTATTTAAAATATTACACAATAAATGATTTATTTCCTTGTAGTCATCATTATCATATAACCCATATAGCAGGGAGGTGGTTAAGGGCAATATTATAAATTTGTATAAATGCAATTTTATTATCGGATAGAAAAATACTATAGCAAACGGTAATATCTTAAAATGTATACAATATACAACGACATACTTTCGAGCTGCACATTGCCACGTTCATGCAGTTATATTTTGCTATACTTAAGGTCGATTGCTTTAATTTGTTTCCAGTATATTGTTGTGAACTTTTTTTTACTGTATGCCAACAGGAAATTGTTGGTAATTGATATTGTTTTATGTCGAGTCTGGAAAATTTTCAATTGTCCTCCATGCCATGTAATGGCAGAACACCGTCCAGACGGACAAATGATGTTCTGGTCACAGCATTTCCAGTTTAAAACTAGGCCATAGATAAAACGTTACAAACACGTAATGATTTGTTTGTTTGTGGTATTAAAACGAACATTCCGGTCTAATTAAATATTTAAAGATAATAAATAGTTTGATGACTTTATGCTTTCCGATTTTATATAATACGACCATGTTATACAATAGAGATTACAATGTGTTTAGTATACAATTTAAAGCTTGATTACCCTGACAGGGACAGTGAGGGAAGAATTGTTGTGAAGGAAGCCTTAATGCAGGTTATTGTTAAATAGTTTGTACTTAAATTGAAAGTCCTTTTAGTGCTATGAATTACGACAAATAATGGAAAAGTTAAATTAAACCTCAATGATTCATTGAACTATGTGCTCCGGGATAATAATAGTACTTACGTATTAAGCGTTGTAAACTTACCTAAAAATAAAAGGAAATAATATTAGTAATTGCGTTTTATGTAAGTGGTTAATTTAGGTACTTTAGTTATAAGGGATATTAGGTGAAATAGCATAAATAGGAAAATATACACTCAGGCATGTTATAATAATTAAATATGGTGAATACAATTAAGGATGATTTTGGGACTCATTTCTGAGAACTGTACGCCTCAAACGGAAGAATTTCTGCAACATTCGTTTTGTCAAGTTACATGTCAATTTAATATCGATTTGAAGTTAGTAAGTATCGTATAGGGAAATTTGTCACATTTTCGCTCTTTTGTTATATTGTTATATGGTGGCGTATGATTATCATAAGTATTATTCTACGTAAATCATACGCCACGAAGTACAACAGTTTTATTTTAAATGCTACAAAATAAACCCAGTTCAAAATCATTTGATGAATGGAAAAGTGGAACTGTTGCTTACTTAGGGAAACGTTATATGGACTGATTAAAGGAATTGTAATTCGTAATTTGTATACCCTTCACCATGCGCATGAACGGAGTGAAGGGTATATTCATTTTGTTCTTCCATTTGTAACGCCCATAAGGAGGCGTGGTAGGTATGACAATATATATATATAAATGATCAGCATCGA
This sequence comes from Muscina levida, assembly GCA_964034835.1. NCBI lineage: Eukaryota > Metazoa > Arthropoda > Insecta > Diptera > Muscidae > Muscina > Muscina levida. The sequence goes on along the minus strand of OZ035884.1, from coordinate 100,692,711 downwards.
AATCTGAGTCGATTTAAGGGTGACCGTCTGTCCGTCTGTTTGTCCCCGATTACAGCCGCAGCTTAAGAGATATCGGGCTGAAATTTGAAATGCAAGCTTCTATCCTCAAAACGGAGGTTAAGTTCTAAGATGAGCCCGATCGGTCAAAAACTACTCCCACCTCCCATACAAACACCCCCTTTTTGGGGTATCCCTACGATTATAGTTGTAGTTTTAAGGCAATCAAGCTGAAATTTTGTATGTGAGCTTCCCTACACTAAGCGGAGATTAAGTAGTAAGATGAGACCGATCGGTAAACAACTACTCCAACCTCCCATACAAAATTCCTAATTTTGGGGGTGTCCGTATGTCAGTCCCCGAAATTACAGCAGTAATTTAAGAGCAATCAAGCTTAAATATTGTACGCAAGCGTTGCTGCCCTAAATGGAGGTTAAGTTTTAAGATGAGCCCAATCGGTCAAAAACTACTCCCACCTCCCATACAAACTCCCCTTTTTGGAGTATCCCTACGATTACAGTTGTACTTTTAGGGCAATCAAGCTGAAATTTTGTATGCAAACTTCCCTACACCAAGTGGAGGTTGAGTAGTAAGATAAGACCAATCGGTCAAAAACTACTCTCACCTCCCATACAAAATCCCTCTTTTGGGGGTGTCCGTATTTCAGTCCCCGCGATTACAGAAGTAATTTAACGGCAATCAAGCTGAAATATTGTATGAAAGCTTTTCAGTTCTAAGCGGAGGTTGAATATAAAAATGAGACCGATCGGTCAAAAACTACTCCCACCTCCCATACAAACACCCCCTTTTTGGGGTATCCCTACGATTACAGTTGCAGTTTTAGGGCAATCAAGCTGAAATTTTGTATGCAAATTTCCCTACACCAAGTGAAGGTTGAGTAGTAAGATGAGACCGCGATCGGTGAAAAACTACTCTCACCTCCCATACAAAATCCCTCTTTTTGGGGGTGTCCGTATTTCAGTCCCCGCGATTACAGAAGTAATGTAAGAGCAATCAAGCTGAAATATTGTATGAAAGCTTTTCTGCACTAAGCGGAGGTTGAGTATTTAAATGAGATCGATCGGTCAAAAACTACTCCCACCCCCTTTTTGGGGTCTGTTCCTGCGATTGCAGCCGTATTTTAAGAGGTATATAGTTGACATTTTGTACGCAAGATTCAATATCTAAGCGAAGGCTACTTTCTAAGATAAGAAATGTCGGTCAAAAACTACTCCAACCTTTCATTCAAACTACCTTTTTTGGGCTGTCCGCGTAACTGCCCCCGCGATTATAGCCGTAGGTTAGGAAATATTGTGCTGAAATTGTATATGCAAGCTTTAATCCAATAATAGGAGCTTATGTTGTAAGATGAGCAATATCGGATGAATACTTCTCCCACCTTTCATACAAACTCCCCCTTTTTGGGGGTGTCCGTCTGAATGTCCCTGTTTTTTATGAGCTTTCGGCCTGAAATTTGGTATGTAAGCTTCTGTCCAGAAGCAGAGGTTAAGTTCTATTATAAGCAAGATCGGATTTAAACTACTCCCACATCCCACACAAATTCCCACTTTTGGGTAATTGCAAAATTCATAAAAATATGCTCCAACTTTCTCCAACTATGGGGGGCGTGCCCCCCACCGCATGCGTCTTTTAATAATGCCAGATTTGTTTAGAAGAATATTTTTTGGGGTATTTTTCTTAATTTTTGGTGAAAATTTCGTTCTTGAGTTTTGGGTAATTGTTCATTTTTTTCTTTAATTTTTCATTTTTTTCTGCCCAATTTTATTTTGGGTAATTTTTCGTTTTTTATTTTTAGGGGCATTTTTCATAGAGCCATCTGAGCTTCGGCATAGCTGAAGATAACCGCCTTACTAGTTTAAATTTGTTTTAGCCAAATCGAACTAGTGGTTCTCGAGTTATGTCAAACAAAATGAGCTGAAAAATTTCGTACTGTGTAATGAAATAAAGTGCGTATGATTAATATAAACTCCGATAATGTTAATATTATTCATACGTTCAATATAATACATAAGTGTCTCACAGCCTCCGCTTTATCGATAAAGGTTCTTTGTACACCCAAGGATCATCTTCTCATCCTAACTAACGCGCACCCTCCTGTCTACCTTTGAAGTGCGTATGATTAATATAAACTCTGCCTATGAAGTGCGTATGATTAATATAGACTCCGCATAATGTACTTATTACTCATACGTCCAATATAATATACAAGTGTATCACAGCCTCCGCTTTACCGATAAAGGCTCTTCTTCTCATCCTCTTCTTCTCATCCTATGTAACGCACGCCCTCCCTCTAGTCTACGTATTTGATCAGTTTATTTGTGGCATACTTTTAGGCTCACTCCTTTTTGAAATATCTAATAAATTTATGAAAAATTTAGCTCTTTGACATAAAAACCACAGAAAAAAATCACACAGATTTTCCAAAGAATTCAACAAAATAATTACTTTTTTTCTCCACCAAGCATGTGACACATTTTGAGACTGTATAGCATACTTTTAGGCTTTATATCCCTGCAGCTAATGTACAGCATACCGTAATACATAATGCATTAAAAAAACCATACAACATTTACAAACTTCTTGGGGTTTTGCGTCTTCTCAAAGAATTAACTTTGGTTTCTTAAGATATTTTTGCCTTTGCTTTGGCAAATTCAAATTGTCTGTCCATCTGTCAGGCAGAGATTTATGCAAAAATTCTAAAAAGGCAAAAACTTGCTTCGGCCCTCACATAAATCAAAACATTTCTCTGTGCGCACACATGACCCACATTTATGTAAATCAAGCTGAAAATAAAAGCGACAAGCAGAGTCCTTCTTTCAATTCTAAAGTTTTGTGTATTTGTTTTTCTCCAAATGACAAAATAAACATTTGCCATTCACAAGTTGTGGTTGGGCGAGTGTGTGTATGTGTGTTGAACCTACGGCAACTTGCAAGCAAAAATCAAAACGAAAAAAAAAACACACAAAATGTCACAGCTGTGTTTTTCTTTTAAGGGCACAAAAAGAGACATTTTGTTTATTTGCTTAGTATGTTGTAGTTGTTGTTGTTGTACTCGTATAGAAAAATGTACAAAAGAAACTAACTATGAATAACATTTTCTAAGCAGCACTATTCTCTATATTTCTTATCAATAAGTGTGTGTGAGTGTGTGGGCGATAATAGATAAAGTGCCCCTCAATCTTGGCGTTTGCCAAAGTGCTGCTCAATGAATGTTATGTTAAGGCTTACACACATGTGTGTGATTGGTGTTGATGTCAGTTGTGCGTTTGTATGCTTTGCTTATGTGTTTGTTTATACTTATTTTGCAATCATTATGTGCGTAAGGTTGAGGAAATGAAAGAGGACATTTTCCATGAATACAAAATTAGTTTGCTTGATTAAGAGACAATTTCGTGTATAGGTTATATTTTGTTGATTTATGTGCTGGCGATTAGGCAGTAGGGTAGGGTGTAGTGGTGTGAACTAAAGTTGCTTGATCAATGCTGGTATAGCTATAAATGGGTTTTTGTTTTTGAGCATGCACAATACTATTTTACCTAGGGAAAGATCTAATATTTCCAAAAATTTGTTTTGAGTAGTGTATTAATCAACAAAAGAGGCTCTCAAAAGCTAATTGCTAGAACCAGATGAGGTGTACAAAGTAATTACTTGAACCATACTGAAGTAAAGTCAATGGGAATCTTGTAACAAAAGTAACTTTAAAAGTAATAAAAATCGTCAGGGTTTAATAGTTACTGCTTTGCTTGTGTATTTATAAGTACACTGTTAGTTCCCCTACTTACAGCACTAAACCAGTGGAAAATTATGCAGGTATTTGGACAATGTGCCCTGTAGTATCACAACTAAGCCACAATATAGCTAAGAAACGCAGGAACAGTGGTAGCAAACTCTATTGCTTTAGGTATCAATCCTGGAGTATACGGAATCAACTTATTCACTATTTATCCACTTTGGTGAATAGCTGCGTTTTTTATTCCGTTCAACCAAATCTGATATTTTATCAAGGGTACTAGGCATTATACATTATCTGCATTCAAACTTTTTTAACCACTGTCATGATTCTTAGGAATGCTGATGCTTAAGTAACATCGTAGTGCCGCCACACGAAATCTCTGCTCCTTAGAAATTACATAGATTAACACCGTGATAACTTCAAGACCACCAATATCAAAAAAAAAGTTGTTACAAAGTTTACTTCCATTCACATATTCCTTATATTCCTCTTAAAATATAACTATGCTGTTGATCTTTTCTTTTCACATCACCATAAAATTGTTCCTTTCCAGGAGGTATATTCATTATTCATCCACATATAGAACATACTTATTAAACCTCCATTTTTATTACCCAGCTTTTTGCTAATACTTCTGAAATCACTACAAATCCACTTTAGATGCTAAAGCCTTTTCACCTAAAGTTCGAAGTTGTCTGAGTTGTCTATTGTCCTTCAGTAATTTTTTCTTTCACTTAAGCTAAAATATCACATCACGTTCCTCTATGAATGACTCTTTTTCTTATTTGACAGCAACCATAGAATTTCGCTCAGCAGTAGCTGCATGTAGAAAAAATTACCAAGCGCCGGTCTTTTGCGCTCCGTAGACAGTCTATGCTCCGTAGTTTCTTTCACCTGGTCCATCCAACGAAGTTTTGGTAATTATAAGACTGTAAGTCTCGTTGTGCAGATTACCTAATAAATAAATTAACCTAAACTAAATCCCCTCCTGCGCCACCCATAAAGTTTTTTCCAAAGTGGAGCTTTTTTATCCGGTTGTACAACGTGTCTAAGCCAGTGCTTTCGGTCCATTTAATAGAGCTTGACTACGTTGATCATTGTACAGCTCATGATTTATTCGGTACTCGTCGTTAACGATGATTCGGCCCAAGATTTTTTTTCTCTTGAAGACTCTCAGAATAGATCAGTCCGCTTGTGTCATTACTCAGGGTTCTGTGTCTTGTAGAGTTGGACCTTTGTTCGTCGAGCATGAGAACTCTGTCATTAGATCGCTTTTTTAGCCCATAGCAGATATTTTTATTTTTACTTACAGCGGAGCCCAGGTAGACAACATGATCTACCACTTAAAGGTTACAGTAGTCAACGTTCATGCAGCATTCTAAGCAAATAGACTCTTTGATCGCTTAAACAAATAACTTAATTTTGTGCTCATTTATCACCAAACCCACTTTTCCTGACTGCTTCTTAATGCTTGATAAGGCCGCAGTAACATCCCGCAGTGACGGTCAATAATATATATATCATTCGTTAAAACAAATAACTTTTCACCAAACCCTCTTCTGTCGACTTCTTCTGAATGCTTGAAAAGGCTGCAGTAACAACCAGCAGTATTTGGCCAAATATTTATATACCATTCGTTAAAACAAATAACTTGGTTTTGTCCTCTTTAACACCAGACCCACTTCTGACGACTACTTCTCAATGCTTGAAAAGGCTGCAGTAACATCCAGCAGAATTTGGCCAATGATACCTTTATTATTCGTTAAAACAAATAACTTGGTTTTGTCCTCTTTTAACACCAGACCCACTTCTGACGACTGCTTCTCAATGCTTAAAAACACCGCAGTAACATTCGGTCAATGACATATATATATCATTCGGTAAAATAAACAATTTGATTTTGTCCTGATTTATCACCAGACCCACATCTGCCGACTGCTTCTCAATACTCGAAAAGGCCGCAGTAACATCGCACATGCCTCCGCCAATTTTTTCTATATCTTAAGAGATCACAATGTATATAATGTTTAAGAGATCACAATGACAGACTATCACCTTTACTAAAGCCTTGGTTGGTAGCCAAAGGCTCTATCAGATTTTTGCCTATTTTCACTGTATACTTCATGTCACTCAGAGTCAAAGTCTATCAGCTTCGCGGTGAAACCAAACTCAGGCACAGCCTCTGACAGCTTCTTCAGATGGTAGGTGTCAATCTGCATTTCTAGGAGTTGTAGTAGTGGAAATCTGCGGTTGGTCTTGGATTTACCAGGTGTAAAGTAACACTGATAAGGTCCAATCAGGTTCTGCCGACTGCTTCTAAATGCTTGAAAAGGCCGCAGTAGCATCCCGCAATCCTCGGTCAATGATATATATGCCACCGGCATAAGCGAGCAGCATGTGACTTTCAATATGGTACCAGTCGTGTTTACAGTAGCTTTTCGCATGATCCCTTTCTTTATGATATTAAAGAGATCGTATAACAGTCTATCATCATATCTTAAGCCCCACTTCGCTGAAAATGGCTCTGTTAGATTTTTTCATATTTTAAGTAAAGACTTTGTGTTGGTTAGTGTCATTTTGCAAAGCAGTATCAGCTTCGCAGTGATACCAAACTCAGCCATAGCATCTAGCAGTTGTCTGAAGTATTACACTTCCAAATGCAGCTTTGTAATCGATAAAGTGTGTTCTCCAGGATTTGCCAGAGTGTGAATATGTGGGAGGTCGTTGACTAACCAGGTATAAAGCCACCCTAATAAGGTTCAATCAGGTTCTGCCTTCTGCTTCTTTATGCGTGAAAAGGCAGCAGTAACATCCCGCAATCATCGACCAATGATCTCTATAACCTCGGCGTTAGCAAGCAACATGTGACTTTCAAAATGGTACCAATCATGTATACTGTAGTCTTCCGAATGATCCTCTTCATTATAATGTTAAAGAAATCGCATGATAGACTATCATCAAGTCTTGAGCATCACTTGCTAGAAAATGGGTTTGTCAAATTTAAGCCTATTTTCACTGAAGACTTTGTGTCGGTAAGTGTCATCCCAAAAAGTCGTATCCTTATAGAAGGGGAGTCTTGTTCCAAAACCGTTTCTTTTTACCTTTTGGTATTACTTTCGGGCTTCGTTTCCCCCCTGTTCCCATTATATCCTTTCGTCGCCTCGCCCGTTAACATTAGCTGCACTTTTTTCTGGTATGAAGCGTCCTTTTCCCGACATGCATTCCTTTAGCCAAATCGAGTTTATGAGCAGTTGCATACACGCCGCCAGCTCATTGCTTCCGGCCTTTAAAATCTCTGCATGCAGTCCATCGGCTCCCGCTGCTATGTAGTTATTAGCTGCGCAATTAATGTGCTGATCTCGTTTTGTCTCGGTGGTGGACAATCTACTCCGTCGTTGATGATTGGTAAATAATTTCGCGATTTCGTCAATTATATTGCCTTCGGGAACGAGCAATGTACAAAAGTTTTATTTTCATATTTGCAGGACACTCTGCGTGTCAGTGCCCAGATTACCGTATCTATCCTTACAGAAGGGGAGTCCTGTTACAAAATCTTTGCATTTTACGTTTTGGTAGAACTGGCGGGCTTTACACATATTCTTGTTATTTTCTATATCCTCGCTCTATTTTTCTTCTTTATCGTTTTTTGCCACTTAAAGAATGAGTTCGTTTCCGCCCCGTTCGCATAATATCCATCCGTCACCGCACCCGTTGTCATTGGCAGCAGTTTTGACCAGTATGCAGCATCCTCATTTTCATCAGATATTACGCGATATTCCTCATCGTACCAGGGCTTGTGTGAGCATGGTTTTCTGGTCATTGCGACAGTGGTTATAGAATTCGCTGATGCCACTGTGTTTCGGGCACTTCAAAATTTCGGTTTGATTCCAGTAAGTGAGAAAGTTTGTTGAAGTAGGTATTGGCTATCTCGGTGGTATGCAGCTGTGCCATGTCTAGCCTTCCTTGCGTTTGGTTACTAGCGTCTTTAGCACTTTCGAATCGAGTGAGTACCTTGACTACAAAATGCAGGTCATCCGAGTCAATATTAGCACCGCGTATCATGGGCATATTCTTTACCTTCAATCGATTATCACGTGATCAATCTAGTTTCTTGTATTTTGATCAGAGCATTTCCAGGTTGTCCTGTGGATATCTTACTGCGGGAAACTGGTTCCACTCACTACCATGTTTCTTGTCGACGCAAATCTCACTAGTCTAGCGTTATCGGAGTGTTGTTATGTAGACTGAATTTCCCGAGTGCTGAACCAAGAGCATTTTCCCTTCCTATTTTATTATTAAAATCTCTCAGAACAAAGTTAATGTCATGGGTAGAGCAGTGGTCATATATTTTCACCAGGCGCTCATAGATTCTATCTTTGTTCTCCTCGTTGTCTTCTGTTGGGCTGTGTACACAATTCAGAGTGATGTTAAAGTATTTCGCCTTGATGTCGATAGTGGTTAATCGGTCACATACAGTGTTCAATCGCGAGACCATAAGTCTTAGTCCCTTGCCGAATATGAATCCAAATCCACATTCGTGTCTTTCTGCATGACAGCTGTAAATGATTTTTTGTCTTGTACATCCCTGTCCAGTCCATAGAATTTACTGTATGGGTGTGGTGACAGCATTGTATTTGTGGAGAAAATCTGCCAATTGGATAGAGGCTCCCTGTAGAGAGCTCGGACATTCTACGGGCATATCCTTATACCATGGTCCTTATATGGTTTGCAGGGGTCGTCAACATTTGCGGCTATTTTATGATGCAAAAAAACTTTTTAAAAGTTGTTTCGTTGTTCGGCTTAAGATCATTTCTACTGGTAAATATTTATTATTACCAATAGTTTTTTGTTCAAGGGTTTTGAATTGTATTGATTTGGGACTCGCTTCTGAGAACTGTACGTGAAAGTAGCCCCAAAAAGAAATAGTTCTGCATCATTCATTTTGTCGAGTTACATGCCATAATAATTTAATATCGATTTGAAGTAAGTTAGTATCGTATAAAGGAATTTGTGACGTTTAAGGCTTATTTGTTTGACATAACTCAAAAACCACTAGGTCGATTTAGCTTAAACAAATTAAAAAAAATTAGGCATTACAATTCCTACATAAGCAACAGTTTCACTTTTCCATTCATCAAATGATTTTGAACTGGGTTTATTTTGTGTCAATAAAACTATTGTACTCCGTGGCGTATGATTTATGTGGAATATTACTTATGATAATCATACGCCACCATATAAAAATATAACAAAAGAGCCTAAAACGTGACTTACTAACTTCAAATCGATATAAAATTATTATTGCATGTAACTTAACAAAACGAATGATGGAGAACTTCGTCTTAATGGGGCTACTGTCAAGTGCAGTTCTCACAAATGAGTCCCAGAATCTTGTGTTGTACTGTGTTATTTGAACATTTAGCACAATATTTTGTCAGCGGTGTTTACCGTGACATTTCCACTACATATCACTAAGAACTACAGGTCAGCTTAATACACCCACACAAAACCTGGACTATGCAGTTGTCTATCGTACACAATTGCCCAGAACTTGTGTTGTTGACACAAGTGCCAACCACATACTGTGTACCTCCAGTGTTTCGTTGCTCTTGATTTTGTTTATTTCTGTGATATGCGTTTATGATATTGTTTCATAGTTTGGTTTAAGATCATTTCTATAAAGTTATGATTGATTAGAAAAAGGACACTTATCAAAAAATTAGACATTGATATATCTGGCACGAGTTAATAAATGGCCTTAGCACTTAAATATGCGATTGTCTCTTGTCAATTACTACTCATTAAATTAAAAGCTCGACCGACCCTTTCAAAATCAAATCTAAAACCTTAAATCATTCATTTAGTTATGTCAACTGAAATTTCCCAACCTGCCGTCCCTTTCCAGATATGGATATAAATTTACCAAGCGGTATCCGTAATTTGCCCCCTTCGCCCTAGTACTCAATTAAATTCATTAAATTTTCTCTCTTTCTCTAAATGTCGATTATCATAATTACCACTAATTAATGATACTATCTTTTGCCAGCCAGCCATTATTCGGTACTATGTTAATAATGAAATCTTTAAGGAATATCATGTACTTTAAATGTACTCGCCGTTGTACTTCGTTGCCATAAATTCACAGCCAACGTTCATATATCATTTGTGTGCCACCACAAAACAGCCTCTATCTGGGAAACCAGAAGACAGGCCAAAAGCAAAAAGTGAAATGAAATGTCCTCTTGGAAACCAGAAATAAAGATAACAAAAAGTCATTATAATCATCTTAGCCTACATAAAGGCGCTAAATTCAACACATGAACAGAGATAGCGACCAGGCATGGCGAAAGAACACTAACACTAACAACCACACCAATGTCGTAGCTCCACGGACATCAAGCTGCTGCCCCGCCCACCCACGACGACGACGACGACGATGACTTGCAATGCCAAAACCTAACAAACGGGCGACCGAATTTGAAAAACACCAGAAACACTTATTTTAAACATTGGGAAATTTATGAGCTTCCACTTGATGACAAGCACACAATTCAATTTGTCATTTTTTGGGGGTCACTAGAACGAGCGACCCAACACAAAAGCTAAGAACGAAACAATGACACACAGAAAGAAAGCCAACCAGAGAGAGACTGAGACACTCCAAAAGACCAGTCAGAAAAATACAATAAATGTATATATAGCTGCTGCTGAATGAACGAATGAATAGCATAATCTTCAATGAATGATAAAATATAGAAAGCTGAAGCAAAAAATAGCAACACAGAAATCCTCAACCAAAAACAAGTGGAAAAGGAAGCCAACTTGTTTCCTTTTCGTTGTTTTCGCCCAGTTTCCGCACAATAAATCATAAAGGACCCGTTAAATCAGTATGTATGCGATGCGGGGCGGCAGAGGCAGGCACACTTATGCATATTATTTGCTTAATGTCAAAGCGTCTTAAAGGCGCCGTAAATATTATGACTTTTTTACGAAAAACATTGGCATACTTTTGGGTTGACTAAATATTAGGAAAGAGAGAACAGAAGAGAGGAGACGCATTTCAGTGCCATAGTTTCCGTTTTGGTTGGTGTGTTTTTTTTTATCCAAATTCAATTAGTTTAAAAGGAATATTAATAAATAGGTCAAACTTTTTTGCACTTTGGTCGCATGGCTCAAATACAAAACTAAACACTGAAAATTTCATTAAAATTGCGACATTTCATTTAAGCGTAATGCAGTAGTGGACTTTTCGAGTGGACTTTTTTTTCGTCCCAAAAGTAGTTAGTAGTAGCTTTGAAAGTTTGGTAATTAACTGGGGCTGTTGAGGGGAAAATTCAAAGGGGTTTTTACGTATAGTCTACAGTGATGGACATTTAAATATTTTGGAAGGAAAAACGGTTTGATAACTAAACCCTGTACAAATAAAAGATGTATTAATCATCGTTGTTAATCAAGCCCTGCACTTGACACAGTTTCAAGGCGTTTCAAGATATATACAAAACAAGAAACAAAACAAAAACAAACAAGTGAAAGAGAGCACTAGTGCTCTTGGAACAGTTTCAAGCCTATGCACAATGCATATACACGATAACATTGATGTTTTGGTAAAGAAACAAAACAAAAACAAAAGAGAGTGTAAGAGCATTAGAGTGTGACCTGCGATCAAGCAGTGTTTTGTAAAACATCATTATTTGAAATCAGTATTTTTGTCTTGTACTCATTTACCGCCAAGCCAATTTTTGCTGACACCTTTTTTAGTGATGAGAAAACCGCAGTATATATACTATATCATCGGCGTAGGATAGTGACTTGTGGCTCTTGTGGAAAATAGTGTCAAACATTTTGACAACAGCCATTCTCAACAACTTCTAAATGACCACATTAAATAGTGTGCAGGACAAGCAATCACACTACATGAGACCTCATTCCATTTTGAATGGTTGTTCAGAGAGATAATTACCAATCTTTACCGAGAATTTAGAGTTAGCCTAAGATACATCTGCAAAAGTGTATGAAATTTGCAGGAAAATCAAACTCAGATATGGCTTCATTGAGTCTGTAGCTTTTTGAAGAGTCGAAGGCAGCTTTGTAGTCTAAAATAGGCGGTAGGTGTTGGTGGGTTGCTCTCTTCCCCCTCTCACTGTAGGTAATTAAAATATATATATAGTTTTTTGATAACTATGAACAAAATTTTAATATAACAAGTGAGAAAGTTTTAGTCATGTAAACTGACTTACAATACCCTCACCCTCAATAAATACATAAAATGTTTTTAACAGAATACAAAATTTGGGCACTATTGCGTTGAGTGTATTGATATTATTAATCGATTACTAAATAGGTCGGTATAAGATGGGTATGGGATGTACCAGATGGGACGTGGCTTGACTTCCAGTTTTTGCTCCAAAACTTTACCCTGCTATAGCTTTACCAAATACAGAATTTCCGCAAGATAGCGTTGAGTGTATTGATATTATAATTCGATTTCTAAAGTTGCGGTAATGGTACATTTGTATGGGAGGTACCAGAAGGGGCGTGGCTGCACTTCCAGTTTTTGCTTCAAAACCTTATCCTGCTTTAGCTTTACTAACTACAGAATTTAGGGACGATCGCGGTGGGTGTATTTATATTATTACTCGATTTTACGTTGGGGGGGTGGCACATTTCAACGAAATGTACTAGAAAGGGCGTGGCTACACTTCCAGTTTTTCCCCCAAAACTTTACGCTGCTGCAGCTTTACTAAATACAGAATTTGGGCGTGATCGGGATAGTTATATTGAGATTATTACTCAATCCTTAAAGTGGGCGGAATGATACATATGTGGAATGGAATGTACCAGCAAGGGCGTGGCCATGTAGCCCATTAGCAATACCGCAAGTGTTTCTGGGGAAATATTAACCCATGTAAATTGTCAAAACAATTGGTTGCGTGTTTTGAAAGTTATCGTGCGTAACAGCCGGACAGACAGACAGATGAACATGGCTCAAGCGACTTATAAAGTCATGAATCTGATTTGGTTCAACGAAACTTAAAAATCTAAAATGACTCATTCTGTGTGTTATACTTTTGGGTCGTATCAAATGATACATACCTTCCTACCAGTAGGGTAAGGGAATAACCAGGAGATAAGTGATAAATACTGTGTACGTGGCAATGTACATTAACAGACTATAATTCTATTTTTTATCGACAAAATTCAATTTATGTTACTGTCGTGCTAATAACAAGCGTTGACGCAACCGCGTCGGATAAATGCTCAAGTAAGACTGAAAGCTTTTATTTGTTTTCGTTCAATATGTGAGCGAATGCATGTGTGTCTCTCGCGCCCATGGGCTACCTTACGCCGTTGACTGCTTTAGACGTTTACACAATATGCTTAAAAAGACCTCGCGTACGCAATTGGTATTGGGCTTATTCCACTGTAGTTCTTACACACACCACGATATACTTTCTTGTATATGGGACATAACAGACTGAGACTCTAATCCCCTCACGAGATGTCCTTCTTGAACTGCTGCATGCAACTAACCAGCTCCTCCCCAGCAGCTTTAATCAATTTAGCCGGAAGACCATCGACTAAAACCGTTTGTGGAGGGTGACAGTTAATACCTTCGTCATGCATTGTATTAGGGACCTCTGTAGTGGTGTCCGTATCCAGTACATACCTTAAATGTTCTCTCCATATCTTCAGTACTTTATCCGGGTCCATCACTAGCTAACCATCGCAAGAGGGCAGCATCTGTGTCTCTCGTGGCATTGTGACTTTCAGCATCGTACCATGCGTCGTGCAGGAACGGCTTTTGAGTACCCTAGTACGCTTCTCGCAGTCCGTTCTAAGGAGTCTACAATATAGTTGACAACTGCAGTTAAAAAGGTGGTTGGAATAGGCATCCGCTACCTCTGTGGTCTACCGTTTCCCAATCTAATCGAGCTTTCGTTGTACCGGGATACGTGCATTTTGCGCAACGCTAAACCTTGTGCGTACCTTAAGCGCCCCATACACGAGTACTGCCGCAGTTCATGCCGATGAACCCCTTGTGTACGTGTGTGATTGAAAGTTTCGATACACACTTATCAATCATTGCTGTATTTTGAAATCTGAAACAGGAACATGTTAGCTTTTCCTTTAAAAGTATGTTGCACAATGCCGATGAGGACTGATACAATCCTATAATTTATTGAATAAATCGTTTTTCCATTTCTGCTTTTTATTTTGGACACTTAGTAACTTTTAAATTACGTTGTTTACACATTCGTAAAATAATTTTGTAGAATTTGACATATTTGAAATATAAAAAATACACAAAGTTCATCTGATTGATAGGTGTTCATTTTGAAAATCAAAACTGTTTTGATTTTCATACTGCATTGTCTGTGTGACAAATACATTCTCATGTTCTCCCAAATCTACCAATACACATAAATTGCCGTTCCAGCGGCAGTACTCGTCTATGTGGCACTTTAACTGCAGCAAGGTAGTGATTAAATTAAAAGTACAATTTATTGTACCAAAGAGTACAATTTATTATCCCAAAAAGTACTTTTATTGTGCCAAAAGTAAAATTTATGGTACTAAAAAAAATAATATATAGTAGCAAAAATTACTTTTACTGTATGTACACTTTTCTGTCCGGAAAAGTACAATCTATTGTACCAATTAGTACAATTTATAACAGCAAATAGTACAATTTATTGTACCAAAAAGTACTTTTAAGGTACTAAAAAGTAAAACTTACTGTACCAAGAAATATTTCTACTGCACGAATATGTACACTTTTGTTATTCCAAAAAGTACAGTTTACTGTATCAAAAAGTACTTTTATTGCACAAAAAAGAGCTCTTGTTATACCAAAAAGTAGTTAATTTGAACCAAAAAGTACTCGTGTTGTGCCAGTACAATTACTGGTACAAAAAATAGTACAATTCTTGTACCAAAAAGTACTATTATTGTGCCAAAAATTGTTCTTATTAAGTCATAAAGTACTTTTATTACACAGTACAAAACATGATTTTGGGACTTAACTCTGAGAACTACACGTGAAAGTAGCCCCAAAAAGAAAAAATTCTGCATCATTCGTTTTGTCAAGTTACATGCCATAACAAGTTGATATCGGTTTCAAGTTAGTAAGTATCGTATAGGGAAATTTGTATATCATATGATATATCATTTGATACGACACAAAAGTGTAGCACATAGAAGGAGTGACTTTAGACCCTAGGTTTCTTTGAACCAAATTCGATTCATGACTTTTTAAGTCGTTTGAGCCATGTCATCTGGTACCGCCCACTTTAGAAATCGATTAATATTATTATTAGAACTACCGCGATCGTGACCAAATTCTGTATTTAGTAAAGTTCAAGCAGGATAAAGTTTTGGAGAAAAAATCTGGAAGTCTAGACACGCCCATTCTGGTACCTCCCATACAAATGTACCTTTCTGCCCACTTTAGATATGGAGTAATAATATCAATATTCTCGACACGATCGTGCCCCAATTCTGTATTTTATTAAGGTTTAACAGGATAAAGTTTTGGAGAAAAAATTGGAAGTCTAGCGGCGCCCCTTATGGGACCTCCCATACAAATGTACCTTTCCGCCCACTTCAGAGATGGAGTAATAATATCAATACATCCAACGCTATCGTGCCCAAACTCTGTATTTAGTAAAGCTATAACAGGATACAGTTTTGGAGGATAAACCTAGAAGTCTAGACACGCCCCTTCTAGTACCTCCCATACAAATTTACCACTCCACCCACTTTAGAAATCGAGTAATAATATCAATATAATATCAATTTTTTTTATTTTTCTGAGGGTGATGGTATATGTAAGTCGGGTCGCCCGACTGAAACTTTCTTACTGGTTTAAGTTAAAATTATAATCCACTTCTCTATGAGTTGATTTCACCCAGTACTATTCTGTTGCAAAAATATGTTGAGAGTCATATATTCTCGCCTCAAAAAGATATGTCCGAAAAGCCAACACTCTCTGTTGAAATACTTAAGATAAATCTTGGCTATACAAATACACCTACTAATATAATCTACCCCAAATGCTTGTAAAAATTATCATATTGCAGCACAGAAACCTTTACTAAAAATAGTGCAAAAATAAAGCAATTACAATTATTCCTGCTGCATGGTGCTAACAAATTACAACTTGGCAACATATGAATTTTTAGTTAAAGTTTTAAGTGTAATTTTAACTAAAACGAAAATCTCCAAATAAGTGTAATATATTACACAGATGCCTTTTAATACACAAATTACCATCATTAAAACAAGAGAACTGAACGTTAATAAATAATACACGAACATTTCAACATGCCAGGAGTTGTGTGGTGCACCCACCGTATACGGAAAGGATATGCACTGAGCGCCGACAAAAAGACAAATAGGAAAAACGCTGCATTTTAATACGGGAACTTTTTCAGTTCAAAAACTTTTTTTATTTTTTGCACTTAAACTCTCCCGCATGGGAGACGTGTGAAAACGATAGAAAAAGTGTGAGAAAAGTGTTTTTTTTTCTTTCGTTCTTTTTGTTGTTGTTCATTTGCACATCTCAAAAATCAAACTCTGCTTGAGAACATCAGCCCGAAACACATGCAAGTGGGAAAATTACAGCAACAACAACAAAAAAACACACAATGAGCACAAAAAGCTGGAAACAAATTATGGCAGTTAAAAAACATAAAAAGTACGCAAGAATGCCAAGGAAAGCGGGACAGTGAGAGATGGGATGGGATGGGAGAAAAGTTTGATGTTTCATAGCAATTATGTGGAAATAAAATGGTAGTAAAAGTCGGCGAAGCTGTAGAAGAAGAAGGAATGGCAAAAAAACTACAGGGAATGCTCATTAAAATTTTTTAATTACTACAAGCGATTTTAGCATTTTAAGAAGGCTGCTTCCTCTTCTTCTCTCTGGTGTGAGTACTATGGTAGAGCACCCTACTTATACATAGTTTAAAACCAGAGAATAGTGGTGGATAATTGTAGGAATATAGATGCTGGATGGGAGATATAAATTCCACACAGGATATGAAAAAGTTAAAAGTGCGTAGTAAGGATATTAACATATGCATATAAAGTATTATAGAGAAAGGTTTCAATAATGTTTGCCGAACTTTAGAACTGCCTCCCAAAGTATATACCTTGAAGAAATCAATATTTTGCCCGAACATAAAAATATAATACTTGGCACAGTACACTAACATACAATATCATTTAATATATAAAATACAATATTTAGTACAATGATATATAAATATAAAAAAAATAAGATGGTGGGATTCGAACCCTTAACCTTGCGGTCGCCAGCGAGATGTTTTCCCACCGCACAATGTCAACCGGTTGCGGCGCGAGCTCTACCATACCACCACACAACATGCACAGCATCATCGGTCAGCCACGCAGAGGTTCTTTCTTGCATATCACGGCGTTCAGTGCAAACATAAAACAGGCAACTACTTCATAATTCTCATATTGTTCATGTCAACCATATTATAAGGAGACGACGTTTTTACTACTCCGGTCGTCGGTGACACCTCCAAGACGAAGTTTATTGCCAAGCCAAGGAATGTTAACCGATCTCCTTGATCTTTTGGGATTGTACGATGACAAGTATCTTTGTTAAACTAACACTTAGTCTGTACAATCGGACCTTGAGTCTATTCAACGGCCAACAAGAATGTACAATCGGACTGCGAGATGCTGTGATGCTATGGCCGAGTTTGGTATCCCCGCGAAGCTGATACCACTTTGTGTGATGATTCTGAGCGACACGACGCCTTCAGTGGAAATAGTCAAACATTTAACACAGCCATTTTACTCTCAAGCGAGGCTTTAGATTAGTTGATAGTCTGTCATGCGATCTCTTTAACATCATAATGAAGATAATCGCCAGGAAGGTATCCCCGCAAAGCTGATACGCCACGGAGTGACACGAAGTCTTCAGTGAATATTTCCAAAAAAGTTAACAGAGCCATTTTCTTCCAAGTTAGGCTTTAGACAAAGCGATAGCCTGACATACGATCTCTTTAACAATATAATGGAGATGATAATTTGGAAGGCTGCAGTCAATGCGTATGCTGATGATACAAATACGTATCATTGGCCGAAGGCCGTGGGATGTTACTGCGACCTTTTCAAATATTGAGAAGCAGTCGGTAGATTTAACGAATAAAGAGTCTTCTCATTAGATTCGGTGCGCGAACGTTAACGACTTTGCCGACGGCTGATTTTTGAAGACGATTTTGTCCACCTGGAAATCAAGAGAAGGGTATTGATCGCAAACCGCTGCTACTATACGCTTAGCAAGCGTTTGACTGACAAAGCCGTCTCTCAACAAACAAAGATCCAACTCTATCAGACACTGATACTAACTATCTTGCTCTACGTCGCAGAATCCTCGGCAAAGTGGATCAATTTGTTCTAGGAGTCTTCAAGAGAAAAAAATACTTCGCAAAATATTTGGACCCATCATTGCTAACGGTGAGAACCGTCGTCGAATGAACCATAAGCTATACAAGCTGTATTACGACAGCAATGTAGTCAAGCGTGTCCAAATTGACTGAATGCCCTGGCTGGGACACGTTATGCGAATGAATAAAAATGCTCCAGCTAGAAAAATCTTCGTCAATAAACTCGATATGCTGCCATGTGCCAGCTGTTATCTAAACTTATTATGATTAACTATCTACGGAGAGCAAACGACCAAAGCGCTTGCAACTTTTTTCTGTATGCGGATATTAATGGATGAATTTCTGTTGCTGCTGCCAAAAAAGAAGAAGGCTACACCATAACAAGTATTTAAAAAAATCGTTACTTATAGCATATATAGCGTCCTTATTCCATCTGTCTTTGTCTCTATGCAGTCCCCTCTCTACAGTAAAGCAAACCCAGTTGATTTCATTCCCAAGCCTGATATTAAAAAGAAGCACAAAACTAAATGTTTTAATGAGTTTCTTTACGGTGACTTTATAAATAAACTCCTTAAAATACACTAGCGAAGAAGCAAACCAACAACTATACCAACAACTACAACAACAACAGCAAAACAGGATCTTATGAAATCCTCAAGAAATTAATGCTGCTGCAGTCACAACTCTTTGTCCCCCACGCTCTACGCTTCCATTTCAATCGTGGTCTATTATAAAACTTCAGTTTAATAATTTGACATAAAACAGTGGTTCTTAATGGATTTGGAAATGAAAAGGGAGGGCCACCAAGCGATATAAAGTTGAAAAATCAATGCAGCATATCATAAGAGCATAAGCCAACACAATACGACACATCAACACACACACACAAGCGAGCACACACTTAGAGTACTTGAGTGTACGTGTGTAAAGAGGATATACGATATCTGTGGTTGAGTGAGTGTGAGTGCATGTCATACAGAGTGTCCCAGCGGCAGAATTTGAGAGGCCTTCCTCATATAATGCATGCAGTAGTCATTATTTGGGAGTAACATTTCAAATAAGGAATACAGAACGCATGATTTTTCATCAGATTTAGGCATTTTATGGACTGACCTGCCAAAGACATGTAAAAAGAAGGCAGAGGGATTTCATACACATCCCCTCTCGCTTACAAATAACTGGGGTATTGCATGCCTTCTAAATGGAAAGAATTGTTAGTACGTTTTTTTTTCATCTTTTATCAAGCCCTGCCAGAGGCCTCAGAAAAGAAGGCAGAGGGATTTCATACACATACCCTCTCGCTTCCAAATATAAGGGGTATTGGATGTCTTCCAAATGGAAAAAATTGTTAATTTCCGTGGAAGGGTTTTTTTTAAACAGTGTATCATTAGTTTCAACCACACAATTCGAATGCATCTTCATAGGCTAGGCAGTAGCATGGCTGACTAACAATCACGAGGTAGTGGGTTCAAACTCCAGCAATGTTTACTGTCGTTGGAAAAAATTTAAGTATAAAGAAAAATATATATAAGTGAGAAATATCTAAAAATAACCGGTGCGCTCTCAAAAAAACTAAATAATTTGAGAGTGACTGTATAGTTTTTGTTTAATTTGCAAGTCATTATTTTTTCATGTGTATGCTGGCCTTCCATAATGCCTTCTTATAGAAAGCTTCCATACGGCCCCTTTATAGAAAGTTTCCATGAGGCCTTCGTATAGAAAGCATCCATAAGGCCTTCTTATGGAAACCGGCGACGGAAGGCCTTATTTTCCAATGTCACGCAATGTAAAAAAAGAAAGGAAGAAAGAAGGCCAAGGAAGGCATACCGGCTCCAAAAGAAGGCCTTCAAACTCATGAACGAAGGCCTTCCTTCTCATGATTTCCGCCGCTGGGGTGGCTGGTGAGAGCTTGCTAGGTGTGTGTGTGTGTGACGGTTCGGTTGTACATGTGCAATTAATAAAGATTAAGGTGGAATTAAGACAACACACACACACACATCAACATTCAAGCTGCACAGGGATTCCTTTACATGCATTTATGCAGGCAGCAGCCTTTGAATCCTTTATGCCCTGCGTGTGTGTGTGTTTTGTAATATGTCGGAATAAACAGTAGTATGTAGTAATACCACTACAGTTTAGTTTGGTTTGGCTTCAAAAGTAATGCACGACACAAAACGACACGGTACATAGACAATGACTAGCAAAATAGGAAATTAATTAAGCTGATATCGAGCAACATGACTCTGGAGTGCATCGCTACCGATATCCGATCCACAATACATGGCATATTTCTCTATCTCTCTCTCTCTCTCCCTCTATTTACCATTGTTGTCATTGTTGTTTTGGATTTTGGCATTTCGGTAGTGTTTGTTCAATTAATTACCCCTGCATGCATGAAAATCCAAGTAGAGGGGTCTACTAAGTGTACCGTGTGGTTAATGCAACTCGTTTATTATAGGATTTAGCTGATGAATTTGTAAAGAATTTTTCGTGAGGTTTTTTCTATGTCTTGCTGACGCATATACCTACATAGGTATATTGCTGTTGTTATACATCATTTTGTAGTAATAATAAATGCTAGAAAATTTATGGTAAACAAAAGGCAATGTTTAACAATGGCGTTGATGTTAATGATGGCAATTAGTTGTGAATGCATTTTCGGTGTGGTTAATGTAATGCAGTTTGACATAAGTTTTGTACCAGTTAAGTAGTTAATTAATTTGGCCTTTGAAATGATTGCGGTGGATTAACAAAAATCGTATGTAAGGGCAATTGGTTTTTGAGGCCACTAAAAAACATCTTTCAATTTAGAGTAGTTTGGTTCTAATCAAAAGCTTCTGAGCACATGCCAAAGTATTGAAAACGTGCTATGTCGACCTACAGCTTCAATAAATTTAGTATAAAGGAACTTTTGATGAAGAAAAACTACTTGAACCTTATCTCTATGGACTAGGTTATGTAGCTTTGTTTTAGTAGTATTTCATGTGACTTCAACACTCGTTGATAGTTTGTTGTTGTTAATCATCTGTGTGATAATCTTTGCCTTAACATATTATAACTTAAGATTGATTCATTTAGAAATGTTTTGTTTAATTGTAAATAAAATACTTAAAATAGAATTGTATGTCGGAATCTTTACTATAACTCAAAACAATAATCTCTGGCATTTACTTATCAAAGATTAATTTATTCAAATGTTAACCATGGCTACACCTTAGATGTTGTATTCCGATGGTTAAATTTTCGAGCAAATTAACTGCAACTTTGCAGAATAGTGTCGTGTTAATCGGCATGTCTAGAAAAAGCTTCTCAAACAGTGACGTTCGCAGTCGTCGATAAAAAGTAGGTGCTGTTGGTTGTGAATCTAAAAATAGAGATTGTGTCGAGAAGCTATCTCATACCCCATTCATGGGCTGTAAAGGAAAATTTCGATTTTTTATGTTAACTTTCAAGTCTTGAACTCTATATAACTTATCGAAAAATACATTTAACTCTAAATAATGCCAAAAGCAAAAATACAGAGATCAATACAGATATCGCACATACTAAGGTTGTAATCGCGTGACAGACAGACGGACACCCCAAAAAGGGGAGTTTGTATGGTAGGTGGAAGTAGGTTTTGTTCGATCTTGTCCATCTTACAACATAACCTCTGGCTAGAGGATAGAATCATGCATTTCTATCTCCTATAACTCTTAAACTGCGTTTGCAATAGCGAGGACAGGCAGACAGACACCACCCGAAAAGGATCCGTTTGTATGGGAGGTGGGAGTAGTTTTATTCCGATTTTGCTCATCTTAGAACTTAACCCCTCTTTTGGGAATTGATTTATCAACATTGCAGATAAATCAACAAAACCAGCTAGCGCCATCTTTGGTGGAATTTGGCGGTTAAAACTCACAACAACTACACCTAACAATTTTTGACACAAACCTTGTTATATACAAAGGAACGAAACAGAGTTGCCAACTATGATCTTATAATAAACGGATTACATGCCCGATCGAGTGCCGATAAATCGAAAAATTGGTGAAAAGAATTATCACCCCAGCTACTTTCTCTGCTTAGAGGATATTAACAAGCATAGCTAAGTTAGCTTATTAGCTCTTAAACTACAGGATAGACAGACGGACACTCCTAAAAAGTAGCAATTTGTATGGGAGGTGGGAGTAGTTTTTGTCCGATCTTGCTCCTCTTAGAACTTAACCTCTGCTAAGAGGATAGAAGTTTGCTTATCGAATTTCAACGCGGTAGATCTACTTTGTTTGGGAGGTGGAAGTAGTTTTTGTCCGATCTTGCTCATTTCAGAAATTAACCTCTGCATAGAGTTTAGATCCAGGAATACCAAAGTTCTGCTTGATAGCTCTTGAACTGCGGCTGCAATAGCGGTAACAGGGACACCCACAAGAATAGGGTTGGTATGGGAGGTTGGAGTAGTTTTTATTCCATCTTGGTCATCTTGGAACTTATCCTTCGCTTAGAGGCTAGAACCGCGCAGACAAAAGTTCAGCTCGAAAGCTCTTAAACTGCTGTTGCAATAGCGGGGACAGACAGACGGACACCCCCTAAAGGGAGAATTTGTTTGGGAAGTGAGGATAGTTTTTGTCCGATCTTGCTCATTTCAGAACTCACCCTCTGCTTAGAGTATGAACCCACGAATACCAAAGTTCAGCTTGATAGCTCTTGAACTGTGGTCGTAATAGCGGGAACACACAGACGGACATCCCCAAAAAGGGACAGTTTGTATGAAAGGTGTAAGTAAGTTTCGTCCGATCTAGTTCATCTTAGATCATAACCTCTGCTTAAAGGACAGACACTTGTATACCAAATTTCAGCTTGATAGCTCTTACTCGGCAGTTAAAATAGCGGGGAAAACAGACAGACGGACACCCAAATAAAAGGGCAGTGTATATGGGAGGTGCGAGTAGTCTTTGTCCGTTCATGGTTATCTTAGGATTTAGCATTCGCTTAGAGGATAGAAGCTTGCATATCGAATTTCAGGTTGATAGCTCTACAAGTGTGACTGCATTAGCGTGGACAGACAGACGGACATCTCCAAAAAGGGGCAGTTTGTGTATATCCTACAGGTAGGAGGGGATCTATCATTTGACACGACCAAAAGTATAACACATAGATGGAGTCACTTTCTTTGATCCTAGGTTTGTTTAAATCAAATTCGATTCATGAGGAAGTCGTTTGATCTATGGCCGTCCGTCTGTCTGTCCGGTTGGTACGCACGATAACTTTCAAAAGATGTAACTAATTGTTTTGAAACTTTCGTAAATATTTTCCTTAACTAATTACGGGCGGCTACATGGCCACGCCTCTTCTGGTACCTCCCATACAAATGTACCACTACACCCCATTTAGAAATTGAGTAATTATTTCGCACCCAAATTCTGTACTTAGTAAAGCTATAGCAGGATAAATCTTTGGATTAAAAAACTGGAAGTCTAGCCACGCCCTTTTTGTACCGCCCATGCCCATCTGGTACCGGCTGCTTTATAAATCGATTGATATTATTAATACACCTAACGCGATGCCCATATTTTGTATTTGGTAAACCTTAATCAGCATAAAGTTTTGACGAAAAAATTTGGAAGTCTAGCCACGCCCCTTCTGGTACCTCCCATACAAATGTACGTACCACTCCACCCACTTTAGAAATTGAGTAATAACGCCAATACGGCCAACGCGATCGTGCCCAAATTCTGTATTTTGTTAAGCTATAACACGATATAGTTTTGGAGAACTAATTGGAAGTCTAGCCACGCCCCTTCTGGTACCTCCCATACAAGTGTACCATTCCAGCCACTTTAGAAATCAAGTAACAGTATTAATATACTAGAAAATTTTATATTTTACTAAGGGTGAAGTAAAAGTAAGTCGGTTTATCCGACTGAAACTTTCTTACTGGTTTTTACCTATGTTCAAATAAGGAATTGGATTTTTTCGTCGCAAATATGTAAAAGTCCAACATTGAAGTGCGTGGACGGCGCCTCGTTCCTTATTGCCATCATGGTTCTAAACCAACAACTCATACAAAATATCAGCTTTATACATCTTATAGTTCATGAGATACAGCCGTTTAAAGTTTCAAGTTTTATACCACGCCCACTGATTCTATGCCGCCCATTTTTTGTTGGATCACTAACTTTCCTATTAAATGCATCCACACAAATTTTTAAGGCGATTGGAGCAGCAGGTCTCCACATATTGCAGTTTCTAAAATAGGGTCCAATTTGCGGGGCCACGCCGATACCACCGACCACACAGCTACATTCTGTGAAAGTTTCAGTTAAGCCGTTGTCATGTCTATAAAAAAAAAAAAACTTAATTTCCCTTTGCACCCCATGAATGAGGTATGGGATAGCTTCTCGCGTTGTTGTGAATTTACACGCTTTCTATTTTTAGATTCACAACTAACGGCACCTACTTGTTTATCGACGAATGCGAACGTCACTGTTTTGAGAAGCTTTTACCAGACACGCCGATTGAATCGACGCTTAATACTGCGAAGTTGCTGTCACCAACATTCGAGGGGAGCCGACAATGAAAGAAAAAAAATTTTTTTTTTCTTTTAAGATGACTGGAGCCAGGTTTGAACCTGCGATCTCCCGCATGGTAGTCGCGTGTTCTAACCACTATGCCACGGCCGGACCCATGTCTATACGGTACTAAAAAATGCAAAACCCATAAAGGCAAACTCCTCTTCCCCTTGACCTTTGTTCTCTTTGGGGCACGGCATAAAGTTGTACGATTTTACTCAAATTTCAACCATAGCTAGTTTATAAAAACTGACACAATATTCCGCTCGTACACGACCCTAATATATATATATATTGTCATACCTACCATGCCTCCTTATGGGCGTTACACATGAACGAGCAAACTGAATATATCCTTCGGTACGTGCGAGCAGGTGGTGAATGGTATACAAATAAGGATCGACGTTTCTGGCATCCTATAATCAACGCCAATGATGGGATTTTGGTGGTTGCACCCGTAGTTCAAGAATATGTTCGAGATGTTCATCACAACATATTTGGACACTTTGTTTTAGCATACCCATGGGCCAGTAATGTGTCTCGTCACTGCGGAAATAAACTGACCTGTAGCAAAGCCTTTTGACTGAAATTAAATATTAATGTCAAGATTAAGGGCTTCAATTTTTAAACGATTAGAAACTTGTAAGCCTTTAAACCTAGATCCATGCGTAAACTTTACAAAATTGTTACATATGAGAGGTCAAGATGCTCCGCATGGCATCTAATGCATTGGGTACGGTCTTCGGCCTCAATATCCACTACAGAGGCAATACTCTCTTCACTATGGATTGGATGTGATCTCATCGTTAGTGCATCGTCCTTCAACCTACACTGAGAATCAAATTTGTGGCTGTTACTGACTACAGTGAGCTCGAAAGGTGGGCAATGTTTTGCGTAAAGCAGGAATAATTTGGAGATGTCTTTGCGTTGCTAGTCTTTTCACCAAAATTTGTCATATCATAGAGAATAAAAGTAAGGCGACTATTTGTCCATACTCGTGTGCGATCTAGGACATACAACATATTGAAAAAATAACCTCTAACTGAATCACCTATAACTTGAATTACTTTTGCTGTATGTGAAGTAGTCACAGTGCTTCTCTTATAATTTCTACAATCAAATGTAAGCAGAAACTTGTATTTAAACTAAACTTTGTTTTTTCCCCTCAGAAAATCTTATGCTTATCCAAACAGTTAAGAGGAACTGACAATTTCTCGGATTAAGTTAAATTTTTAATACCATGATGCTATTGCAAAACTAAAAGCTGGCGAAAAAAAAACTGTGTGTGCACAAAAGCCCCAAAACTAAGAAAACAATCTGAAACAAATACTGTTCATTTATTTTGCTCATTCGAAGCATGAAACCAACAAAAGTTTGTTGATTTTCTTTAGTATGCGAATGCGATTTTTTTTCTTTGTTCTAGCTGTGCTATCTATGTGTCGCTCTTTCTCTCTTCCCATCACCCTTAGAGAAGAAAGCTAGGGGACTGTAAGAAAAGTTTATTCCTGCAGTAGTTTCACTCTTCATCTCTCTCTCTCTCTCCCACTGTGTCTTTCGCTCTTAGTCAGGCAACATGAAAACGCAACGATTTGAAAATAAGAAAACAACAACAACAACTACAAAGTCCACTTTCTTTTCCAGTTAAACTAAAGTAAAAACTTTTTTTTTGCCCATCCCTGTGGTGTGGTTGGACCTTAGATGGTTTTTAATTGAAACTTTTTGGAGAAACAACAATTCTGGTCGAGAGACCAGCCAGGCGGAGCACACACCAAAACTAAACATTTTGAGTTGAGCATAGTTTTGTATCTTGTGGATACGTATACGTCTTAATAACAAATAAGTATTTGTAATGCATTCTCTTTTTGAATTTTTGGACAGAGTAAAAAGCTGTTCGGTCTTATGTCTAGCCTTTGTTTAAAGTTTAAAATACATGGGCTGGGTAACTCGTTGCATACATAGCGGATTTGTGAGAAGGTATGTGTAAAGTTACTGTTTTGTGCTGCTGAATAAGAGACAAAGGTTGGATTTTTGAAGATATATAAAATTATATTAAACTTAAAGCTATGGTTTCAAAATTTCAAGGAATTTACTCAAAAAATAAATAACAAAGCAACATAAGAAAATTACTAAAGATATATTGACCTACATTACTACCTTGTCTTAAGTTTTCTCCAAAATATGTGAATTGATCACAACAGTGTTACAAGTTTTTAGATTCACGGAAATCGACAACTATGTATCATTCAGAGAACGTTGCTTATTTTAATGAGTTTGACGAACTTAACTTAAGAAATTTACGTAATAAGCTTTTGAAAATAAAATAACACAGTATCCTATTCTAATCATTAGCCACATAACGAGGTACCATAAAATAATTAATAAGATCAGTTCGGCAGTTTTTTAGTTTAACCGTTACAAACTTTTTCCACAAAAAATATATTTTCTCTTTACTCCTACAATTGAGAGATGTTCGCATTTGAGTAAATTAAAACGCATCTATGTTTATCTCCGATCATTAGTATCTGTGTTCACGACTCATATCTAAGAATTTGACTCATTTTTTAGCTCATTGATTTGGGACTTAATTCTGAGAACTGCACGTGAAAGTAGCCCCAAAAAGAAGAAGTTCTGCATCAATCGTTTTGTCAAGTTACATGCCATAACAGTTTAATATCGATTTGAAGTTAGTAAGTATCGTATAGGAGAATTTGTCTCGTTTTAGGCTTCATCAATATATAAAACAATTACTAAGATTGGGTCAGCAGTTTTTTAGTTCCACAGTTACAAACATTTTCGATCAATAATATGTTCTCTTCAATGAGCCAATGGAGATCTTTTGAATTAACACGCTTCTATGTTTATCTCTGATCTAAGTCTCAACGTTAATCATATCTTAAAATTTGGTTAATTATTAACATACTCTCGTACAACTTTTAGGTATTGGCTATTAAATTAAAAATCGTCTCAACTCACCATGTTCTTATCAACCAATTTCACAATTTCCAATAACAACCAGCCTAGTAGCTTCAATGAGAGCTGA
Organism: Muscina levida; assembly: GCA_964034835.1. Lineage (NCBI taxonomy): Eukaryota > Metazoa > Arthropoda > Insecta > Diptera > Muscidae > Muscina > Muscina levida. The sequence goes on along the minus strand of OZ035884.1, from coordinate 100,664,952 downwards.
TAGAGCACACAAACGTAGATTTAAAAAATATGACTAGGAATAGATGACGTCAGCAGTTGTCACTTAAGACGACCCATATAAACTATCATTCAGTACCTACATTTCAAGTCCGTCATTTCATAGTGATTATACCCTTGATTGTGATGAGTTTTACGACTTGTCTGTGTCTTGAGCAGAAAAACTCTCATTGAAATCATAGAGATTATGATGAGTTGTCTACATGATAATCTTGTCCCCAGCTCTTTCGTATCGTTTCATTTCGTTTTTTTTTGCATTTCTTAGCCATGACAAAAAGTTATTATTTATGTTGATATAACAATAGTCATATTAAGCTATAATTTGTCTTCGCCATACTCCATCGTTTTGCCATTCCACAGAATTGTCATCGTCATCTTCATCGTAGTCATCATCATCAACATCGCTATTGTCATTGTATTGTGTCGCCTGATCTATGATGCCAAGCAAACAGTCCAACCTTCAGTCACTCCCTCTGGCGGTGAAGGCGTCATAGAAGTGAAAGGACACTGAAAACTGAAAAACTGTCATATGACTTATCATGATTTGAAGGATTAAAAAGAAGAAACAGCGTTACAGTACTTAAGCCAAACAACAAAAGGAGTACAGGCGATGTAGCAAAAAAATGGCTCAAGCGAAGACATAAAAAATAGTAGTGGTGATGTAGAGGTAGAGGTTATGTAGGAATTGCGCAAAAAACAGCAATAATAAAAGACTTGAAATTATCACAATATTATGCGCATCATCGTCATTCTGCTCATCATTGTCAGCATTGTCAACGTGCTGTACAGTAGCAGCGGCAGGATTTAAGAATAGTACTAGCTGAAACCTGAGTTATAGAGGTGCTACACAATGTGCGGTGTACGTAGGGAAGGAAGGGTGACACTCACTGAGCACAATGTCGTCGTCGTCGTCGTCGTGAGCAGCATCATCATCATCAACGTCATCGTCAACATCATTGTCATTGTCATGCTGACTTGCATGCAACAATGTCATCATCAACGTCAACATCATCACACCAATTCATAACAACCTCAGCTAACAACAATCACTCATACTCCACAGACACAAACACACTGGCACTGTGTGTGTAAGTCTAGATAAGGGTATACGTAGAAGGCAAAGGTGTTTGAGAGCAGAGAAGCCTTGGCAAATATTGTGTGCCATTTCTGACATTTGACAGTAGTAAAATATATACATATTTATAAATATATGTATGTACTTACAAGTATAGAAATGTAATACTGGTAACTCTGTAGCGGTAAGAATATAGTTTTTAAGGTTTTTTACAAAAAAAACTAGATTTAAAATTTTATTAACGTTAAGGCAGACTTGTTATTTTGTAGCGAAGCTGATGTTTACAATGGTGACGTGCAATAAAGCCATATGGCCTTATTTCCAATCGAACAGCTGACGCACGTTTCGAAAGTTGGCAGAAGATCCACTTTTTTTCGAAAAATTGTGTTCAGCGAAGAAGCTCATTTTTAGCTAAATGGGTACGTTAATAAGCAGAATTGTCGATTTTGGAGTGAAGATCAGCCAGAAGCATTGCAAGAGCTACCAATGCATCCAGAAAAAGTCACTGTTTGGTTTATGGGCTGGGGGGTCCAATGACGCCCCAAAGATGATGCGAATCGTAACGTAACTGTGAATGGTGAGCGCTACCGTGAGATGATATCCCACTTTTTTTTTGCCCAAAATGCAAGAGCTTGACTTGCATGACATGTGGTTTCAACATGTCACACAGCACGCTTAACAATGGACTTATTGAGAGGCGAGTTCGGTGAACATTTTATTTCACGTTCGGGACCGGTCAATTGGCAGCCTAGATTTATCGCCTTTAGCCTATATTTGTTGGGCTATGTTAAAGCTCATGCCCGCTTCAATTGACGCATTGGAAGACAACTTTGAAGCATTTATTCATGAGATACCGGCCGAAATGTTAGAAAGAGTTTGCCAAAATTGGACTAAGCGGATGGACCATTTGAGGCGCAGACACGGTCAACATTTGCATAAAATAATCTTCAAACATTAAATTATATGGACCGTACTATCGACTCAAATAAAGATTTCATGCATTTTTCTGAATTTTATGTGTTTTTTTTAACTTTCCTATAGATCTTCAAAAATCACCCTTTAGCATGTTTGTTTTGAGCTGCACAACCAGCTTTGCTACTCTCTCTATCTATATTTCTGTTCATAAGTAGATAAACAAAGTGGTGTTATAGAGAACACATTGAGGTGGGAGTACGCCACCCGCCGTATACAACGAACATCTGACTTAGGAGAGATTGTTTGAAGTAATTGAGAGAGTTGGTTGACGTAGGCATTGGCTATTTCGGTAATATTCAGCTTTGTGATGTCTAGCTATCTTTGCCTTTCGCTGCAATTAGGTGGCAGCACATCAAACGCACGCACCATTACGCTTCAGACATGCCTTCCATCTTTTACCACATTCCTCCAGGCACATCCGTTAGAATGCATCCTTAGTGACATCATCTTAATCTTCTATCGGGGCGTGTACACAACTCAACATGATATTAAAATATTTCGCCTTGATATGTGTGACAGTGACTATTCGGTCACTCACAGTCTTTTGGCGGCTGTGAATACAAATTTGACATCCAAATGGCAGCTGTAAAAGATGTCACAGTTGTTTTTTCGTGTGCATCGTTGTCTTGTACTTCGCATTTTCTGTAGAGAATTCGAACATTCTAGGTGCATTTTCTAAAATCCTGACACTTATAAAATTTGCCAGGATCATCAAAATTTGGGCGCCGGTTTTTGTTGTTTCTTTTCTTTGCGTCTTTATAATATTTTTTGTTTTTATATTTAAGGAGAACGATTAATTACAGAGTACAACATATTTGATTTATTTGATTTGGGACTCAATTCTGAGAACTGAACGTGAAAGTAGTCCGAAAAAGAAGAAAATCTGCATCGTTCGTTTTGTCAAGTTACATGCCATAATAATTTCATATCGATTTGAAGTTAATAAGTAGTAGTGTAGGGAAATTTGTTACGTTGTAGCCTCTTTTGTTCTACTAGAAGAGCCTCAGTAACTTTTGTTACCTACTCTCTAAGGCGCATCGGTGGTAGCATGCTATTTACTTTGCTCGTCATTGCGTCTTCTCACATTTGCTACCACGGATGTTCAGTGGCATTATCGGGTAAATTATCATGCCCGAAAATAGATCCCTGATAGAGAAGATTGTAAAGCTTCCTTGCCCTTCAGAGGGCTGTCCATTTTCATTAATGGCTAAAAAATGGACATTGGAACAGGATCAGTTATCTTCAGTGAGGATCTCAATGGCAGCCAACACTTTAGATTGGATGACGGTTGTAGTGTGTTCCAAGTGGAGATCTTTACTATTTTGATACCTGTGGAGGAATTACTAGGAAGGCATTGGAAGGAAATCGTCACAATCTATGTGGACATTCAAGCGTCCTTAAAGGCTTTGGTATCAAAGGTCATAAAGTCGAGATTGGTGCATAGATGTACGACGGCGCTCCCAAAACTGCCGAAAAATTGTGTTCGACTCTGCTGGATACCCGAACATAGTGACATTTTAGTCAACGAGATAGCGGATGAACTGGCGCTCAGCACTGGGACCCGGCCAATTAGATGGATTAGTGCGATCGCCAATGTGTTATATACGGATTTGTGAACCGTCACTTCGAAACAGCTGGCACATGCATCCTGGGAACACCGCGCCGACTGTGTGGTATCATAGAATATTAGGCCAAAACTGAATTGAGGACGAATAAGATCACTATTGGAACTAGATAGGAAGTCCGTCAGACGGCTAATTGGGAATAATTAAAAGACACTGTAACGACGACTTTGTGTTCGACATTGCTGGATCTCCGGACATAGTCACATTTTTGGGAACCAGATAGCAGATGAACTGGCACTCAGCACAGGGACCTGGAAAATTAGATGATCAGTGCGATCACCAATGTGTCATATATACGGAATTGTGAACCGTCACACCGACTGTGATATCAAGTAATAATTGGCCAGGGCTGAACGGAAGACGAACCAGATCACTATTGGAACTCGATAAGAAGTCCGTCAGACACCTAATTGGGAATAATTACAGGACACTGTAACATCATAGAATTTACATCCAATTGTGAGACGACACAGGCTGACTATTGCAGACTTTGCGACTTACTTAAAACTTAATTTCCCTTTACACCCCATGAATGAGGTATGGAATAGCTTCTCGCGTTGTTGTGAATTAACACGCTTTCTATTTTTAGATTCACAACTAACGACATCTACTTGTTTATCGATGTGGCCTTCGATAGCTCAGTGGAAGCAACGTAGACTAGCAATCCGAAGGTGCCGGGTTCGATTTCCGGCCGGGACACTGGCCAAATCAACATCGAAGAAAAATTAATTTTCAAATACTTTCGAGTTTTCCAGCCAACAAAACTTATCCTAGACGCTTCCACTACCAAAATACAGATTGCGCAAGGACCAAGTAAATAGGAAAATGATTTATCAACATCTCATATAAATCAACAAGCCAGCTGGCGCCATCTCTGGTGGAATTTGGTGGTTAAACTCACAATAACAACACCTAACAATCCTTAACACAAACCTTGTTATCTACAAAGGAACGAAACAGAGTTGCCAACAATGATCGTATGATAATCGGATTATATGCCCGATCGAGTGCCGATCAATTGAAAATCGGTATAAAGAATTATCACCTCAGCTAACCACCAACAACAACAACAACTTGCTTATCGACGAATGCAAACGTCACTGTTTGAGAAGCTCTTACCAGACACGCCGATTGACTCGACACTAATACTGCGATGTTGCTGTCGACAACATTCGAGGGGAGCCGACAATGGAAGACATTTTTTTTTTCTCTTAAGATGACTGGAGCCAGGAGTTGAACCTGTGATCTCCCGCATGGTAGTCGCGTGTTCTAACCACTATGCCACGGCCGGTCACAGACTTTGCGACGATGATGGTTAAACTAAGGCTATTCATCATTTACTATGTCATTGCCCACCTCTTCTCAGAAGAAGGAAGCAATTCCTCGGGAAATAAGTTCTATGATAGTCTCACCGAATTGTCGTCATATAACATGGTGAATCTGGTGAAGTTCACTGATGGCTTAAGCTGGCTTAAGGCCAGAGGACCATAGTATCCATACGTAAACCTTACTACTTTGCATATAAAGTTGATGGAGAGAACACACCGGAATTATGTAAACACTTCTATCTCTCTTCCACTGTACTATTTACGTAAACTCTTTTATTTATCTTGTACTACAGCCATTTTTTCGGACAATCGCAATGGTCTCCGAGTGTTGTAATGACATAGCCTTGTACTGCGTCAGTACATGCCCTCAACCTAAACATAAACCTAAGACCTACACAGTACATAACATGATTTTGGGACTCAATTCTGAGAACTGTACGTTAAAGTAGCCCCAAAAAGAAGAAGTTCAGCATCATTCGTTATGTAAAAAAAACCTAAAACGTGACAAATTCTCCTATACGGTACTTACTAACTTCAACTCGATATTAAATTATTATGGCATGTACCTTGACAAAACGAATGATGCACAACTTCTTCTATTTAGGGCTACTTTCACGTGCAGTTCTGAGAATAGAGTCCCAAATCAATGAGCTGAAAAATATTGCACTGTTCTATTTGACGCTCTATGCTTCAATGGGAGTTATATATATATATGTTTGAACTAAAACGGTGCTACTTATTGGTTAATCCCAAAAAACAGTAATGTAACCAGAATCTTTGAAGGTATTAGAGATGTGGATCTGTCAGTGCTATGATGCGACTATATTTATTTGAATCTATGCTCATAATAGGTGGTGATCAGAAACAATATTTGAGCTTCTTATAGCATGAAAGTCAAGAAGACTACCTTTCCAGTTCCTTTTGATATAAAAGTTTGATTTGATTTCATTCTCCCTCTACCCGTCAGGAATGATCCAAGTTAAATTGTGTATCTTGGCTTTATAACACAGTACAACATTTTTCAGCTCATTGATTTGGGAGTCAATTCTAAGAACTACATGTGAAAGTATCCCCAAAAAGAAGATGTTCTGCATCATTCGTTTTGTCAAGTTGCATGCCATAATAATTTAATATCGATTTGAAATTAATAAGTATCGTATAGGGGAGTTTGTCACGTTTTCATTACCAATTCATATCAAATTATATTCTGTAAACTTAATATATACTAAAATTTTCAGAAAATCTGCTGCCATAGAAAGCAGATCGCATGTATTTTATTGTTTTTTTTAAGTTTTTCCAATTAAATTTGTTCGTCTATTACTGACAAAACATTTTTTAAATTTAACATGACACAATTTGTCTTACCCTCCCGCCTTGCTTACTCCTATGTCATTACTCCATTTATATTTAAACATTTTCTAAATTTGTTTGTCTATTAAAATTTTTCCTTTAATCTACATACCTGTTCATATCTTATACATACGTTGTTGTCACTGCATATATGTACTTTAGCCTTAATTTTCATGTTCATTTACTTTAACTAAACATTTTCCCCTTTGCTACACTTGTACACACACACACGCTTACATGTGTGATATTCTACAACTCCTGCATGGAGATACAAATTTTTTAATTGTCTTACGTGTCACTGGAAAATTTTGTAGCTTAATTTTCTGTATCCTGCGCTCGTTTTACGTATCCTCTTGCTTTGACTGGTGTTATGTTCTGCTAAGGGCGTAGGAGGAGGTGTCAGTGGCGGTGGTAGTGGCACCGTCATGCTGTCATTGTTGCCACATTGAAACATCATCTTTAATTCGCACGCAGAGGGGAATACTCTAAGAAATCTGCTCGATATATGTGTGTCGACCAACTTTCTCGTGCATTAAACACACAGTGGCGTGTGTGTGTGTGTGTGTGTGTGTTCACGAATATGATGAACATTTGTGGAGCACAATGAAGAAATTCCTTTACGCCTGCATGAGTTGACATTTGGCACACCAAACTATTACTACCTATGATGCCAACAGCAGGAACAATTCCTATATATACCTACATATACACATGTAACTATGTTTGTGTGCTTTCACTTCGTCCTTACTCTAGTGTATATTTCAATTATACATCTCTTGTGTGTATATGTGTGTGTTTGTGTATTTGTAAACGTTTATGTGTGGGTTTGTTTTGATCATCATCATACATCTCCCGATGGAGTTACCCATGACATCGTCAACGTCTTGGCTAACCAACATCACCACCACAACCACCTGCAGTGTTTATATTTCAATGTAGGTTACCTAATTGTTGTTACCATCGTCAGTAGCAGTAGCAGCAACAATCAACAGCGACATTAGTAAAGATATGTGGCAACAGAGCGCTGTGATATGTGGAGCACAGCAATACACGAGGGAGGTATACACCTCAGGAATGAGGGTGGTCTTTGATAATTTTCGAGAGTGTAAAATTAATAAGGTAAACATTTTATCGAGAGGTTGTGACACAGATATAACTATAACTATAAATCGAGCTTACTTCACATGTAAGATAATTATGTTTTACATCTTAGATGAATACTCGTTGAGAGTATTCATAGGGAATATCGTTATCCGATAGATGACTTTGATTTGTCTGTTGGTCGGCCACTTCTGAAACTATCGTTGGTTTTCAAAGTTTTTAACTGTCTCTCTCTCTTTTCTTCATATTACTTATATCGCCTTTTTCATAAATTTTCTCCAATAACTCCAAATTTTTGGGCATATATTGGCTGTCTTATCTGTGATAAAGAAAAAAACTGGTCATTGTTGATGATATTGAATGACGACCTTAACTGAAGTACTGGACTGTATGTATGTAGCAAATTTGCTTATGGTACCCGCTAAATATGAATGTACAACGTATGTGAAGATGAAAGTCGCTGACCTCGTTTTCATCCACTTACTAACTTTTATTTTTGAATTATTTTTTTGCTTATAAAATTTTTATTATAATTATTATTATAATTACTCTTTTAGATACATATATAAAACTTGTTATCCTTGAGTAATCCTTATTTAGAGACGCCCTGCCTGTGGGACTGTGATCAAGTATCCTTGCGGTAGAACTTGTTATCCTTGCGTAGTACTAATAATTCTTGTTTAGAGACGCCCTGCCTGTGGGACTCTCATCAAGTATCCTTGCAGTAGAACTTGTTATCCTTGAGTAATCCTTTTTTAGAGACGCCCTGCCTGTGGGACTCTGATCAAGTATCCTTGCGATAGAACTTGTTATCCTGGAGGAGTACTAATAATCCTTGTTTAGAGACGTCCAGCCTGTGTCGACTCTGATCAAATATCCTTGCAGTAGAACTTGTTCTCCTTGCGTAGTACTAATAATCCTTGTTTAGAGACGCCCTGCCTGTGGGACTCTGATCAAGTACCCTTGCGAAAGAACTTGTTACCCTGGAGTAGTACTAATAATTCTTGTTTAGAGACGCCCTGCCTGTGGGACTCTGGTCGAGTATCCTTGCGGTAGAAACTTGTTATCCTTGCGTAGTACAAATAATCCTTGTTTAGAGACGCCCTGCCTGTGGGACTCTGATCAAGTATCCTTGCAGTAGAACTTTTTATCCTTGCGTAGTAATAATAATCCTTGTTTAGAGACGACCCTGCTTGAGGGACTCTGATCGAGTATCCTTGCGGTAGAACTTGTTATCCTTGCGTAGTACAAATAATCCTTGTTTAGAGACGCCCTGCCTGTGGGACTGTGATCAAGTATCCTTGCAGTAGAACTTTTTATCCTTGCGTAGTAATAATAATCCTTGTTTAGAGACGCCCTGCCTGTGGGACTCTGATCAAGTATCCTTGCAGTAGAACTTTTTATCCTTGCGTAGTAATAATAATCCTTGTTTAGAGACGCCCTGCCTGAGGGACTGCGATCAAGTAACCTTTACTGTAGACTCTGATATGCTCGCGCAGCCGTAGTTATCCTTGCTGTACGAGCATTCTCAACATCGCCCTCGTTAACTTTCCTTCGTTCCCAGTCATCGTTCTTCACCACGGCACGCCGTTGACCCAGCCATATAGCGAGACTCCAGCACCAGTCATCACCTACAGCAGTAACAGCGTTTATCCCACACCGAGCCGTCATTTCGCAACAAGGATAAACCCCCGCTAGATTAAGTCATCATATTTGTAAGTTAGTTTTAAGGTCGTGCAATTTAAATAAAGAATTTAAAAGAAAAGCAAATCTACATCAAGTGCGTATTCTCTCTCACGCAAATAAATGGTATGTAACGGACTCTGGACACCACTGAATCTAACCTAGCTTCAAAGAGGGAAAAACTAGTTACACGTATGAGTAATATTAATGTTAGTGGGGATTTTATATTAATCATACGCCCATCCTCCAATATTGTGGATTTACGGTTTAAATAACACAGTGCAATAGCCAACCTTGGGGGCGAGAAGTCAGGGTGAAGGTACTTGGTCAGTATAGTAAAACCCCCAAAGTGTTTGGCGTTCTCTACAATTCTGCTACATAGTGAAATAAGAAACCATCAATGGTCCTTGAGTTATAGCTGCAAAACTAAGCGAACAAACATCAAGATAACCAAAACAAAAAATGAAAAAAGTTTGACCTGAGAATGCCAAATCCTTTGGGGGTTTTACTATAATAGTCTAAAATCTTCAACCTGACTGAAAAATCTCACCCCCAAACAATCAACCCAAAAATGTTCTGCAGTGTCATTGGTTTCGAAGGGAATTTGTTACCCGTTAAGTCAATGATTGTTCAGTTTATGTAAATATTATCATACACAATAGCCGCTTTCGAAGCAGTTACTTAATTACATTATCGCTTACTTAGTTTTTTACACTTTACCCTTTTTAAATTGTTCTTCTATAATCGATCATACCTACCTCGCAGCTTTTAGGAAACCAAAAATATCCTCCCATACCACCAACAGCAAAAAATCGCTAAAGGAAATGAAGAAATTTTCTCGGTTTTCTGCAGATTTTTTGTTTTTGTTCTTCCTTTTCTTTTTGCAGCGCAACGTATAGAAGCGCCATTTGAAGTGGAGAAGGTATGACAGAAAAGTTAAATCTATACATTTCCAGGAAAAACGGTACGAACAATATAATACCGGTTGACTAGAATGTCATTGGAATAGGGTATAAAGGGTGAGGCGGGGATAGGTGCATAGCTCTATATGAAATCAAGCCAAGGTGTAAATGTCGGGGGTGAATGAAGGGATAACAAAGTAGATCATAGAACGTACACATACGTACGTTGATGTAGGTGAGGGAATTGCAAGTCTATGGGAACTAATGTTTGATGTTGTACATGTAAAGTAAATAGAGGTAGAGGCTGTGTGTGTGTGTGTAGGTGCGGTATATGTAAACGTGTTTTCATTTAATCGTGTACAGGACGAAAGTAAATGTGTAAGTGAAAATACACATGCACACACACGCAGACACACACGCGTATACATAGACAGATGGTACCTTCCGCCAAACTTTAATTGCTTTATTATGTTGTGTTGTATGCGCTGCAGGATATGTTGATATCAGCATTTGTAGCAACACATCTACAAACTCACCACACACACGCAAATGCACGGATATGGTGGCTCATATACACACTCAAACATACACACACGTGTAGATGTAGTATACGCAGCGTTGTACATTCACATTTCAGTTGGTTAAACATTACAAACGTCGGAGTTCTTACTGTTGACTTTGGCGGTTATTAATTGTGTGAACATGTACATGTGCGCTGCAGTTTCACAGTATATATATGTGTGTGTTTTTTTTGTTTTTTGGTAAATATTTCAAAAGTTGCACAGTGGGGTGACGTTTAGTGTATAGTGGCATATCAAATGTTGGCTTTAGATTTCGCAGAGACTTTTTGGTGAAAACAAGTGTGTTTTTTTAATAATAATGGAATGAAAAACTGACTATTAGTCGTCTGCATATAGCGACATTTGCAAAATTGGAGTTGTTATAAATGTATTTAACCCTTATGCGCTGCCATTACAACGAAACTTTATGAAAACAGCATACAGTTCGAGCTGAACATTGGTATGCCAGCTTCTATACTCTAGAATGTTAAGTTCTAAGATGAGCAAGATCGGACAAAAACTACAGCCACCTCCCATACAAACATCCTCTTTTCGTGGGGAGTCCTTCAGTCTGTCCCTTCTGCGGTTACAGCAGTAGTTGAAGAGCTTTTGAGCTGAAAATTGGCATGCAAGCTTTAATCCTCTAGAATGTTAAGTTCTAAGATGGTTAAGATCGGATACAAATTACTCCCACCTCCCATTTAAACACCCTTATGCGCTGCCATACAAGGAAACTTTATTAAAACAGCATACAGTTTGAGCTGAAAAATGGTATGCCAGCTTCTGTCCTCTAAGAGAAGGTTAAGTTCTAAGATGAGCAAGATCGGACAAAAACTACAGCCACCTCCCATACAAACATCCTCTTTTTGTGGGAGTCCTTCTGTCTGTCCCTTCTGCGGTTGCAGCAGTAGTAGAAGAGCTATCGAGCTGAAAATTGGCATGCAAGATTCTATACTCTAGAATGTTAAGTTCTAAGATGGTTAAGATCGGACACAAATTACTCCCACCTCTCATATAAACTCCCCCTTTCAGGGGAGTCTGTCTGTCCCGTAGTTTTGGAGCCTATAAGCTGAAAATTTGTATGCAGGCTTCTATCCTCCAACTGAAGGTTATGTTTTAAGATGAGCAAGATCGGACTGTTTCTATCTCCTAAACGAACTCCCCCCTTTTTGGGGGTGTTTGTACGTCTGTCCCACCGATTACAGCCGTAGTTTAATAACATTTTGGTATAAAAGTTCACACCTCTAAGCGAATGTCAAGTTCTAAGATAAGCAAACTCCCTCTTTTTGGGGTGTCCGTCTGTCTGTCCCTGTGGTAACAGCAGTAGTTTAAGACCTATCGAGCTGAAATTTGATATCGAAGCTTCTATCCTCTAGAAGTTTAAGTTCTAAGATGAACAAGATCGGACAGAAACTACTTCCACTCCCATATAAACTCCCCCTTTTTGGAGGAGTCCGTCTTTCTATCACCGCTATAGTTTAAGAACTATTGAGTTGGAATTTAGTATGCAATTTCTATCCCTCAAGCGGAGGTTAAGTTCTAAGATGCGGAAGATCGCGGAGAACTGCTCCCACCTCTCATATAAACTCCCTCTTTTCGGGGGGTCCGTCTGTCTGTCCCAACGATTACAGCACTAGTTGAAGAGTTATAATACTGAAATTTGGTATACAAGCTGCTATCTCTTATGTGGGGATTGAGTTTTAAGACGAGCAAGATCGGACAAAACTACTCCCACATCCCATATAAACTCCCCCATATTGGGGGTGTACGTTTTTCTATCATCGCAATAGTTTAAGAGCTATTGAGTTGAAAATTATTATGCAACTTCTATCCCTCAAGCGTAGTTTACGTTCTCAGTTTATGAAGAATACACAAAACTGCACCCACCTTCGAGGGTGTCCGTCTGTCTGTCCCTAAGGTTACATCAGTAGTTGAATGGCTATCCAGCTGAAATTTGGTATACAAGCTTCAATACCTCATCCAGATTTTAAGTTTTAAGATGAGCAAGATAGAACAAAACTACTCCCCCCTCCCATACAAACTCCCCCTTCTTGGGGGAGCCCACCAAGCTGTCCCCCCAATTAGAGCCATAGTGTAAGAGCTATAGAGCTAAAATTTGGTATAAAAGCTTCAATCCTCTAAGTGGAGGTTAGGATCTAAGATGAACAAGATCAGACAAAAACTACTCCCAATAACCTTACAAACTCCCCCTCTTGGGGGGTATCCGTCTGTCTGTCACCGAATTTGTAGCCGTAGTTTAAGAGCTATCGACCTAAAGTTTGGTACACCACCTCTTGTAGTTTTATCACTTTTTTTACACATTTTTCTTTCACTGTGCATGTAAACTTTAAACCGGGCCCATATGTTAGTAAATGAAACGTCGGATGTAAAGGAGTAAGTGGAGTACTCTGGATTTTATGTTTGAGTTTATGATTATAAGCAAATGTTTGTTAATTTGTTAAATTACTTAAATTCCGTTGTCAGATAAGCTAGCTCTTACTTGCCAGCTTCTGTTCCCCCTGCCACTACTCTCTCTCTCTCCTCTCCATCACTCTCTCATTAAATACACCCACAGTACATAATCTGTCACAAAAACGTTTACACAGTTTCAGTAATAACTACCCAGAAGCTTAATTGTTGTCTTACAGCGTATTAATTCAGGTATTACTAGCAATGTTCAAATATTTAAAACTAAACAGTGTATTGTTTTAATGTTGCCTCTCTTTATCTCGCCTGGTCTCTTATATAACATACAATTCTTTTGATGATATTTAGAACTACAGTACGGTTACTGTCATTACTGTTTTTTTTTTGTCTTGCTGTTGTATCTGGTGAAAAACTACAATAGCCCCCCCCCCCCCCCCTCTCCACTGTCCACTAAATTTTGCCGGCCTTCTTTCAACTTTTTACAAACAATTGCCCTTAAGCTTTTGGTGGCACAAGAAAGTTGGGGTTGAATGGTTGGTTGGTGGTGCCAGGAAGTGGATGTTTTGCCCTGAGACTCCGAAATGACTACAGCATTACAAAAGCGCCTGAAATACGGAATCAAAAAGGGCACACACAAAAAAGCCAACCAACAACTTACACTTGAGGGCATACACGAAATTGGCCACACACTAAATTGCACTTTGGCTCACCGTCACAGTCAGCTTCGAGGGGTAAGAAGAAAGACCAACCTACTCTGGCACACACATAACTACACAGCAGCGGCACAACCATAGAGCGCCGGTCTGCATTGGTAGCAGTGCACGCACACAAATTTCCAGTTTCCTCAAACATAAACAAAAGGAGAGAAAAACAACCAACATGCGGATCAAATGAGTAAAAACGGTGCAGTGGAAAAAGTAGCGTGGATGTGCTGCAGGAAAAAGTTAAAAATGAAAACATAGATTTAAATGCAGCCACCACCAACACCAACACCTATAAACAAAAGTAGCACACTCAATTCTGTAGGGGGCAAATAACGAGGGGAATGGCATAAGGATTTTCATGTGAAAGTGTCTGAAATAAAACCATCGAATTAAGGCAACGTGTAACGAAGCAAGTAATTGCAAGAAATGAAGATATATTTCAGGTTTATATGAATAAACGTCAATGAAGTTTCTATGGATATATAAAAATTCTTATATGACAGCATAAAGGCAAATTGTTGATAGGTTACAAACTATGTTGAGGTGATGCCCAGCTGTGAAGGTATTAATATATGCATGTTTGTTTAACATTGTCCTTAGGTTAGGTTAATTTGGTTTTGTTAATTTGGCAGCCAACTTTGTGATACCATTTTGAAATTCTTGCACCAATTTTTACACTTCACTAGCACAGTAAAACATTTTTCAGCTCATTGATTTGGGACTCAATTCTTAGAACTGCACGTGAAAGTAGCCCCAAAAAGTAGAAGTTCTGCGTCATTCGTTTTGTCAAGTTACATGCCATAATAATTTAATATCGATTTGAAGTTATTGAAGGTATCGTTAGGGGAATTTGTCACGTTTAAGGCTTTTTTGTTTAACATAACTCGAGAACCAATAGTCCGAGTTAGCTGAAACAAATTAAAAAATATAAGAATTACAATTCCTTCAATATGTTTATATAACGTTTCTCTACATAAGCAACAGTTTCATTTTTCCATTCATCAAATGAACTGGGTTTATTTTGTAGCAGTTACAAAAAAAAACTGTTGTACTCCGTGGCATATGATTTACGTGGAATATTACTTATGATGTTGATACGTCGACAATATAACAATATAACAAGAGAGCTTCAACGTGACAAATTCCTTGTTCAAATCAATATTAAATTATTATGGCATGTAACTTGACAAAACGACTGATGCAGAACTTCTTCTCTTTGGGGCTACTTTCACTTGCAGTTCTCAGAATTGAGTCCCAAAGTCTTGCATTGTACCGTGTAGGTCAACGCCACTGTCAAGTCATTTCGTTGCTCTGATAGAGGCGTGATTGGTACGCAGATTGCCTATTGGAAGACAGGTATTGCCCATATGTGTCCGATGACCATACTACTCATATATCTGCTCTATGCTCTGTGTTCTCTTGTTCCTTCTCATCATCGTTCTCAAATAATCGTTGTAATAAAGATTTAACCTCTTAGCGTGTTTGCCAGCCGTATGATCAGCTATATTATTCCTCAGATGGTCTCTAGGCAGATCCGGCGCAAATTGTGTGCTCTGTATATCCATGATAGGCCAAATCTGTTTGATCGCTGTGTAGGTGGCTTCTTTCACCCATTTTCCCTTAGGATTTATATTCAGTCTCAGTAAGAGTCGAGGAAATTTTAAAGAGATTTAAAAAACTTAATTTCCCTTTGCACACCATGAATGAGGTATGGGATAGCTTCTAGCGTTGTTGTGAATTAACACGCTTTCTATTTTTAGATTCACAACTAACGGCACCTAATTTTTTATCGACGAATGCGAACGTCACTGTTTGAGAAGCTCTTACTAGACATGTCGATTGACTCGACACTAATACTACGAAGTTGCTGTCAACAACATTCGAGGGGAACCGACAATGAAAGAACAATTTTTTTAAAGATGACTGGAGCCAGGTTTGAGCCTGCGATCTCCCGCATGGTAGTCGCGTGTTCTAACCACTATGCCACGGCCGGTCCCGTGGCTTCAATTTTTTTGGACTAATGCCTCTGGATGTCTGCTTCTGTTGGGTCCCACGATATTGCGAGATCGCTGGTAATGAATCAGCAGAACTATTCGCCCAAGGTGGTTGTGCTAGGTCTGCATGCGGCCACTGCAATATCAGGCACTATTGCAATATCAGGCATCCGTGTGTGTAAGGGCAAGGAGTACGAGACGATGGAATATCTTCTATGTATGTTCTATGTTAAACTATTGTCTAAAATACCTAGAGCCTCTCCTCAATCCAAGTAGATTTAATATGTTTTATGCAGTGCCTAACTAACTGGGCAAAGGTGACAATTGGGGTTCCCAAGATTTTCTCTTCTTTCCCTATCCGATCTTTCACATTCCTTTCACACTTTCCCATTTTTCTAACGGATAATCACAGTGGATCGGCGGACGTCGTTGTATAGTGTTTTGGTTTTTATCAGATTACACTAGCCTACAACCTAACCTAACCGAACAGGTACACCAGAGTGACCGTAAACTTTTAGCGAATTCACGATGGTAGCGGCCTTTGCCAATGTATCGGCTCTTTGGTTACCATATGTCCTGGAACCCATATAAGATTAATTGTCCTATGTCTAGCTATATCTCCTCCAGAGACGACTGGCATTCTCGAACATTTCTCAAAGTGGTGTATACGTTTACGGGATCTGATAACAGCTTTACTATGGCTATGTAATTGAATATTGTCGCTCAATATCCTATGATACTGAATTTGCTCCATGGCTATTTGAATGACCCCTATTTCAGCCTGAAGAACGCTACAGTTATCCTGTAGCCTAATCGGAATTTGTAAATTCAACTCCTCCGATTCTACAGGGATGCCACTCTTTATTAACCCGACACACATACGTATCAGCGAACCACACGCACACACACTCTTAGAACCAGTTTCACCTTAACTTGCCAAGAGACAAATACGTACACAGTTCACTTATTCGCCGCCCGGACGACAAAATTAATGTCTTGGCACTTGTTAAAATCGTTGAAAACTAACAAAAGCAGAAGCGGGCAAACCAAAAGAAATAAAAAACAAGAAACAGCAGAAAACAAACGAATAAGAACGTAAACGCTAAGGGAAAACGTAAAAAAAAGATACAAAAATAAACAAAAATATAGCAGCCAAACAAAGTTGCATTTTATACAGGTTGTACGTGTGTGGGTGGGTTGATGTAGCTACCAACACACTAAGAGTTATTGGTGATGCGACTAAGTGTATGTGTATGTGTTTGTCGAGCGTTACATCTAGCGGAAGCGGATGTGCCAGTTTGTGTGTGTGTGTAAGTTGGTGTGCATGTGTACTTTTATTTAATATGTAGCAAAACAGGAAGAACGTCAGGCTTATATGCGCTCGTGTGCAAATG
The DNA here is from genome assembly GCA_964034835.1 of Muscina levida. NCBI lineage: Eukaryota > Metazoa > Arthropoda > Insecta > Diptera > Muscidae > Muscina > Muscina levida. The sequence continues at coordinate 100,647,817 of OZ035884.1, read as the reverse complement.
TGAGCGTAAATGAAAATGTGAACGCTTATGCCTGTGTGCATTTCATTTGTATGTTTTTCATAGTGCAATTTTTATTTGTACATTTCACCCCAACAAACCAACGTCCTTCTTGTACTATTGTTAAATGTTGCTGCTGTTGTTGTTGTTGTTGCCCTCTATCCTTGTTTTACGGTGTTTCGTTGTTTTTTTTTTTTGTTATTTCCTTCTTGTTGCAAAGTTTTGTTTGCCCAGCATGATGAAGTTTTTTATTTGTTTTTAAAGATGAATGTATCCACATTGTACGTTTGCTTGTAGGAAGCAAGCAACCTATTTATTATTTCCTTTAACGTATGCTAGTTGAAACTTCGTATAAGTAAAATCAAGCCATTGAGAGGGAATTTCAAAAAGCGATGGTTACGACGGCCAAAAGAAAGTGAAAATTTATTTGATGTTAAATGTAATCTCAAGTGGTTGTTTTGGTAAATTGTTAATTTTGTGTATGAAAATTATTTTGCAGTAACAAGATTGATTTCAATTTTCATTTTGTTGTGTTTTTCAGCAACCGAGCTATTGGTGCGAAATGTATTGCAAGTTATCCATAGTGGCAGGGTGTTTGGTTTTTGTTGAAAAATGTGTTAAAATATCTACTTTAAATATAAAAATAACTTGATTTTGTCCTTTTTTATAACCATATTCACTTCTGCCGATTGCTTCTCAATGCATGAGAAGATTGTAGTAACATTCTGCCGACCTCAGCAGCGTCCCAAACGAATAGACTCCCTTTTGGTTGAAACAAATAGCATGATTTTGTCCTTATTTATCACCAAGCACACTTCTGCTGATTGCTTTTCAATGCCTGAGAAGACTGCAGTAACATTCAGCAGTCCTCAGCCAATTGTATCTATATTACCACCATCAGATTGTGACTTTTCTTAATAAAGGTACCAGTCGTGTTTACTACAGCCTTCCGCATGATCATAGCCATTATGATCTCAAATAGATCGCATGACAGACTCTCACCTTGTCTAAAGCCTCACTTGGTAGAATATGGCTCTGTGCGATTTTTTCCTATTTTCACTGAAGAATTCGCGTCATTAAGTGTCATCCCTCAAAAGACGTTTCTGCCTGGAGGAAATACCAAACTCGGTCATAGCTGCTAATGGCCTCTGTCGTATCGGACGGTTGAGTGCAGCATTGGTAGTAGGTCCTGTCTAGTGTGCTCATGCTAGAGACCCTGATTGGACCTTATACATGTGGCCTTAGACCAAGTAAATTCACAACTGACCAGATATTCAAACTAAGACAAAACCTGAAGAATACCCAAGATATACAGATCGACAACTACCATCTGTAACAATGCTGTAGTAGACCGTCCGATACAACAGAGACTATCATCAGTTATGGCTGAGATTGGTATTCCCTCGAACATGAAATTCACTTCTTTTGCGTTGTGACACTGAATGACACGAAGTCATACGTTGTGAGCTGCTCGGAGGGAACTCCAAAGAAAGATTCTGGTTAATTCCAAGTAAATAATAATCAGAAAAATCAAATTATATAATCATCCATCGCCACCAACACTATATATGTAAACTACATTAAAACCTGATAAAGAAAGCAACTTCACTTAGAAATACAAAAGTCTCTGAAGTTGTCGTCTTAAATTTTACCAATCCCCAAAGAAACACACCCACACACATCCGCGTGATTTTCTCCGCCTACTAAAGTTGACAGTTTTCGCAAGGACGTATTACATATTATAACACAATCCCACACACTATCTTATCGCCAGCACTTGTATTCTTTTGTCATTCTTACCATTACACTCAAGCATAAGGTGTCAGTGTGTGGGCGCCCATTCTTTTGTGCGAAGTTGAAAGTATAACCTATTGTTGGCTAGGTGTTAGTGTTAGCTGTTATAATGCCGGTTATAATTTGGTTTAACACCTTTTGGAAATATACACATATGTATGTTTAAGCGATAACTTAACTTTAGTTGGTGCTTTTTGTTATGCCTCATGACAAATGTGGGCAAACACACACAAAGATAGTTAAACTTGGTTGGTTTACATGTTAATGATCAAAATATTTTTGTTCGATATTATCATCAGTGTAACACATAGAAGGAGCCACTTTAGACCCTAGGTTTTTTTTGAACCAAATTCGATTCATGACTTTTGAAGTCGTTTGAGCCATGTCTGTCTGCCTGTCTGTCTGTCTGGCTGTCCGGCTGGCGCGCACGATAACTTTCGAATGACGCAACCAAATGTTTTGATATTATGCACGAGTTAATATTTCCCCAAAACTACTTTCAGTATTGAAAATAGGATACATAGCTCCGCCCCTTCTGGTAACTCCCATACAAATACATCGTTCCACCCACTATAGGAATCGAGTAATACTATCATTACACCCAACGGGATCGTACCCAAATTCTGTATTTAGTAAAGCTATAACAGGATAAAGTTTTGGAAATAAAAATTAGAGGTCTACCAACGCCCCTTTTGGTACCTCCCATATAAATGTACCTTTCCGCCCACTTTAGAGATGGATGAATAATATCAATATACCCAAAGAGATCGTACGCAAATTCTGTATTATGTTAAGGTATAACAAGATAAAGTTTTGGAAACAAATTGGAAGTCAAGCCACGCCCCATCTGGTACCCACCATACACATCTGGCACCGCCCACTTTAAAAGTCGATTAATATTATTAATAGACCTAACGCGATCATGCCCAAATTATGTATTTAGTAAAGCTTAAGCAGGATAAATATTTTGAAAAAAAATCTGAAAGTCCCATACAAATGTAACACTTCGCCCACTTTGGTGATGGAGTAATAATATCAATAAACTCGACACGATCGTACCCAATTTTTTTATTTTGTTAATTTATAACAGGATACAGTTATGGAGAAAAGAATCGGAAGTCTAGCCACGCCCCATCTGGTCCTCTCCTACCATCTGGTACCGCCCACTTTAAAAATCAATTAATATTACCTAACGCGATCATGCCTAAATTCTGCATTTAGTAAAGCTCAAGCAGGATAAATATTTTGATAAAAAATCTGCAAGTCTAGCCACGCCCCTTGTGGTACCTTCCATACAAATGTAACACTCCGCCCACTTTGGTGATGGGGTAATGCCCAAATTCTGTATTTTGTTAAGCTATAGATTGATATACAAGCTTTTGCCCTCTAAGCAGGGGTTAAGTTCTAAAATGAGCATGATCGTACAAAACCTATTCCCACCTTCCTTAAATGCTCCAACTTCAATGGTGTATCCGTCTGTCTGTCCCCCGGTTACTGAGCTATCGAACTGAAATTTGTAAGATGTAAGATTTTATCTCCCAATGGAGGTTAAGTTTCAAGATGAACATGATCGGACAAAAACTTCTTCCACCTACACATACAAATTCAAGCTTTTAGGAGGCTTACGTCTATCTGTCCCCGCAACAACAGCCGTATCGACCTGAAATTTGATTTAACAATTTCCATCCTCTACGCGGTGATTAAGAAGTTCTAAGATGAGTAACAAAGGACAAAAACTAATTTCATCTCCCACACTGATGCCCCCTTTTTGAGGTTATCCGTGTATCCTTCCTTGCAATTTAAGCCGTGGTTAAAGAAATCTCCATCTTACACAGAAAAAAATTACGACAAACTAGTTGTCATATTGAATACCATTTCGTCAATACAATAAAATATTTAATTAAAAAGGCGCCAACAACCAAAATTGTAAATATAACAAACAGTTTTGTTATAGTTACAATTTGTGTATTTTAGTTAAATTTGAAAAGTGGTTGAAAATTTGTCAATATGACAATTTACAAACATGTTCAAATGGAAAAGTTGTTATAAATCGAAATAGAATGCTAACAATATTATTTTAATTACATGATTGGACTACTTCCACCTTCCATACTCCTAACACCCCTACAAACTCCACTTTCATGAGGGGGTCCGTCAGTCTTAATTTTACAGCTATCGAACTGAAATTTTTGGTATGCAAGCATGTCCATCGTCATCGAGTATGTCGTAGTAAAACAATTTATTAGAAAACAGATTTAAAAGAATTACATGTATACATAGAATACAATAACTATTTAATTGACACTCAATCTTTCTTAGAAAAGGCTTTTGTTATCCAATGCATTTTCTGCTTTCACAGGTGATACGAAAGAGGTGTGTGTCGAAAATATTTACAATTGATAGCAATAAAATTAAGTATTAATGGAATTCATGTCTTTCTTAGAATGCAAATCGAGCAATTATTTTGCTTACTAAACTATAATTCGAACAGGCAAAGGATAAACCAAAAGGGTGAACAAGTTTAACAATATTTTCCAGGCTAATGTCAAATGCGCTAGTCAAATGTTTAAAAATTAATTTAAATTGCAAGAACACAACAAAAAAAACCGATAAAAGCTAAAGAAAACGTTGATAAATATCATATATACAAACACACACACGCATTATGTATAGCGTTAGTCTATGTATATAAGCAAAAAGTTCAAATTTGTTGCAGAAAAATCTTCCATGCACACACATGTAGTATATGCATAAGGCGCTGCTGATGATAGTACGCACCACATATGCTATAATGAAATGCCATCTATAGAATCTATAGAGTTTTTCTGGCAGCATTATATGCGTAGTTATGTGTGTGCTGGCAATATAGTATGAGTGTTTCTTAAGATAAGCAAATGTGCCACAGCTGTTGCCGTTACGCGGTTATACAAACGTTAGATTCCTTAAGGAACTTTGAAGCAAATTGTATACGAGTATATAGTATTCGCATGTATATAGAAATTTTCTTTTGTTTTGTGCAGAGAAAGCAAAAAACACACACACACACTCGCACATAAAATAAAGAAATGTAGCGACAAGAGCAAAGCTACACAAGTTTTATGAAAAGTAGCGCATGGTAAAGAAATAAGAAAGTTTGCTTAAAAGTTAAGCTTATTTGTTGCATATGTGTTGCGGTATTATGCTAGAACTAGCTAACTATCGTACATGTGAACGAGTCTATCAGCACGCTATATATACATATACATGGCAAACGGCGACAAGTTATCTATATGAAGAGAGAGAGTGAGAGGGGTTTAGATGAAAGTTTCACTAAGTGTAGGGGTAAGTGGTTGCTGAATTTGTCATTTATACTTATACACCGTACAACACAAGATTTTGGGACTTTATTTTGAGGACTGCACGTGAAAGTAGCCCCAAATGTAAGATTTTCTGTATCAATGGTTTTGTCAAGTTGGTTGCTTTAATAAAACAGTTCAACATTGATTTGGTACTAAGAACTATAAGAACTATAAGAACTATAAGAACGATAAGAACTATAAGAACTATAAGAACTATAAGTGCTGTAAGAACTATAAGAACTACAAAAACTATAAGAACTATAAGTGCTGTAAGAACTATAAGAACTATAAGAAATATAAGAACAATAATAACTATAAGAACTATAAGAACTAAAAGAACTAGAAGAACTATAAGAACTATAAGAACTATAAGAACTATAAGAACTATAAGAACTATAAGAACTATAAGTGCTGTAAGAACTATAAGAACTATAAGAACTATAAGAACTATAAGAACTATAAGAACTATAAGGACTATAAGAACTATAAGAACTATAAGAACTATAAGAACTATAAGAACTATAAGAACTATAAGAACTATAAGAACTATAAGAACTATAAGAACTATAAGAACTATAAGAACTATAAGAACTATAAGAACTATAAGAACTATAAGAACTATAAGAACTATAAGAACTATAAGAACTATAAGAACTATAAGAACTATAAGAACTAGAAGAACTATAAGAACTATAAGAACTATAAGAACTATAAGAACTATAAGAACTATAAGAACTATAAGAACTATAAGAACTATAAGAACTATAAGAACTATAAGAACTATAAAAACTTTAAGAATTATAAGAACTATAAGAACCATAAGAACTATAATAACTATAATAACTATAAGAGCTATAAGAACTATAAGAACTATATGAACTATAAGAACTATATGAACTATAAGAACTATAAGAACTATAAGAACTATAAGAACTATAAGAACTATAAGAACTATAAGAACTATAAGAACTATAAGAACTATAAGAACTATAAGAACTATAAGAACTATAAGAACTATAAGAACTATAAGAACTATAAGAACTATAAGAACTATAAGAACTATAAGAACTATAAGAACTATAAGAACTATAAGAACTATAAGAACTATAAGAACTATAAGAACTATAAGAACTATAAGAACTATATGAACTATAAGAACTATATGAACTATAAGAACTGTAAGAACTATAAGAACTATAAGAACAATAAGAACTATAAGAACAAGAAGAACTATAAGATAAAATCATAGTTCGAAACGTCAGACGGTCAAAATCACGCAAACCTTCCACACAAACTGTTTGGAGTTCTGTTCTCGCGATTACAGCTATATCCAGAGACCTATCAGGCTAGAATTTGGTATACCCACATCTATCCTCTAAGCGGAGTTTAAGCTCTTAGATAAGCAAGATCGGTAAAAACTACGGCAAAAGTGCAGAATATGGGGCGGGAGCCCAAAAACAAAAAAAAGTGCCAACCCACCCCAAATACGCCACAAAACACGAAAATCGAGGTCAAAGTTGGCGCTAAGCCCCGGGGGGTCCGGGGGCCAAAAAAAGGGGCCCTCTTGGGTTCTATGATGAACCCCATGTGTGGGTATTCAAATGAAAGATATTTTCGAGACGAATCCAACAGGTCTCCTGGACCGAGTTAGATCCATTTAAATTTCCGGGATATACCAAAAAAAAATTTTAAAATTGTGAAAAAATCATGGAAAAAGTTAGAAAAATTTAAGGAAATACATTGAAAAATTCTAAAAAAAATAGAAAATCGAAAAACCGCGGGATTTAAAAAAAAAAAATTTCTGAAAAACCCCGTAAAAAATTTAAAAAAATTGGGAAAAATCATAGAAAATTAGAATTATTTAAGGAAATGAATTGAAAAATTCCATAGAAAAATGAAATGTCATCAAAAATGTGTGAAAATTTTAAATTTTTTTTGAATTTATTAAGGTTTTTAAAGGAAGATTTCAAGAAATATTTTAAAAAAATTCAAGAAAAGTCTAAAGAGAAATATTTGAAAGAAGAGAATTGATTAAAAAAAGGATAAAAGTGGAAAAAATTAAGAAAAAATTTAAAAATATTTAAAAAAAAAGCTATGTATTTTAATTATATATATATTTTTTTGATATATCCCTTTAAAATATTATTTGCTTTTGAAATTAGAGTTATATCGGTAGAGAAAAAAAATTTTCTTTTTGGTATATTCCGGGAAAAATATAATTTTTTTTGTAAATTAGAGTGTAAATGGATATGTTGGGCGTAAAAGCGCCGCAGGCAAAAATAATCGATTTTTTTAAAAACAATTTTTTTTTTGGTATATCCCGGCTCTAACTCTTTCCAGGAGACCCGTAGGAAACTAAAAATAACATCGTTGGATTCGTCTCGAAAATATCTTTCATTTGCGTACCCGCACCTGGGGGGTCATCATAGAACCGAAAGGGGCCCCTTTTTTGACCCCCCGGGCCCCATGGGCCTGAGCGTTAACTTTGACCTACCATTCCGATGTTTGGGGAACAAGACGAAGACAATGGCATATTTTTTTTTTTTTAATCGGGCTCCCGCCCCATATTCTGCACTTCAGCCAAAACTACTCCCACCTCTTATACAAACACCCCCTTTTTGAGGGTGTCCGTCTGTCTGACCCCAATTTTACAGCCGCAGTTATAGAACTATAGAGCTGAAATTTGGTATACCACCTTCTAAGCAGAGGTTAATCTCTAGATGAGTAGCCCCAAAGGGAAGAAGTTCTGCATCATATGATATGTCAAGTTACATGCCACAATATATTAATATCGATTTGAAATTAGTAAGTATCGCATAGGGGAATTTGTCACGTTTTAGGCTCTTTGTTTGACGTAATTCGAGAACCACTAATCCGATTTAGCTGAAACAAATTTAAAAAAACTATGTATTACAGTTCCTTTAATCTGTTATATAATAACGTTTTTATAACGTTTCCCTACATAGGCAACAGTTTCACTTTTCCATTCATCACATGATTTTGAACTGGGTTTATTTTGTAGCAGTTGCAATAAAACTGTTGTACTCCGTGGCGTATGAGTTACGTGGAATATTACTTATGATAATCATACGCCACCATATAATAATATAACAAAAGAGCCTAAAACGTGACAAATTCCCCTATACGATACTTACAAACTTCAAATCGATATTAAATTATTATGGCATGTAAGTTGACGAAACGAATGATGCAGAACTTTTTCTTTTTGGGGCTACTTTCACGTGCAGTTCTCAGAAATGAGTCCCAAAATCATGTTTTGTACTGGGATATTGAATTCGCGACTTAGTTTTCTGTTACTTTTGTGAATGATGACTTTAGTTCTTCGATCGCCCAATATCATGTTATGCCTTTTATCGAATCACTTCACCTCAAAAACTTCTCACCAACCCCCTCTTAAGCAAACGATAGCAATATACACAAATCGGAAAACTAATCTCAGGCAAATTATGGCAAATTTAACATTTGCTGTTCATAGATTTTCCTCTTGTGGTTGATAAAGAAAGCAACATATGTTTCTTAAGAAAACACAGAAACCACAGCCAACAGTCACCAGAGCCAACCCCCCAAGGATAAAATGCAAAACAAGAAAAGAAATTCGCAGAGGAAAATCAATAAAAAATTCATTAATACTTAATTAAACATTATAACCACTTGTGTACCCGGAGGAAAAGAAAACTATGGCATAGAAAAAAACGAAATATAAACATAATAAAACTTCCATATTTCAAATATATGTATGTGTATAACAACGTTGTATACCAAAGATTTTCTACGTTTTCCATTTTATCCTTTGGTATTATACCATCATAACCTTTAGCTGTGTGGATGTGTGTGAGCAATTCTTTGCATTGTTGTTGTTGCTGGAGAGTGAAAATGTATAAAACAAATAAATAAACATTTTTGGCGTACTTATCTCTAATGCTGCCTTTAAGTACCTGTCTTGCATATGTAAACATTAGGACTTTTGCCAGAGCTCCATTTATAGTGAGGAGTAGGGAGCACTAGCAAAGAAACACAGAGGAGCACAGATAGCGCGTGAGTTTGGTGGTGGTGCCAACATAACTTTCTCTCCCACACACAAGAAGAACATGAGCTTTGCTGTTATAATGTTATTCAACTATTTTGGTCACGTTTTAAGTGCCTTCGACTTAAATACCCCGGTGTTTTATGTTAAGGACTTTTAATATGGCTTTAAATACCTATACAAGTAAATTCACGCTAATACCTCTCACCCTATATACATATACACAAAATATTCGCCAAACAAAATCGCAAATGTTGGCAAAACGCAGAAACACACACACCATTTTATTTTAGCTTATACCAAGAATGATAAAACAGGCAAAAAATATTAAAAAGTCATCAATATCCTTAACGCCCGTTGGCGTGGGGAAATTGGGAGAAATCCTCGCAAAAAATGGGACATCATTTTTGATAGAGAAAATCACGTCTCAGAGTGCTTTCTCTTTGCCAAACGTAGCATATTTTATTTATGAAAGGTCAGTTAAGCTGTGGAGATGTTGCATGAATGATAATATATTAATATTTGTGTACAATCAGGACCACGAAATATAACGGGATTATGGTGCGTCCTTGGAGGGGGAGGAGAGCGGTCAATAAAGTAGGAATGAAATGAAAAATATAAAAATTTTAATGGAAAAATAGCCAGTGTATACAAAAGATGACGATCGTCATGTTGGTCCTGCATAAGGGCTTCATTATCTCTGGTTACCCAAATACGCCAGCGTCGGTCTGCTACTCAAACCTACTAGTGCGCTAAAAACATAACGCACTAAGTCGGCTGCTGGTCGAATCCCAAGCCTTATACAAAGATGCCAACGTCCTGATGGGATGCAATCCTGTCAAAACCTCTTCTTCCTCAGTGCCAATAGTTGAGCAAGGATAAAATACGAAGAACGATATGATTCTCTCCGAAGCACCTCTCCCGGCCTATACTTTCGTTCCCCTAGGCACAAAACACTTTCTTAAAAGGCCTTTATAAACGGGAGCTCCGCCCATAGAAGAGAGCTCACGAAGCAGGACAAGAATTATCTCGAATGTGTAAGATTTCATATCGAGTGGTAGGATGAAAATGCTAAACGGAAGTCATCCGAAGTAGCCCCTAGAAGTCAGTGGTCTGTGGACACTATTCCTTCCGGTCCTCTCCCAGCCTGTACTTCGATCACCTAGGCACAAAACACCTTCAACAAGGACCTTTTTAACCAGGAACTCTGCCTATGGACACAATTAGACGACTCGGTCATTAACCGACCGATGAGCTCATGAAGCAAGGCAACAGTTATCTCCAATGGGCTAGATCCCACATCGAGGGCTTAAAAGGTAGAGTACCTTCTACGAAGGATCACAAACCTAAACGGAAGTCATCCGAAGTAGCCCCTAAACGGCAGTGGTCTGAGGACACTATTCCTTCGGGAACCAAAAGATCTAAATATAATCCTGCACGGACTCTACACAGATCGTATAAAGAAGTTTCCAAGGACCTATGCCACAGCGATGCCACTATTTCAGAAAGTAACTAGATATTAACCGTATCGCCCTCACGAACCCGAGAGAACCCCCAGTGGACCTCTTTCTAGTCCTGTAAGGCAAAAAGAAGGGATTAAGGGAGTATTTTCTTAACGAGCTCAAACCAAGGAGTCTAATTGTGCTACGAGAGGTTGATTGGCCCACCTGCCTGATCGTTTGGGTAAGGAACAAATTTTGCTGTGCTACGTAGTGGCTGTGGTTAGACCAAAAATCACGCTGGTAAATTAAGAGTTTGATGCTCGAGATAAAAGGAACTGGGTATCTCTTGATACAAAACGGGTCTTGAATCTCTCATTGTGCATCGATATAACATTTTGTTTGATTGTGGCGCTGTGCTTTGCTCCTAGCTGAAGATGACGAGAGTGTTCTCGGCAAAATACTAAGATATTTTGATGGTGGATGTGTGGCCGGCCAGATGGGGAACTTCGGTACCTAGATGTTGTTCACATCAGTCAAATAGGATGAAGGTGCCACAAATTAATCTTCACCGCTCAAAGTAGCGTCAGCCGCTTTACTCCTTCGACTGTCATCAGTTACGGAGGAGACAAGCGGTAAATGAAACGAAGTACCCATTTAGTAATCCATGACATCAATATGATATTGTAAGTGAGCGTTCTTAGTACTTAGAATGTCATGCGTGTGTAATGTAAAAAATATCATCCACCCATTATAACGCCGATTGAAATGACACCTACTAACATCGTCACTTACTTCGTAATCAAGGTCGTTTAACACTCTGGTTATAACGTAATTTCAATTGAAATGGCACCTTCTTACATCATTGCTTACTTTGTAAGCGAGAGCGCGCCAATTAAACGACCTTTGACACTCCTATGCTAAATTAAGGGCGAAATATAAGCGAGAGAAACATCACTGATTGCTACTAAATATAGCTGACATCAGCGATTAAGTAATGGGCCTTTTTTACCTCTTACCTCTAAAGGTGGATGAGGAGTACTCACTTCACTACTATGGCATCTCAACATCAGTACACTTTTGAAGACGATGGACAAGAAGTGCAATACACAAGAAGTGCATATACAGTAGAATATGCGACTGATGTAGCGCTAATAGCTACTGACAAGGATCCTATATTTCTCTCTAAGCTTATTGAATCTGCACTGAAACTTCTGCTAAAATAGTGTCATTACTAGGGACTAGGTTTAGACAATACTGGTGCTAATCACTCGGACATACAGTATCTCTCAATTTGACAGATACAGACTAAATGAAGTCGCACATACACTTTCTGACAATGCCAAATACCTTAGTATCATATTAATAAGTAAATTAATCCTCTAGTACTAGGCATTAGTAAGTAGTTGATGAAATCACTATTTACTAGGGAAACAACCTCTACTTACTTTACAAACCCTAAGAAATGTATTTCATCTATTCGTTTTTTTTTGTATGAAATGTCCGCAAAAAGGGCCAATCATCAACAAATCGTTTACCGGCAACTAGTGAAATGGGTCCCCATGAAAAGGTTACTTTCACCTATACCCTATTCGCGAAATAACAAAAACAAATGTGATGCTAGACCATTATATTCCGTTTGAGCCTTCGTGTGCATACAAACATATACAATACAGCGTTCGCTTACCATACGATAAACCAAGTAAGCACCCATGTAGTAAGTAGTGGGGTAGACAGTTCAAGCATGACCAATCGACACCTCCAGAACTGCAAGCAAATTTGAATCTGAACAGGTTAGCATCAGCAAAGCGGCAACGGCTTTATTCTGCTGCCAAAGGGGGCAGAAGCTCCAAAAAGGTAAACCTGTTATGTGACTATGTTATTAAACCAATCTTATTTTACGGATCGGCAGTTTGGTAACCGGCACTGGGGATGGCAACCCAAAGACTGCAATTCGAGCGCATTGTAGGACTGGTGGCTATCAGGACACTTAGAACTATTCCAACAAAGGCACTGGAACTATGGTCATTCTAAAATTCTGGACTTTATCAATATAAGGCGTCACACGGATTACATTGTACCAGCAACTGTTTATAATCGGGGTTTTATGGAAAAATATGATAATATTGATAACACCCTACACTTTTGGGGAAGACATCATCCCAATTTTCACAAACGGGTCGACATTGAGAGAAAGAGCAAACTGTGGAATTTTTTCGGAGAATTTGAATTTGCGCCTGCGATTGAGCCCCCGGATCCCTGTAGCATAATCTAGGTCAAAATAAAGGCCATCGTGAGATATTGTTCGGCAATATTCATATACATACAGATAGTAAAGCGGCTATAATATCCCTGGAGAAATGTTGTAGAATGCCGGTCATCACTAAAGGACATAACGAGACATTCGACTCTTACCCTTACATATGTTCCAGGACATGGGGACATATATGTTAACGAAAGCGCCGATGCATTGGCAAGATCCACCGTGAACTAGAGCGAAGTTAACGCCAACATTGGTGTTCCTCTTATAATGGAAAAACAGCGAAACGCGGGGAAACTGAACCGCATTGCTAGAGAAAGATGGGTTATAGATGGGTTATAGCACAGCAACCAAACATATTTGGCTGCCATGGATACACAGAGGACACGATTTGCGCTGAACCTGGCTAGAGTTCATCTAAGGAACATCAGAGCTGTAACAACGGGTCACGCGCTAAGCGGTTGAAACTTCCACATTTACATTGCAGATGTTACAATGATGACGAAGAAGAGGAGACCAAAGAGCTTCTTCTCTGTCACTGCCCTTCTTTTGGTGACCTGATATATGAAAAGTTTGTTCACTTGTGGACAATGACTATCTATCAGTAGGCGATTTGCGGAACATCCGTGCCTTCATCCTAGCAACGAAATGGCTTGATATCGCAGATGGCTAAACAGAGTAGGAATGGATAATGGTATCACAACGAGACCTACAGTGGGACCCTAGTGAGTTTTTGGGTTCTAAAACCTATTGAATATGTTATTTTGTTTGGCGATTAATTTAAGTGGGTAGTAAAAACTTTCAATATTGTAAAAATATAGTAGATTCCTGTATCTACTACAGCTTATGTTAGAAAACAGTAAAGCCATTACTGATAATACATAATAGTTTGTTTATAATATTTATTGGTAACTTAAGTTCTTCCCATATTTCTTATCATTGTTGTCGTTTATGCTCTGCGCAAAAACCAATGAAAACACTTTATTTCATTTTAATACGCACGGCTCCTGTGTTTTAATGTTATGCCTACACAAGTTGTTTCCATCAAATAACAGCATTTCGATTTATTACAAAACTCATGTAAATTACAACAAAATAGCGTATTTTCATAGGCCTTATCATATCTCATCACAAGATGTCACGCAATTCACATTATTTGTGAGTATTGTGTTCCTAATCTAACTGGGAGCCAACTTTATGGTCATCTCATCAAAACCAAGTTTACAATATAACTCCTCTAATTCCTGAGAGAGAAAGACAAAATTTAACTATAAAACTGCGGTCACAGGCAACATAAACAACAAACATTAGAACAATAAACATTAGAACACCAAACAACATAGCAACATGAAATAAAATGTTTTATACCAAAACTTACATACTTGTCGTCGTATACTTTCAAGTACTATCGCAAAACAAACCGCCCATATTCATAAATAGCAAAAGCTCTCTTGTGACAGGATCCTGTTATACCCCTGCACACCATACCTACATACATATCAAGCTGTAGAGGACAGCGCACAGTTAGTACTGCAAGAAAAATTATATGTTCTGTCTGATGGCGATTATCTGGGTAACATTTGTCATAAGTTAAGCATATAAACTTAATTTTTGTCGGCGCTGCTTTTGCCCTCTTGTGCGCCATTGTCTGAGTTGAACAATTTATGGCTCGTACACGAGTCTAGTTATTGAATGTATATATATGACTGTATAGGTATGTACAGTGTAGTAATGTGTAAATATATACATAAATATGTATGTGCCACTACAAGAGTGTTGGTCTTGGCATAAGTGTGAGATGTATATTACATTTTATGGCTATTGTGTTTTTTTTTTGTTTCTACTGTTGCTGTTTGCCATCGCAACAATACATAATGTGAAATGATGGCTATAAATGAATTCACATTATTAAATGTAACGAAACATTACATGAATTAATGATTTTTCCACACACACAAAAAATAGCGATAGAGATGGGGAGGGGGCGAAATTTTTAGTAGCTCATTGTAAGCACGTAATAAATAAAAGAAATATGAAAACATCTAAATTATATTAATGAGATCGAAATGTGGTAGACGTATTGAGTAACTTTATAGAGCTTTCGTCTTGGTATTAACTCATCTCATTGATATAACAAGAAAAAACTAACAAAACGTAGATGTCAAGAAACTGCAAATTGAAACACAGAATTACTTTTATTATTCCGACGGCATTTGTATGGTATGTATTGACTTCAATAAGTGTATCCAATGGTGTGTGACATGGAATATACTATAACGGTTTAAAAATCAAATGCGCTTGAAAGAATGCTATGACTTAACTATACTATAATAATGTAGTTTTGGCAGTAGCCATCGATAGCTCAGTGGTAGCGACGTAGATTAGCAATCCAAAGATGCCGGGTTCGATTCCCGGCCGAGGCACTGGTAAAATTTACATCGATGGAGAATTTGTTTTAAAAAACTTTACCAGTTCTCCAGCCAACAAACTTCATCCCAGATGCTTCCACTAAAAAATGCAAACTATCAGATTGCGCATGGATTAGGGACAAAGAACAAAACGCAGCAAAACTTTTTTCAGCTCATTGATTTGGGACTCAATTGTGAGAACTGCACGTGAAAGTAGCCCCAAAAAGAAGAAGTTCTGCATCATTTGTTTTGTCAAGTTACATGCCATAATAATTTAATATCGATTTAAAGTTAGTAAGTATTGTATAAGAGTTTTTGCTACTTTCACGTGCAGTTCTCAGAATAAAAGTCCAAAATCAAATGTTGTATTGTGTAATTTATCATCTACATCTCAACATAAATCAATAAAACTAGCTGGCGCCATCTCTTGGGGGAAATTGGCGGTTAAAACACTGCAACAACATCTAATTATCCCTGGACACAAACCTTGGATCTGCAAAAAGGAACAAAGGCCTTCTTAGTTGCATTGGCAGCTTCAAGATACTAAAACGGGAGTGGTGGCCTTATAAACCTCTTTTGTTAAATAAAACTCGAGGAAAAGAAAAAACAAGAATCCTCCCCCAAATGTTGACGTGGGGGTCGTCAACGTTGCAAGGACTATGATTTAAGGATATGCACCTGGAATGTCCGAACCCTCTACTATATCACAATGTCACTATATATCACTATATCTATATCACAATGATTTGAGTACACATCCCGACTGAAAGCGACGACTAGGGCATTAAAGGTGCACTCTATAGTGCCTGGAGGAAATATAGAACCGCTGTCCTGCCCATAACATTAAAATTGTATTAGGATATTTTGAATGTTAAAACAGCAAGGGAATATTCTCTCGGTTTTGCAGTAGGATAACGGATTCAGTCTGATTGGCAGCGCGTCGGCAAAGAAACGTTGTGGTTAGAGGAACCCCATTTCCGCATGAAGATAACCAAAAGGCAACCTGGATATTCGATGATCAAAATGACAACAAACCAGATTGTGGTAATTGATGGAAGGCATGATTCAAGCGTAAGGGACATGCGTGGGATGCGCGGTGCAAATATTAGGTAGAGCTTAAAATGCTCACAACCAAACGCAAAGGAAGCTAGACGTCACATACCACTGCATACCACCTAGATAGCGAATGCCTATTCTGACCAACTCTCAACTGCTCCAAACGAACCCCGTAATGCTGATGTTCCCGACACACTGTGGAAGCACTTTGCAAATTCTATGCTCACTGCCTGCATAAGGGTGCAAACAGGGCTACATACTGGGTAGAACTGCAGCCAATGGCAGCGCGAGCAGTGACGGAGCTTTATAATAAAAACAGGGGGGAGATGAAAGCCTCTTCAGGTGGAAAAAGAGTCTATGCAAAAAAAGAGAGCGCCAAGATATCGAAAACTACAGGGATAGAGCTGAAGCACGAAAGCTCTAGCAATAGCTAAAAAGCTAATGTTTTGCAACATGGAACTACTCTACCAGTAATGACAGAGGTGGAAATCTGGCCACGTACACTCAAAGTGTGCTGCAAATATGGAATGAACACTTTCGTTCTCTGGTCGGCATTGCCAATCATCGACGCCGGAAGAGATAATCCACAATCAAGCCAAACTTAAATATAACAATGGACCGCCGGCAGAGATTTTTAAGGCCGGCGTCGATGAACTGGGCGAGACTGGCCGTGGCATGATGGTGAGAATACGCTACTACTATGCGAGAAATCCATTGTTCGATTCTTGTCTCCAGTCATCTACATTTTTCTTTCATTGTCGACTCCTCGATGTTGTCCGACAGCAACTTCGCAGTATAGTGTCGAGACAATCGGCATCTCTAGTTAAACCTTTTCAAACACTGACGTTCACATTTGACGATAAACAAGTAGGCGCCGTTAGTAGTGAATCTACACATAGAAAGCGTGTTAATTCACAACAACGCGAGAAGCTATCCCATACGTCGTTCATGGGGTGTAAGGCAAATTTAGGTAGGTCGGTTATGAGCTGACGACGTACGTGTTCCAGTTCATAACACGATTTGGCTCAAGGAATGCATGCCTGATTATTGGAATCTGAGTGTTCTATATCCTGTGCTTAAGAAATGCGATCCAAGTGTTTGTACCAACTATAACGGGATCTGCCTTTTCCCATTGCATACAAATTGCTGTCTAGTGAGTTATATGAAGATTTGAGCCCATCCCAACGAACCTGATTGGACCTTATCAGTGCGGCTTAAGACCTAGTAAGTCCACAATCGACCAGATATTCACACAACGACAGATCCTGGAGAAGACCCAAGAAATGCAGTTCGACGACTACCATCTGCTTATCGATTACTAATCTGAAATGATTGGAATCTATGGCGGAGTTTGGTATCCTTGCGAAACTGATACGACATTGTGGGATGACACTGACCGACAGGAAATCTTCAGTGAATAGGGACAAATTTTACAAAAACCATTTTCTACAATTTCTACGAGGCTTTAGGCAAGGCAATAGTCTGTCATGCAATCTTTGTAACATCATAATGGAAATGATCAAGTGGAAAGCTGCAGTAAACACGACTATCCTTAACGGAAGTCACCTGCTGCTCGCGTATGCCAATTACATAGATATCATTGACCGTGAACTGCAGAATATTACTGCGACCTTTTCGAGCATTGAGAACCAATCGGCAGAAGTGGATGTGGTGATAAATGAGGTCAAAATCAGGTTATTTGTTTCAAAGAACACAGAGTCTACGCGTTTTGGGAAGCTGCGTGCATGTTGACAACTATAACTTTGTCTACCTTGGCTTCGCCATAACCCTAGGTAACGACAAAAGCAGATCAATCTATTCTAGGAGTCTTGGAAAGAAAAATACTTCGCAAACTATTAAGAGTCAGCGTCATTACCGTCATCCAATGAATCATGAACTGTATAACGACATCGAAGAAGTCAAGCGCGTATTGCGTTGTGGTTGAAAATGATCCAGTTCAAAAAGTCTTCCGCCATAAATTCGATGGGCGGCGCAGGTGAGGACGACCAAAACCGCGTGTGGCCTTAGATAGCTCAGTGGAAGCGACGTAGATTTGCAATCCGAAGGTGCCGGGTTCGATTCCCGGCCGGGGTACTGGCATCAACGTCGATGAAAAATTAATTTTCAAACACTTTCGAGTTCTCCAGCCAACACAACTCATTCTAAATGCCTTCCATTGCAAATAACCTCGATTGCGCAAGGACCAAGGACAAAAGAAAATGATTTATCAACATCTTAAAAATAAATCAATAAAACCAGCTAGCGCCATCTGTTGTAGGAAAATGGTGGTTAAAACTCAAAAACAACATAGCAACCCTTGACACCTACCTTGTTATCTACAAAGGAACGAATAAGAGTTGCCTACAATGTTCGTATGATAATCGGATTACATGATCGTTAGAGTGCCGATAAATTGAAAAATGGGTATAAATAATTATCACCCCAGCTACATCCTCCAGCTGTAACAACAACAACGAAAACTTCATTGGATGGACTATGTGAAATTGTTATTATATAAACTTGGTGTGACAATCTATCTACGGAGCTTCGAAAAAATTTATGTTGCTGCTGCAAGAAGAAGATTATCATATACTTTATACTACTTTTATACACTCACCCACGGGTAGGAGGGTATATATCTATATTTGATACGCCCCAAAATAGTAACACTTAGAAAAAGTCATTTTAGACCTTAGGTTTTGTTTGAACCGAATACGATTCATGACTTTTTAAGTCGTTTGAGCCATGTCCATCTGTCTGGTTGTTCGGCTGGTACGCTCGATAACTTTCAAAAGACGCAACCAATTGGGTTAAAGTTTCCCCAACCCCTTCTGGTACCTTCCATACAAATGTACCATTCAGCCCATTTTAGAAATCGAGCAATAATATCAATACTCCCAACGTAATCATGTCCAAATTTCGTACTTTTTAAAGCTAAATCTAGGGTTTTGCTGAAAAAACTTGATATAAGCACGCCTCTTCTAGTACCTCCTATACAAAAGTACGATTCTGCCTACTTTAGAACTCGAGCTCGAGTAAAGCTATAACTAAATAATGCTTTGGAGATACAATTGGAAGTCTAGCAACGCCCCTTTCGGTATCTCCTATACAAAAATACCATTCCGTCCACTTTAGAAATCGAATAACAATATCAATAAACCCAACGCTATAGTGCCAAAATTTTGTTAATCAAATTTTATGTTTTTACTGAGGAAGAGGGTATATGTAAGTCGGTTTACTCGACTGAAACTTTCTTAATTGTTTTAATTACTTTCCTTAAAGAAAAACGGATTAAGACAATAATGAGACTCTCATATTATAAGATTCTATAGTTAATCTAAGGCTTCATATTGATTCTCGTGTAAAAGAGAGGAAAATGCAGCAATGTGGCATTGACATTGTATGTTGGTGTCGTTTGTGTTGTGGATTACTTAAAAGACATGGTGCTTTCGATAGCTCAGAAATGCTATCGAATACATACATTTTCCCCGTGCTTGAAGTATGCGATCAATTACATATGACTGCAATTAGAAAGAATTTACATCTTTCTCTCTTTTTCTGCCAATTTTAGTTTATATTTTTATCATTAATTATGTATATAACTTTTGTATTATAATAAATTTAATTACTTTTAATAACTTTCAAATACTTACATTGTATTAAAAAAATGAACAATAATATGTAAAGGCTTCGATCGAATGTCGGTCTCATGACTTCATAACTTCCTAAAATGTTGATAGTTGTTGAGAGGAGGGTTGAGGTTGAGGGAGTTTTAGATACAGATAGAGATATCCACAAAGCAACAAAAAACAAAACACACAGAGTATCAGTAATCCGTGGATGACTGCAATGCGAAAACTATGCAATCTTCTCCTTTCACGGGTTGTGGTTTTGTTGTGAACTCGTCGTCGTCGACTTCCTTTTTGGCACGAATAGAATAAATTTAGGTTGTTGCTACAACTGCAGTGGTACGATGGCGATGAAGCGGAGAAAGAGCTGCAATGAAAGAAATGTGAAAATATCCAATTAAATTATAATTAGTATCAAACATAACAAAAAAAAAAGCAAAAAAAAAAAATAAGGTTGAAGTTTGTTTAACTTCATTTCGGATAGAAAATTAATAGCCTTAATACATTTACATACATATAAATCAGAAATTAAGCAGCAGCATCCGTTTACTCTTAAACTATTCAAAGTAAAAAGATAGATTTTATGAGAAAATTTATAATGAATGTATACCGGGTGGAGGGTCATAGTGGTTATGGGTATGGGCAATAAACAAATGTTAATTTAAAAGTTTAATTGGATGCAAAATAATCATGCAGTCGCTGTGTTTTGCATGTATATAAACACATGTTCTAACGGATTTGAATTATATTTTAAATTTTTCTGGAGTAGAAATTTTTGGAATATATATATGGAAGAGGAAAATTTAACATTTGGTTGTTACGGAAAAGGATATATTTTAATGTTTGACAACATTAAGTGAAATGAATTATTTCATATAGACGGGAGGAACCAAACCATTCAAGAATATTTCCTTTGATAAGAGCGCCGTTGATTTTAGGAAACAATTCCATCCTTTCAAATATTCGGATTATTTCAATTATTTAATATGTAGTGAAACATTGACTCTGATCACTATCTTACCGCAGTTAAGGTACGCTTAAGGCTAAGCATGGCGAAAAACGTACGTAATAAGGCACAACGGAAGCTGAACATCGGTAAACTGCGGACCACAGAGGTAGCCGACGCCTACTCCAATCACCTAACTCAACTGCTACGGAATGCTCCAACCCCTTATAATATTACCTCGCAGTGCCAATATATAGCCAACTCCATAGAACGGACTGCAAGAAGCGTACTCGGGTACTCAAAGCCATTTCAAGAAGATGCCTGGTACCATAATGAATGTCGCAATGCCATGAGAGAGACGGTTGCTGCATACAAGGCGAAACTGCAGTCAATTGCAACGCGAGCCATTCGTAAACGGCACAGGGGGAAGAGACGAAAGGCAACTAGTCTATAAAGACGGCAATAGAAGGAGCTAAAGAAGAGACAGGATGAGTGCACAGAGTTGCTTCGAAGTAGAGGGGATCAAATACCTTATGACAAATCCTGGCAAAAGCTCATGAAAAGCAGATCGACACCAGCCACCTCTTTGTGGACTACAAAGCTGCCTTCGACTCTCCGATAAGGAATAGACTGTATGAGGCCATGTCTGAGTTTGATATTCCTGCAAAGCTAGTTTGACTTTGTAATTGTACCTTGGAAAACACCAAATCCTCGGTTAAGATTGGTAGGGATCACTCTGAACCATTCAGTATAGAAAGAGGTCTCAGGCAGGGCGATAGCTTGTCCTGTACACTATTTAATATAGTTATGGAGAAGGTGATGTGACAGGCTGATGTCAACAAATCTGGCACCTTATTCCACAAGAGCCACATGCCACTAGCCCATTCCAGTGATATAGACATCATTGGAAGAAATCTGCGGGATGTTACTGCAGTTTTCTCATCGATAGAAAAGGAGTCAGTTAAAATGAGTTTAGCGGTCAACATGGTCAAAACAAAAGTAAAGATTTCGACGAACAAAGATTCCTCTCGATGGGGACGCACCCTGACGTCGACAATTATTGTTTTGAGGTAGTAGATGAGTTTATCAACCTCGAATCTTCCGTCAACAAGAAAAATAATATCAGCCAAGAAATCAAGCGTAGAATAGTGCTCGCCAATAGATAATATATATTTTTATGGACTTCGGCAGCACTTTAGTAACACCACCTTATCTCGAGAAACGAAGAAACAGCTGTACCAGGTGTTAATTTTACCCGTTCTGTTGTATGCTGCCGAATCGTGGGTGCTTACGACAACGGACATACAGAACCTGGGAGTACATATTCGAGAGAAAAGTACTCCGAAAAATATATGAACCAATCTGTATCGACAGCGAGTTTCGCCATCGGATGAACCATGAGCTGTATGAGCTTTACCACGTATCGAAGAAGCTTAAAGAGTCATAATCCAACGACTTCGATGGCTGGGACATGTCGCCAGGATGGATGTTAATGCTCCAGCGAGTAAGGCGAACCTAAAGGACGACGCAGAGCAGGGGGACCCAATCTTCTTAGAAGGACCAAGTTGGATCTGGTAGGACAAACTGGAGAAAACACGTGGAAGACCAAAGCGTGTGAAATTCTTTAATACTTCAGGCCTAAAATTGATGAACCATGTTCGTTAGTTGTAATGGGCCACTTAAGTAAGTAAGTGAGTCAATACATTGAGCAAGTAACCGACATATAGTAAATGACGTTGCCTACATTCAGGCTTGTATATTTACAATCTTTTATAACATATATTTTAGTACGCTTATATTTGTTGCAGAGCTAGCTTCCCTGCAATAAATTTAATAATGTATAGTATATTTTAAGCAAGTTACCGACATATAGTAAATGATGTTGCCTACCATCAGGCTTGTATATTTATTATTTTATGTTGCATATCTCTCGGTACGCCAACATCCCTTTGATTTATTTCATTGAATTTTTGGCATTACTTTAAATTAGTCTAAAGTTTTGGTTTCATTTGATCCTATTATGTAATTGTCCTCCCTTCCCATTCCCTACTCATCCTGTTCTTTTTATTACATCACCGTGTGAAGCTGTAGCCAAAATGTCAAACACAAATTTTATAAAACCCCAAACCTCCTGTTAACCTGTTAACCCTTCTACTCGTGCTCGTGCTCGTGTGTTCATTCCCCAACAGCTCAACATCACAGAAAGTAAGGCCCATAGCATTACTCACAATAGTCGAGCTAAGTAGACTTTTAGTGACACTCTTATTTTGCTTTAAACAACAGCACTTTTGTGTGATTTCCGTGATGTAAATCTATTGTGTTGCCAGCTCTTTTTGCAGGCTCTGTTTTGTTGTTTCAACATAAATGCAAACCTACACAGCCCTTAGCCAACAAGATGGCAGAAAATAGGCATTACATGAAAATGACTACGGTTGTCTGCATTTGACATATTGTATGTTTTCGACATTACCTTTTATTTTTGTCATTTATCCACGTTTTTTGTTTGTGTTGTTTTGCGTTTGCATTCAAACACCAAAGCAGATGGAAATGACAATAACCACTTTGTGGTGGTACTAGAAACAGGCCAACACCCTTTGCCCATATTTGTTACCGAGCATATATACTGTAGTGCCAAACCCTAATACAACTACACCTTATTGTAGCAGCACACACATACCGAGAACACAGACTGTATATTGCTGCAACTCACTATCATTTGTGGTGTGGTGTGGTCTGGGCCATATGATTAATGTCTCGTCTACAAATTGCTATGTTTCTCTCTCTGTGTGTGTGTTTGTATGGGTTGAGGAAAAATTTGGGTCAAACCCCTCTTACCCCAAGCAACAGCTAACCAAGGCACTAATGCAACAACGACAACAATAAAAACAACAACAAAAATGTCATTACCCAGAAATATGCAAAAAAGCACAACCGACGACGGCGACGAGAAAAGAACGTAACTTTTTGGTTTGAAAAAAAGAAAATATTTAAAAAATTCTACATTGTCAATGGAAATGTCGGTGACTTATGGTATGTGCGGTTACATTATAATATCATAATGGAAAATTCCTAGAGATTTTAAATTTTTAGGCTGCATAAAAAAAAATTTAAATACTATGCAAAATATGTATTTAACCCTAATGCCGGAGAGAAAATATTTCCTCGTTGTTAACTGATGGTCTGGTGGCGGTATGCAAGGCGGCCTTAAATCCAATTTATGCTCAGAAATTCAACATGGGGACAACGGGGTCAACATAACACGGAATGGGATGCCAAAGCGAAATATTCTGAACGAAAAATTAATTGCAAATGTGCGACAAGTGAAAATAATTATGTGGTCAGACTCATCACCTCATAAACTTAGTAGATATAATCTTCACGATCTTATCAGCAAAGCTAAAAGTGCAAATATAACTTCGATCTATACGCAACACTGAAAAAAACTTCCAGTAAGTCCTTCAACCGGCCGTGTCATAGTGGTTAGACAATGCGGGAGGTACATGGTTCGATTTCCGGCTCCAGTCATCTAAATTTTTCTTTCATTGCCGGCCCCTCGATGTTGTAGACAGCCACTTCGCAGTATAGTGTCGAGTCAATCGGCATGTCTCGAACAGTGACGTTCGCATTCGTCGATAAACAAGTAGGTATCTTTTGTTGTAAATCTCATTCCTCATTCATGTGATGTAAGGGAAATTAAGTAAGTTAAGAGTCCTTCAAGTCCGGTGGGGATGAGCTAATGACGATCATGTACCAGCTCCTACGTACGGTTCCGCTTAACGAGTGCATGCCCGACAATTGGAATCTAGTAGTGTTTTATGTCCTTTACTGAAAAAAAACGTGATCCAAGTAGATGCTCCAAATATTGCGGGATTAACCTTTTACCTATCGCAAATAAGGTCCTGTCGAGTGTGCTATGTAATAGACCAAAGCCAGTGTTATCCAACCTGATCGGGCCTAATCAGTGTTTCAACAACTGACTAGATTTTCACACTGCGGCAAATCCTGGAAAAGACTAACAAAAAACAGATACCTGCTGTTCTTCGACTGTAAAGCTTCCTTCGACAGCCCGATACGGCAGAAATTACTCGAAGCCATGGCTGAGTTTAGTATTTCAGTGAAGCTGATAAGCCTTTGTGGAATGACCGTAATGGAAACGAAAACTTCAGTGAAGATTGTCAAGGTCCTTACTAAGTCATTTTGTACCAAACGAGGCCTAGGACAAGGCGATAGCCTATGGTGCGATCCCATCAACTTAGTGATGGAAATGGTACTGAGGAAAGCCGCAGTAAACACGTGTGGTATGATATTCAACAAATGCTTGCATACGCTGATGACATAGTCTTCATCGGCCGAAAACTGTGGGATGTGACTGCAGCCTTCTCACTTGACTTCTAGGGAGTCACTTTCGCGACCTTTTGCAGACTTTTACATGACACATGAGCTGATGTTTACAGCGATGACCTGAAGCTAAGCCTCTCCCTCAGTGTTTCCAGAATCAGGGGCTAGCCATTAAGACAGCCACTGAGTCTATTATGGGATATACAATCGATACTAGCAAACGGATAATCAGCTGTACGGATAGGCTGGCTGCAATAAAATCCATCATTTCTATATTACACAGTACACCACATGATTGTGGGACTCAATTCTGAGAACTGCAAGTGAAGGTTTGTTATGTCAAAGAAAAGAGCCTAAAACGTAACAAATTCCCCTATACGATACTTACTAGCTTCAAATCGATATTAAATTATTATGGCATGTAACTTGACAAAACGAATGATTCAGAATTTTTTCATTTTGGAGCTACTTTCACGTGCAGTTCTCAGAATTGAGTCCCAAATCAATGAGCTGAAAAATGTTGTACTATGTTGGGGAAAGGTTATAAAGAGGACCTAGAGTCTCTTTCGGAGTAGGCCATTTAATATGTTTCATGCGGTGTCTTTCACGGCTGACAAAGCCAAGAGGATTGGTCGTGTACCACGATTTCCTCTACTTTCTCTATCCCTTCCCCTTCTCCTTTTTTAACGGACAATCACAATGGATTAACAGATCTTCGTGTGTAGTGTGATCTACTTGTTACCAGATCTCATAATGTGTCCACAAGCTGACATAACCTTAAGTATGCGGCAGTGTCGTTGAAATTTGACCATGTGGTGCCGTTTTGCGAACATTTGAACACCCATTATGGATGAGCATTTTAAATATAAAAAATTCTGTCAATGTCTCACACATAGTTTGTATTATACTATATTAAAATCGACCGGCCGCTGTAGAAAATCCGATTTTATTTGTAATAAATTTTTAAAATAATATTTGTGAAAAAAAACGTGCTTAAAAGGGACTACGAATAACAAGTACGAAGGCTCAATGACAATGATGTTAACAACTTTAAAAAATATATAGTACCATAAGTTTCTAGGCATTATAAAATCAGTAAGATATGGTAGCATTCAACGAGGTACATTGGTTCTAAACTGCTTTATTTGACCAGCAGAGGCAGATAGTATACACGTTTCTTCGTGTGTACCTTACATATCCCTAAAATATCTCTAATGTACGTATCAATAATTGAAATGCCAATATTATAGAAAAGTATGGCATACTTGTAGGCTTTTGTTCAAACTGAAAAATGAAGCATAAGGTCAAATCTTTGTAGACATAAAGTGCTGTGAAATATAAGTAATGATAGTGATGAAAGTTGTAAATCCTGTCAATTGAAGTGGTGGTGTCAGAGAAATTGCGCTAATTATGTAGATATATGTCTGTTGTGCCTTTTTGTGTTTAGTTCGTTTACTTTAAACAGCAGATTCTGTATTAACTATATGATGCCATTGGAAATGTGTACTAAGATCGAAAAATATCTAAGTTATTGACTGATGACGCATAAAAGTTATGATTACCAGAAGAAATTACTTCAGTGGAGTGGCCTTCACAATCTGAAGGTGCCAAGTTCGACTCCCGGCCGAGACACTGGCCAAATCAATAATTTAAATGCGCTTGAAAGTGTGATATTTGATAATAGTGGCAAATATTCAAAACTTAACGTGGATTTCCATTATCTTGCTTTTGATAGGAATTACC
The DNA here is from genome assembly GCA_964034835.1 of Muscina levida. Classification (NCBI taxonomy): domain Eukaryota; kingdom Metazoa; phylum Arthropoda; class Insecta; order Diptera; family Muscidae; genus Muscina; species Muscina levida. The sequence continues at coordinate 100,620,824 of OZ035884.1, read as the reverse complement.
TTAAATGTAAATTTTTTTTATAAATAGACACTCCAAACAGACAGCACTTAAATTATTTAAATTCCCCTAAAGGTATGCTGTGTCTTTATATAAGAGAAACGCCCCTTAAATTATGCAGTGTCTTCATACAGCAGAAAAAAGTATAGATAACAAATCGTATATATAGCGAACCTAAATGAGCTTAGTATTGTATATTAACTGTTCAATTTATGACAATCTCTCTACACCTACCTTTCTCTAGTAATTCGCTGTAATGTTGATTATTCATTCAATTAAATTTGCAAAATAAACTAAATTGCATAGAGATAGAATAGCAAGCAGCTTGTTCAACATAAATAGATTTTCAAATATTGCCTAGTATTGGGCGTTTTAGCTACGCAATTGTTTTCTTTTTTTGTTCTCAATAAATGCAAATTTGTACGGTTTAGATTTTGTTTAAGCCACTATTGCTGTTACAAAATTACCACCCATTTAATGTTTTCGCTCTGTTGATTAGATTCATTTTAATTCATTTCCGCGAACAAAACGGAATAATTGTAATCTCTGCGTTGTTAACATTTACATAAAATAAAAGCCCTGTAACTAGGCAGTCGGTTAGAGGGAAAGGCAATCATCACATACAAACACACTGACACACACATTGTGTATTATATTTTGTACAAAATTGTCGTATGTAGATTTAATAAAAATGTGTTGCAATAAAATTTTGGTATTTAATTTCCGAAACACTTGCCCTGGGAACAATCTATGCTTTATGCTCTGGTGATAACATTTGATAATCAGCCTCTCATTTCCGGAAATTGAGAACTTTTCTAGGAGCTTATATGTATGTAGATATACTGTCAACGTTTACAAATGTCAATGGGCTTAGATACTATCAGGCGCCTCACGACATTTCGAACCATTATATCATGCACTCACTTACCCTAGCCAGCTTCTTGCCTCATGAGATGCCATCACCACCTATATCGCCCTTTCATAATAATCATCAGGCATCCTTGTGTTTCCCCCTTCATTGTTGTCATTATTGTCATTGTTATAGAAAATTTGTTCTATGTTTGCATTATACTGTCAATGCATATATATATATATGTATGTGTGTGTGTGTGTGTGTGTGAGCATGTCAGAATCCTTTGATAGGAAGAACAGGCAGAGCGGACGTACAGTGTATGTAGTAAAAGTTCTGGTGGTTTTATGTATTGGTATTAGTGCCGTTCAACTTTTGCCTAAGTTCGTTCCACACTATCACTATGCCAGGACGCTTCAGTATGCCTCAGTGTGAGTGTGCCTGTATGTGTTTTCTGCAAATGTATGCTCTTGGTTTTTCTTTCATTGTTTTCTTTGGGGATTTAGGTCAGTTTACATTTGCAACTCGTTTTGTTTGGTGTAATGCTCTCCAGCGTCATCATCATATACTTGTACTCCCATCGAGCTATTGGCAGTTAACATTGCTACCAGTCAGTCGGGTTTTCTCTGGACTATTTAGCATAATAGAGTTTTGGTCGTCTTCGTACAAACTAGCAGTGAGAGCGGTTAAGCAAAGCGATTTGCCAAACCCTGAAAACAAAAGAAACCAGGAAGTAGAGTACACAAGACTATGACTTAGTCAATTTGTGTGCGATAATGTGTGTGTGTGTGTGTTTGTCATGTTACAGATTGGCTTTGCCAAGCAAAACATTTTAAAATGGCCCCAACTTTATACAACCGGTTGTTGGAGGAGATCCAATGTAAACGAAAGTTATGACATATAAAATTATGGACTACCTGGCGGCATTTTCATTAAACTGGATATCACTTTCAGAGCCAGTTATATAGAAGGTGGAATAGAGCAAAGGAAAGGGGAAGATATTTAATCTACTACTAGAAATGTGTAGATGATAGAGAGAAAAGTTTGCTGAAAGGCTTTAGAGGTATTATATTTAATTATAGTTAAGAGGCGAGTGCGTGAGGAAGATGGCAAATGACATGCCAAATGCCAATATTATAGAAAAATATGGCATACTTGTAGGCTTTTTTCAAACAAAAAAATGGAGCATAAGGTCATTAGTTGGCCGATATAAGTTGATATGAAATATAAGTAATGATAGTGAGGAAAGTTGTAAATTCAGTCAATTGAAGTGGTGGTGTCTGAAAAATTTCACTAATTTGGAGCTTACGCCAATATTTTGAAGGATCAGAGAGATGATATATGTCACTTGTGCCTTTTTACTATAAACAGTAGACTGTAAATTATACTATTGGAAATGTTTAGTATGATCGGAAAATATCTGCGCCTGCAAACAAATTTGGTCGTAAGGTAACTTTAATGTTACACGTGTGACTTTTTATTAGAACGCAACAAAAAATTTAAGCCGAAAGTAAGTTCCAGACTATCTACCGGACGAAACCATCAGTTTCGAAATGAATAATGAGCCCCAATCAGACCTTGCGATAACAGGTTTCTAGCAGGGAGGGTTAAAGGTTATTAATATCAGAAAAAATTACCTTCACAATCCGAAGATGCCGGGTTCGATTCTCGGCCGGGGCACAGGACACATCAACATCGATGAAAAATTACTTTTCAAATACTTTCGACATCTCCAGCCAAGAAAACTCATTCTAGATGCTGGCTTTTCAAAAATCCAGATTGCGCAAGGACCAAGGACAAAAGGAAATGATTTACCAATATCTCAAAAATAAATCAATAAAAACTAGCTGGCGCCATCTCTTGGAGTAAAATTGCGGTTAAAACTCAAAAACTACAACTAGCAATCCTTGACACAAACCTTGCATCTACAAAAAAAAAAGGAACAAAAAACAGAGTTTCCAAAGAAAAATTTTCGTTCGGTAATCGGATTGGATGCCCAATCGAGTAACATTTAATCGGCATAAAGAATTATCATCCCAGCAATTTCATTCAGTTGTTACAACAACACCAACAATCTCAGTGGAATGTTGAAGCAGCAAAAGCGAAAATTAGTATGGAAACGAATTAACTCCGAAAACTTTGGAGGATATTCATTAGGTTTCAGTACCATAAGATGACACAAAAAACGTAGAAGCTGTCTATTAACTAACTTTATATTTCTCTGGTCACGGTAGTTACAAAAGTTATAAGATAAGCAACAAAGTTCCAACTTTTGTCTACAGATGGCTCCAACAGTAAGTGCTGGTCCATTTTGACATAACAAAAACGTCATCAGCCAAGCTTAGATATATGACAAACAAACCACTTCAACAAATTAGTGATTTTGTTTCGTTGACATGTTTTTTTGGTTGGGTGAAAATATCTGATTTTGTGCCAAACAGCCGCCATATGCATGAATTAATAATTTCCCTCTTTCATCTGAAGAAAATTGCGATTAAAGCAGATCGAGAGCTTATAAACCTTTAGGGAGATGCTGGTATGAGTAAAACAACCCAGCTGTAAAAATACTAATGTCAGCTATATCTAGTAGCATACAGTGATTCGCTCGCTTACATAGTAATCGAAGATATTAGAAGGTGTCATTTCAGTTGCAATTACGTTATAAGCGGAATTTTAATTAAGCTTAATAACTCGCTTGATTACTAAGTAAGTGACGATGTCAGTTGGTGCCATTTCAATAGCATTGTAATCTGATTTATAATGAGTGACTCTAGGTCTTTTTCCTAAGTATCTTAACCTCTAACGGGCTAGTACGGGGCAGATACAAAGAAGATGTTCCATCGTCTTGGACTCCTCATTGTCCTCACAAACACGGCAGTACTTAGTACGGTATTAATCTATCCCATTTGTTTATCAGGTGCCTGATGTTGCCGTGTTCTCTCAGCTCACCCATGGACAGGCCAACCATATACGCCGCTCGGGATCTGCTGTATTTGGGCCATAGCGATGTAGAAGTTATACAGTCGGATCTAAATATCCAACGTCTGCTGGTTGATTTCCACAATCCAATCCTCAACTAAGCTAAAAAGTTATTAAATGGACGGTTGAACATCTTTCAGAGAGTCAGGCAAAGTATAGCCTCCTATGATCTGCTTGCAATGTCCTGGGACCCAACAGAAGCTGATACCCACAGGTTTTAGTCCATCAAATTTCACCCTTTAGTTCACCCTCAACTTTGATTTATATAATATAGAATTGTTCGCTTTATTTGCAACCTGGCTATCCATATACATGATTATCCCTCTGCTAATATCAATTCCACAATACAAAATAGTCTCCGCGACTTTCTGAATATCCAGTAGCTCAGCCTGAAAAACACTGTATTCATTATGTAGCCTGAGAGTGAAGCTTACCCGGAGGTCTTCCCTGTAAATACCAAAATTCTGAGCCCTGTTCCATTTTTGAATCATCAATAAACACAGATATGGAGTCACCAAAAGAAATCCTGCCGTCATTTCATTCCAAACTTTATGGAATTTCAAAAGTTTACTTCATGGAAATTCACAAATTTCTTCAAAAAATCTGAGCCGGAGAATGTTCGCATGACCATGTATGAATTGACGGCAATTACCAGATTCCTTTAGTCTGATAGCGCCACCGGCTGCAATAGCCTTGACGTACTTGCTAGGAACACATCCAAAGCCGCTTGCGTTGTTCTTCTTCTAAACCCAATAGTCCCAATTGCAGACATAAGATATTATACACTCTGCATACCTTTAGGCGCCAAAAACCCATTTCTTTGACTGTTGGATTCAATTTGAGCAGTATCTTAGATTATCTCCACATTATCAACATTTGTGTCTACAACAGGCATGTACTATTGCCATGTGGTATTTTCTGTCACTAACAAAATTTTTGCTCATTACACATTCTAATACATTTACAGAAAACAGTACGATCATAGCTGCATATTTTAAGGGGATTATTTTCAAAAAGTAATGAATAAATTTGTTTTCATAACCAGAGCTGATGAATATTAGTCAGATGAAATTTTTGAGCCGTGAATATCACTGTGAAACATTTTCAAGGTCATTGTCTGAGGAGCGAGAAATTCCAAGTCAGAGTGTAGGTCCTAGACCTGTATAGTGAAACCCCCAAAGGGTTAATAGTTCTTCGGCAAAACTTGTTTTTTATAGTTTTGCTTATCTTAATGCTTGTTCGTTTAGATTTTCAGCTGTATCTAAAGAACCATTGCTAATTTCTGATTGCATTCTTGAGCAGAACCGGAGGGAACACCAAACTCTTAGGGGGTTTTACTATACTGACCTAGTACCTTTACCATGACTTGGAATTTCTCACCACCCATATTGGCTGTTTCAATGTGTAATTAAACCATAAATCCACAATTCTGCAACGATGTGCGTATGATTAATATAAAATCCGCATACAATTTATATTACTCATACGTTGTACATACATATGTAGCGAGTTTACATATGGTACTCGCTACATATATACAGTACAGTACTTGGGTCGGGTTCGTCATTCAATTTCATCAGCAATAACTAGTTTTCTACTTAACACTGATGCGACAACCTCTATATGGCCAAAAATTTGGATATATTGGGAAAATATATGAAATATATGACAGATTTTTGAAGATTGGTTGAAACATCAAGAAGTCATAACGAAATGCCAAAAATATTGCCTACTTTTAGGCTATGCGGCTAAAAATGGTTTTTCCCCACAATGTTGCATGGCTTATGATTATCATAATTTGTGGTATTCACCTGACTTATGGCTAGGTTATTTTGTTTCCTTTGACTTATTTTGTTTCCTTTCAACTTTATACGACTTTAAACATAAACTTAATAAAATACAAACACGAACATCACAAATGTTTGTTGATTTGATGTATTATACGGTAGTTTTGCCACTTTACTGATGGTTACAAATATCTTGCGATTAACTCAAACACTTTTGTGCCAAAATACATATGTTTAAGGCATTGATACATTGCTACAGCACCTTGTGCCCTCGAAATGTAGGCCAGACACGCAAACCACCTAGTAAATCGATGAAAACGATATTGTTGGTGTGTGTGTGTGTGTGTGTGAGAGTTGCTTTTTGCAAAGCAGGACATTCTAAGGGAGACAGAGCGAGTGAGTGAATGGAGAGAGTGAGTAATGTAAAGTTACAAAGCCATACGGCAGGAACGGAAACACATTGGCAACCACTACAAAAGTTCCAAGTCGGATGCACAATGGATTGAAATGATTCAAAATGTGTGTTTTTTGTTGTTGTTGTTGCTGTATAGGGTTGCGTGTTGAAAACAAATCAAAAAGTTACATTTCACTTCATGTTCCCTGCACACATTTCGGTTTAATGTGGTGGTGTTGGTGGTGGCTGCTATGTTTTCAGGAGAATCTGTAGCAAATGTTCGAAACATTAAAGATTGCGATAAAACCATTAAACTGCTGTTATGCCAAAAGAAGTCAGTGAATTCAATCGTATGTCCAAAGCAGATGAGCCATGGAAAGAGTTTAGATTTAAACGTATAGAAAACACATTGCATGCTTATAGGCGTTAAAGCAAATTTAAGACTTTGTGAAACAAGAATTAAAATTAATGTGGTAGAAAATTCATTAGAGATAGTTTAAAAATTGATTAAAGGGTAAAGGCGTTATTTATCAGCTCTTTGTTACACAATTCGCCGAGAATGTGGTGGTCAGTTGCTGCTAATATTTCAGTTGTGTTTGGCTAATATCCCTTGTCACAATATTGAAAATACTAGGTATCTAGTAGTTCCTTAGAACTCCATTTTATTTCCAATTTTTCCCTCACTCTCTAGAAGTTGTTTCTATTGCCATCACTAGGTTCATTTAAATCATTGACCCTTGTGCACACCTAATGAAATTATTCTCTACCTCACTAACCCACGCATACATTCATCCCCACCACATAGTTCTAGTTAATTCCGGACAAATTCTTAGAAAAATGAAGTAGTAATTGTGTGGCTATTGTTTTGTCATCACATCTTGTTTGTGCAAGACAACTCTTAATAAAACTAAAGTATACTATAGGGGTTATTACTATTGTTAATATTATCGTAGCATAAGCAGTGAGCGCAAATTGAGTGCTTCTTAAGTCAATGCCGAGTTCTTGGTTTAGTAGTGACTTTATCAACATCAACACAGCGCAGCTGGTTGAGGTAAATTTTTGTCGTAACCGCCCCGGGTACAAAACTCATCATTGACCCTTGAAATATCATAATGCTTTGTTTTATTGTTGTTGTTGATGTCATGTTTTAGCAATTGTCCCTCTCTGTCTTACTCTGTGGTGCGTTTTGCCATAATACAAAGAGGTAAACTGTTGTACCGCTACTCGATTATGATACATATTTTGGTTTTTTTTTTGTTTTGGAGAAATTGTAAGGGTTTTCTAGGATTTGGTGTCCTTCTAAGGTAGGGGAGAGGGGAACTTGTGCTTCGAAATTAATTTATTAGATTTTCTTTCTTGAGACTTTCTGTACAAGCTCAAGTGTATTTAAGGATAAACCTTGGAAACACGAGACCAAAAGTGGCCAGGCTATTGTAAGTAAATTGAAACTATTGTTATTGTATTAATGTAAGCCCTTAGGTATTAGAAGAATTCAAGTTGTCTTGCCTCCCCTCCCAAGGGCTTTGGTGCAGAAAAGGGATGTAAGTGGAATTTCGGCAAATATTTTTGTTATGTAATGAGTTTATATCTTAATGTCAGCGATAATGAACTGCCAAACTACAAATTTAGTGTTAGTCTAAAGAAGTCTCATATTTCTCATGGCAGAGAAAAAAAATGTGGTGCTAATATTATAAACATTTAAGGAAACCAGTATATTGCCTTTATATTAAAGCATACTTCAAGGCTAATGCCGGAAAATATCTAAAAGAAGTTCAACCTATACAGAGAAATTTCCAAAGAATCCAGGTCGCATTTCGTATTTCTAACACCATCATATATTTTATTTATTTCTCCTGCCTATGTATAAAGACTATTTTTATATTCTTTAATATTTAAAAAAGGTCTTTAACTTTTGTTATTTTACTAGTATTTTCGAAAATTCCCTTCGCTGCGCCTCCAGTTTACATTTATGTTGCATTACATCCTTTTCCATCCACTCCACCTCCCCCACAAACCCTTCAGCATTCAGCTATACAGCCAGCCTAGAGTTGCTATCTTCCGGCCCCGAACCCAAAGTACAAGTCAACCGAGTCACACACAACGGAAGTCTGGCACATTTCCTTAGAAATTTATGTTAGCAACACAGACATTAAAATGGAATGAAACAAAATGAAAAGAAAACAACACTTGAACATTATTTTTTCAGTTTTTCATGTTGCTGCTAATGTTGTTGTAACTTTATGCCAACATACGCCAAAGGAATCTTAAAGTGTAACATAATATGGAATAAAGATCATTAAAGAAACTTCAGAGACACAGAAAAAAGGGCAAGATGAGTAAGAGGGGGAAAGAGAAGAGTCCCGCCCCGCCAAAGATATCGCCCGTGTTTGTTATATAAAATTCACTTTTTTTTGTGTGTTATTTTGCGGCAACATCTAATCTAATCAAATAGGCATCATATATGAAAATTGTTGTATATGTATGTGTATATTTTTTAAGGAACTTTTCACAACATGATGAATTTGTCAAAAAGAAAAAATTGTTCTTGGCATGATTTAAATGCTGTTTAGCCGCATAACGACACCATGCTAAGTTCGTAACACAGTGTAGGCTTTAAAAAGTTATGAATCTATTGCGAACTCCAAAACATTTGTCGGTTGGTATAAGCTACACACTTGTCAAGGTTGCAATAATGAATGTGATAAGTGACTTTGTATACTTTTAGGATTTTTAGGTTATTTGAAATGTGTTGCATACATTTAGATGATAGTTTTTACGGTGTTCGAAAAAGAATCAATTGTTTGACCTCATAATGAACCACTCCATGCGAATCCCACCAGAAGACACAGGCATTACCTTTCTTGATCTCAATTCGACAAATGGTAAGGGTCAATGATTGACGCAGGTTCAGTTTTCCGGGAGAAGTAAGATCGATCAAAGAACGTTATACTTGTCCTGGCTTCTTGCTGGATCAGATCTAGGAATTGAGATATATCAATTTGAACTTAATAGGTATTATACAGGGGATACTGTCATATTTTCTCCCTTTTTCACGCATTTTAACCACAAAAAAGCTTGGCGTTGGGGAAATAGACTACCCTTTTCATATGGATTTGGTGCACTGAATACGAAACTGAAGTTGATTTTGCTCCAGGACATCAAAGTTCGACCCCAAAGTTATTGTTTTTGAGGTTCTGTCAAAAACCTTGCTTCATATCCATTTTCAGCGACACAAAAAACATAAAAAAGTCATAGTCCATCTCGTGCAACGGATTGGTTCACCAAAAAAAGGTCAGGGTTAGGCAATTATATTACCCTTTTCACATGTATTTTGATGCACTGAATACGAAACTGAAGTTCGTTTTGCTCCAAGTCATCAAAAATCTAAAAATTCGAGCCAAAAGACAGGATTGTTTGTGGTTATGTCTAAAACCTAACCTCATATTTCAGCGACCCCAAAAAATTATAGTAGTCATGGTCTGCGCGAGAGCTCGTCCATAGTATTGAAGCCTTTCATGCAAGTGCCCACAAAGCACGTCAGTTTTTTAACCTTAAAACACCCCAACTCTATGGGTAAAATTTTGGCATTTTTGAGGAATAAAACTGACGTACTGGAACAAAATAAACTCTAAATTCGTATTCAGCTCATCAAAATACATAAGAAAAGGATAGTCTGTTGCAACTCCGACACTATTTTTGTTGGCTGTGGAACTTACGAACAAAAAATTGGGCAAATTTCTTTTCAAGAAAATCAATAATACCGCTTTCTGCCGTTAAGCTTAACAACTTTGGTTAACATCAATCCATAACTGAAGTAATAAACTTTGAGTTTACCACATCCTCTACGCGCCATCGCCAAAGGGGTTCCTTGCCCAAACGATCAGGCAGGCAGTTTGCCTTTGGGTAACCTGACCTCCCGTAGCACCAGTTTTACTCCCTGGTCGGAGTTTGTGCTGGCATACTCCCCTACTATCTTTTTCGTAACCAAAGGGCCGGTGAAGCGATCCAACGGGAGTTCCCTCGGTTACATGGGGGCGATACTCCCCAGAGGCTCTCCAGAGAGGACACCCTTTATGTGGCACCCCTACTACCTCTGTTTGTAACAGAAGGGCCGGCAGAGCGATCCACTCATGCTTTTCTTGGGTATGTGGGGGCGATACTCTCCAAAGATCCTTCGGAGGGGACACAATGTTTGTGTTTGTAAGCTCAATATGTTGCATTGAATGACCAGATCAATCAGTGTGCGCAGCGCGACATACAATCCCGTTTGGATGGAAAACATAATCTCTGAAGCCAAAGTCGCTGCCTGCACACACAGGGTTAGAGATCTGCCCTAGATCTCTAAAAGACCTGGAAGGAGAAAGTACATTCTCACGGAGGGCAGCAGTCGGCAATATGGTCCGACATACTATCAATTCCTCAACCGCTGCCATTGTTCTTCTCATGAATTTAGATCCAACATTTGTACAGCCTACTGGGACTTAATGGTTAGAACACGAAACTATCATACGAGGGACAACAGTTCAATTCATATCTCAGTTATCTTTATTTCAACATTGTCGGCAACACCTTCGCATGTCTAGTAATGGCATGTCTAGTAAAAAGCTTGTCAAACGGATAACGTTAAACTGTAGGTTCCGTTAAGTGACTCTGAAAATAGAACCCTGTCAATTCACATGAAAGCATGCAGAAAGCAACATGTATTAAAAGGGCCATCATATAGGTGCCAGTCTGAGAGGTGTGTAGCGACTGGGATGTCTCAAATCTCTCCTTCAGTCAATATTTGTTTTTCTTTTGAAATGACTGTAACATCCTTTTTATCAAACCGCACCAAAACTCTTTCAGTTTGTGTCGTTTCTTCGATGCCATATATGAGTGAAATTAAATGAGGGTAAATGAAATGACTTTCTTGACTCTTTTACATGGAGTCATAGAGGAGATCGAATGCCCTTTCGTGAATAAATTCACTGCCTTATTCGATGCAAAGTATTTACCACAGATATCAGTTGGCAGCGAATTTTCGAAGATGCACTGTACTTTGCGATCACAGCGTTACCATCAACGATAAGAGAAGATTATAATTCAGCAAATATTTTTTTTGCTTTTTCAAAACTTGTCATCCCTAATTCAGAATCATTAAGTTGTACATTCCAGTTCAAATGATATCCGAATGTATTATGAGGAAGTATGAAACCTGAAAGGATAAGACTGAGTTGCTGAACTCGATTGTATGCACCTCCCCCCGGTGGATTTGTCATAACATAAAGTGTCTCAAAGTTAGGCTCTTTAAAATGTTTGATTCCATTGGAGATGACTTTCGGACATCTAGGATTCTCTTCAGGACCTCCATCTACAGAGTATATGACAATAGGTTTGATTTGGCCCTCATCAGTCTTGACCAGCTCGCTGAATTGTTCCATCTTCAACAAATTGTCATATATCGCCTGTTTTCATAAATTTTTCCCAATATCTCTAAATTTCTGGCCCTATATAGGCTGCCTCGTATGTGATAAATAGAAAACTGGTCAGTGCTGATGATTTTAAGTGACAACCCTGACCCAAGTAGCGAGTTTGCATATGGTAATCGCTACAAATGTATGTACTACGTATGAGTAATATACATTTTGTGCTGATTTTATATTAATCATACACACATAGTTCAAATATTGTGGATTTTTGGTCTAATGGCACAGTGCAACACATATGTAGAGAGTTTGCATATGGTACTCGCTACATATGTATGTACTACGCATGAGTAATATTGATTTTGAATGGATTTTATATTAAACATACGAACATCTTTCCAATATTGTGGTTTTGTGGCCCAATAAAACAATGCAACAATAATTTGAAGCGAGTTTGCAAATGGTATTCGCTACATATACATGTACTACGTATGGGTAATATTAATTTTGTGCATATTTTATATTAATCATACTCACATCGTTCCAATATTGTGGATTTATGGTCTTATAACATAGTGCAACACATATGTAGCGAGTTTGCATGTGGTACTCGCTACATATGTATGTCCTACATATGAGTAATATTAATTTAATGCGGATTTTATATTAATCATACGCACATAGTACCAATATTGTGGATTTTCGGTGCAATATTTATGTAGTGAGTTTGCATATGGTACTCTCTACATATTAATGTATTACGTATGAGTAATATTAATTTTGTATGGATTTTATATTAATAACACGCACATCGTACCAATATTGCAGTATATGTTTTAATGCAATCATCAATGGTTCTTGAGTTATAGCTGAAAAAGATTAAGATAAACAATTGAGATCATCAAACACTTAAGGGTTTTTTCTAAACTTCCCTAGTACCTTGACCCTGACTTTGAATTTCTCATTCCCCAGACAATAACGCCATAAATGTTCCACAGTATAATTACCATCTTGTAGTTTATTAGATTATATAGTACAATACACATACATATACAACAACTAGAGAACGACAACTTTAGCCTTCATTAGGTAAAGTACATCCATCAGCTTTTAAACCCGAATTCACCTACACATTAGCATACCTACACTTGATTTTAATCTACTGCTTTTTAACGTACTCTATACCCTCAACGTGTTAATCTTTCGCACCATAACTCTATTAAGTCTTAACACGTCAGTGGCCAAATATAGGCTTTCCTTACTTCCACTTTCCCTTAGTGGCTTATATTTAGTATAAATTGCCTTGAATTGTGGCGATAGCAAAAAAACGATATCCACTCACACCCTCCCACTTTTGGTCACCAGTCGAAATGAAACGACGAACCTTACACACACACAAAAAGTCGACAGGAAATCACAACTTTATGACTATATTCTCACCTCAATTGATTGCCTCATTTGTTTTTCTTCATTCCTTTTTTCCTTTCGAATTCTTGCTAATGCCATTTACACAACCAAGTTTCCTGACTGGTTTCTATGGCCGAACATTTCTTAGACGAAAACTAAAGACATTTATTACAGTTTACACAAAATTAAGTACAATGCTAATGGCCAATGGCATCAGTCCCTCCTATCGAGTCCGTCGAGTAAATGAAACAAATGACTGCAGTATGAGAGGAACAGAAACGCCTTTGCCACCCACCTGGCCCTAAGCTAAAAGCTTAAGGACTCTAAGAAAATGAAATGGAGTAAAAGTGAAACGAACGAAATGCTATTCGAGTTCTTCTTTTGCGTTTTCAGTTTTATATTCGATTTGATAAATTTACTTCACAAATTGTGAACTTCATTTAGAACATTTACTAACAAAACGATGGGTGTTATAACATTTTTCCTGTACCATCAAGTTTTTGCTCCGCCAATACTCTAGAGTAGAGTAGAGTATGATGTAGCCGAGACTACATGGAAACATTTATAGAATTTAAGTAAAAAAGTCAAATGAAAAATACAATAAAATTGTAAAGAGAAGAAAACAGAGGCAAGAACCAAAGACCAACAATAGGGAGGGTTAGGTTAGTCCATTCCTTTGAAGGGTGACGTTTGCGTTTTCATCTCAAACATCCTTTCCTCTTATAATGTGATATTTGAAGGAGTTTTCTTGGTGTGTCTGTGTATATCTGTTTGTGTGTGTGTGTGCGTGTGTAAATATCCTTTTGAGTGTACCAAATTGTTTCAACGCCATTGAGTGGAACAGTCGTTGTGTCTGTAGGTCGGTCTCTCATTCTACTTAATCTCAAGAGGGTAATTTATGATCATCATTTGTATTGTTAAAAGCATTGGCAATGAAACGAAGACATTCAGCACGAACATCTCAAAGACAAAAAGCTCCAGCGTAGTTGGTGGCTCGTTGTTAGATATCAAGTGGTCAAATGGGGAAATAGTGAAACAGTGGCGCAGGCAAAGAAATTTCAAGAAAGACGAGCAGACAGGATGGTCTATGGTTTGAACATTTTTGGCAATAGTAAGTAAACAATTCCGCACTTTTTTGAAATGTGTATGCTGGATCCACTTGCTCTATTTTGCAGTTTACCACCCATATACCTCCGACCTCGTTTCGCATTTCTAATGCGTCTAGTGTCGTCAACTCTATATATGAAAAACGCAAATAGGACAATTCAAAGATACCGTATTACAGCAAAAGTCACGACGCAAAGAACAAAAAACAATGTGCAAGACAAATGTTAAAGAAAATGTGGATGTGTCGAGAAAAAAAACTAAATCGAAAAGAAAACGTATCTAAAATGTTGAAAATGAAAACTTGACTGTAATACCCACCCACATTCTAGGTCGAAGATACACTGGTATCTATTACATTTTTTATGTTGAAACACGCACACACACGATACACGAAAACACATAAAAAAACAGCCATAAACACTGTCTCACATACACAGACACTCGACGCACACACACATACAGACAGACACCCATAAACAAATCCTAGCAATCTATGTATGTAGCTGTGGTTGTACACGCAACATATATTGTCGTTGGGAAAGAGATGTGGTGTATATACTAGTGTATGTGGCTGTGATATGTGTGACCATGTTATGTTGTCGAGGCGTACATGTTTGCTATTTCTCTTTATAGAGCGGGGGAGGGAAGGGGGGTTTAAATAGATAACTAAAGTAATTTATTTTGGTATGGAGGTCATAACGGAGCACACAGAGCATACACTCCCAACTACTCGTTTGTGAACGGAAAATGTCACATACACAGAAATATATACATATGTATATTAAAACACGCGTATGTAGATAAGTTCGAGTATTAGTGTATGTGTGTGTGTGTGTATGTGTACATAGTATTTACTACATCTACATCTAGTACACTATCTAATATGCATAACATCTAATACGTACACATATCACTTACGCATCATGGATATTTTACACAAAATATTTTTGCTGCTAAATGAAAGAACTTAATTAGAAACTAGGGATTAAAGCTAATCGAATAACCGGATTATATACTCGGTTGGTAAGTGATTATATAGCGGGTAGACATATTTTGCTTTGTAATCTTCATTTGGAACACGGTAGATGACAGCAAATCCTTTATATGAAACTTGATAAGTAGCTGTCTTTTAGTTAAGATCAGTGTTGGGCATTTCATAGCCTCGCGAGGGGAAAAATAATCGTTTTTTTTCACACAGCCACGATCAACAATTTACACCTGCTCGAATGTTTTGATTGACTTAAAGCAGTCAGTCTCTGCTTAAGTGTTATAAAAGCAACCCAACACACGCTTGTTACGCAGACAACTCAAAAATAAACACAAGTAAAGACATATCTCAACGATTGTTGGGATATCACGATTGTTAGGAGAGCAAAACATTTCCACCATGTACAATTCAACAGGGCGCACGCTTCTCGTGCGACCGCATACAAGCACACCATATTGTTATGTGCGTGCATTCAGGAATGCCTACCAATGGTTTTAATTAACTCAAAATGTTTTTACTCAGGGATTCGGAGCACTCCGTAGGGCTTCAATGAAAATATTTTCGCTACCGCTTCACTCTACGCCTTTCATCCTTTTTTCTGAAAGTTTTAGAAAGATTAATTGATATGTATTTAAGGACATGCGTTCATCGCAGAAAGATCAGTTGAAATCGCTACCCATGACGTGGTTGGCTTTACAGAACACAATCTAAATTAAGGTGAGTTCAATTTAGCTGCCTTCCTGGGTAAACAAAGGGCTTTCAATAATGTGACGTCATGCGCAATAAGGAACTCTTTGGAGATGTGTCACGTCTGCTAGCGAATTGTGTGGACTGTATGATGGGAAATCGTGTCGCCTACTTCGCAACTTGATGCAAGCTGCGTGAGTCCTGTACCCTCTTCTTTGGGTCCTTGTGCTAAATGGAGTACTGATATTATTCAATGAGGGAGGTACGAAAATTGTGGCATATGCGGACGATGTGGTTTTTGTTGTAATAGCTGGAGGAAGTAGCTGGGGTGATAATTCTTTATACCGGTTTCAATTTATCGGCACTCGTTCGGGCATATAATCCGATTATCATACGATCATTGTTGACAACTCTGTTTCGTTCCTTTGTAGATAACAAGGTTTGTGTCAAAGGATTGTTGATGGAAAACTTCTACCATATATGTGTGACCTAATACAAAGTGATCTTGGACAAAGTTGCTACGACCAGGACCTGTGGTCTGGGGGTAAATCCTCAGAAAACGGAATTGGTTCTCTTTACTCGTAGATATAAGGTAAATGACTTTAACCCGAAGAAACTGATTAGGGTGGAACTGAAGCTCTCAACCTAGGTGTTGTCCTTGATCAGAAGCTTAATTAGTCAAGGATTATCGAGGGGGTAAATACTCAAAAAAACGAAATTGGTACTGTTATGGCTGTAATGGGGATTACGAGGCTCAAAAGTTGTACACAGCAAGCGGCTTTGCATGTGTTTCTAAAAATTCAGCCTCTGGTCTTGTACGTCAATACTATTGCAGCCAGAGGGGCTTTCAGTCTGTGGAAAACTAGCGATAGGCATCAATCCATACATTATCACGCTAAGTTTCTCCGGTTTATTGGGTAATAGCGTTTATTTTCATATGCAAGCTCGTACTGATTTTTTGAAGAAATGTGTAGATTTCCATGAAGTGAACGATGCAATTCCGAAATTTGGAATTGAATTACGACCGGACTCCTTATGGTGACTCCATTGCTATCTTTACTGACGATTCGAAGATGAAACATGGCCCAAGAGCTGGTGTTTCCAGCAAAGACCAGCAGCTCAGCCTCTCTTTCAGGCTACGTAATGAATACAGTGTTTTTCAGGCTGAAGTACTGGCCATTCAGAAATCCGCTATAGTGGGATGTATAATTGATACTAGGAGACAGATAATCGCCTGTGTGGATAGCAAGGCTGCCATAAACGCAATCAGTTTTACATTGTGTAAATCACAGCATGCATAATTGGTGAGGAACTGTAAGGATAAATTGAATGGACTAAGGCCTCTGGTAGTCAATCTCTGTTGGGTCCCAGTACTTTGTGAGATTCCTGATAATGAATCAGCAGACTTATTGGCCAGAGATGCTATACTATGTCTAATACTGACTCTCTGGAAGATTTTGAAGCGCCCATTTGTTACTTTTTTGGCTAAGTGGAGTATTGGATGTGGAAAACAGCCAGCAGATGTTGAATCACCAGAACCGTCGTGCCTCAGAGTCATATGCAGAATATTGTGGCACAACATTTTCAGCAACACGGATCTCAGGAACATAATCAGCAAGGGAGCTTTGCTGAAGCAAATCAAACGCAAAAAAATTGTGATTGATCGGCCATACTATCAGAAAAAAGCCGGAAAGTATCACAAGGATGACCCTAGAGTGAAATCCTCAAGGCTCAAGAGGCCCTGGTCGACCCAAGAACAACTGAAGACGAACGATACTCCAAAAGCTGGGACAGTGCAATCTTAAATAGGAAGAAACTAAAATAACTGCAGCAAATCGAGTAAGATGGAGATGCTATGTGAAAGCCCTTGGCTCCCAAGAGATGTAATGAAAAAATATTGCAATATCAATCACCTGACAGGCAAAAGGGATAGATTTATAACGTGTATGTTAGGACAAGGAGGAGTTCGAGACAGTGGAACATATTCTGTGTAATGAAAAAAAATTGCAATATCAATTACCTGACAGGCAAATGGGATAGATTTATACCGTGTGTGTTAGAACAAGGAAGAGTTCGAGATAGTGGAACATATTCTGTCGTAACTGTCCCTTTCTAGCCAGCAAGAGACTAAGATTCTTAGAGAAAAGTTATATCGAAAACCTGGATTCCCTCTCCTCAGTCCGAGTAGGCGATTTAATAGGTATCATGCAGTGCCTTTCATGGCTAACCTGGCCAAGATGACGATGGGGGTTCCCTCGAATTTCTCTTTTTCTTTGTCTCTCCCCTCTCTACTGCTTTCTCCACCCCTTTCTCTTTTTTTCCTACGGACAATCGGTGTGTATTGTGAACCGGTTTTAACGTATACACAACCTAACCTAACCTACATCCCATAAGTGAGATAATGGAGAGCTTCTCACACTTGTAGTCTTCGACAACAGGACCCACAGTTTAATGAGGAATCCGAGCGTCAGCTGTATCAGAAGCTTTTACTAGACTCGACTACTACAAAATTGCGGTCGAAACCATCGAGGGGTTTGCCGGCCAAAGAAGCGTAGATGACTGAGACAGAAATAGAGCCCTGGACTGTCGGATCTAACCATCATGCAAAGGTCGACCGTAATCGGAGTATATTTTATATAAATATTGTGTGCCTACAATACATAAATTATAACTTATTACAGCAAATGGTGTTATTTTCCATTAAGGGGTTCATAACCTTCTTAGTTCTAGCATCATAACGTTACCTTATGTTTATATTTTATCTGCAATGTATTTCAAATCATGCTTTTCTTGTATAGTTTCGACCTGCATCATCAAATTATATAAAACCTTGTAATAAAGAAATTTTACCCATCTAAATTGTAAATACCTCAAGCGTTCTTCTTGAGGCAAATAAAAATGTCCGCTGTCTTAATTAAGAAGGTACAATGTCCGGGTAATAAACCAGTTATTTCTTAATCTTATACCTTCGAAATTAGCCACTACTTGTGGAACTTGCCTACAGTTATTCTTATCTTTCATTTCCACCGCTTTATCACTTTTTCACCTCACATGTCGTACATTTCCCACTACTGCTATACTGCCATCTCTCTTGGGTCCTTTCATACTTCTAGTTAATTTTCTTGTCTCTTTTTGTGTCGTCCCTTTATTAACCGAATATTCGTTTATAGATCGTCCTGTAGTCAGTTATACCCATGACTCGTCTAAAATACAATCATCGGTGTCTGTTGTTCTCCGTTTGCTGGAGTGGTGGCAGTAATAAAAATGGCTAAAATAACACAAAATGTTGGTCATATGTTGTCATTGTTTATTTGTGCCATAATAGAAAATTGTTTTTCTTGGAATTTGCTATTTTCACTCTGCAAAGTTTTTTGCTTGACTTTTCTTCGTCTATATTGCCTTTTTTGCAATCTTGTTTTTATTTTGCTAAAGGGATTCATCGCTGGTAATGATGGTCCCTTATTGCAATTTTCTTAGAAATGTCTCGTCGGTTATTTATATGAGACTTCGGTTTGCTGGTGATAATGGAAGTTGGGCTTCTTAGACACAGGCAATTAAATCTGTACGTTGACTTAATAAAAAGTAATATGTATGTTAGGTGTTAAGAGATTTCAAATTCATTGCATTAAAATTAACTTAAACACCAACTAACTCGATTTGATTGTTAAGCTCGACAAGTAAATAAAAGATCCTATTGGTATATGGCATTAGCATTAGCCTCCACATTATTAACATAACTACACATAAAAAAAACTTTTCTCTCCAAAGAGTGAAATCTCTCAAATGAAATCAGATTCTGTAGCAAAAGCTTAATAATATAATAATTTCTTGGGCTTTCGTAATATCTTCATAAATTACTTATAAACTAAATATTATTACCATTTCAGGCTATCAACACAATATTGCCTATCTTTTACATATATATCAATAATCCCTACCCAACACACTGACCCCTAAATTATGCTGTGATTCCAATTTAGTTTCATCGTGTATTTTTGGTTTTTTCTTTCATTTCTTCAAATTCCATTAAATTTCTAAGTGAAAATAGCTTTAGTACTTAACATATTTGAATTCCATTAGCTTTTGCTTTAGCAAATAATAACATTTTATCTCTGAAAACTATTTACCATTCATCACTAATACCACCACCATCAACTCCTACAGATATGCTATATTTTTTGTGTATTTATAAAAATGCCAAGATTTTCATTACATTAAATACAATATTTATTTTTCGCTTTTATAAAAGCTACCAAAGGAAATTAAGACATTGTTTAATATAACTAAATTCAATAGGATTTCTTATAATTTAATGTATATTCATTTTATCTTTTGCCTAAATGTATGCCATTAAATACACTCACACACAGCAACGACGACACAACTTTATGGAATACTAATACTCATAGAAACGAAATGGAATCGTTAACCAAATGCATATATTAACGGAAGAGAAATCGAAAGCACACACACACAGCACACTGTCGAGTTCAATCGAGTTTTATTGCAGTCCTCCCCTCCTCGCACCACCGGTTTCTTTACATTGTCAGGAATCGGCCCATTGAAGGCCCCTGCCTCTCTCTCTCTCTCTGTCTCTACCAGCCAGTTAACACAATGATCTATTTACATAATCTTAATCTAAAGCTGTATCCATTCGTTTACTTTGTTGTATCGTAATCCTATTAAAAGTCGGTAATAAAAGAAAATACCCAGAAACGGGAATGTTAAGCTGACGTGGGGGGGAGGCGAAAAATGTGTTGCATATTTTTCGGGTGGGTTGTCTTGGGGCATAGTTAAAAATCAGAGAGAACTTCCTCCCGGCTAGTAATTTTCCTTTTTCGGTTTGTTGATTTAACTGTCCTCGTGGGGAATGCCCGAGAAGCACAGGAGCAAAAGGAAGGTAGGTAAAAGTGGCAAAGAAATGAAAACATTGTGATTTTTATAGCGCCTTAATACAATTTATTTTAATTTCTTATTTTTGCTGTATGGTTTGAAATATTTGTATCCTTGAGGGAGTGTTGTATTTTCTCAACGAAAAAGAAAATAAAAATAAAAAAACGGGAGGAGAAAATATCAGAATGCAGGGGATGGCCCCAAAAACAAAGACAGTAAAAGTCATACATTTAAGAGAAATTAGCAATTCAATTTTTCGGCAGTGGTGATAAAAACATGCCAGTTTCTAGGGAAAATTGTGGTTTTAATGCTTAAATATCCCCTCTTAGTAAACATTTATGTTTTTCCCCAAATGAAGGTAAAAGAGCGACACAGGGCAATTGTAGGTGAAAACACTAATGTATAGAAAATGGTTTTATATTAGTAGACTATGTTAGTAACTCTTACTATATATTTGTGGAATGGGAGTCACGAGGGAAAATCTGTGATGAAACTGGTTATTTGCACTGTAATCGCTTGGACAGACAGCCGGATACCCCCATAAAGAGCTGGTGTGTATGGTAGATAGGAGTATTATTTTCCGATCTTGATCAACCTAGAACATACATATTAAATTTCAACTCGATTGCTCCCAAACTACGTCTGTAATATTGGGAACAGATGGACACCGCCAAAAAGTGGGAGTTTGCATGGCAGGTTTAAGTAGTTTATATCCGATCTTACTCATATTGGAACCTAAAAAAAAGCTTGTATACCAAATATCAGATAAATAGCGGCTGTAATCGGATCGACGCACAGACGGACACCCCCAAAAAGGGTGTGTTTGTATCTTGCTCATTTTACAACTTATCCTCCTTTAATAGAAATATAAGCTCGCATATAATATCTCAGCCCGATATTTTTTAAACCACGGCTGTAATCGCGGGGACGGATAGACGGACACCCAAAAGAATGGGAAGGTTTTATGGGGAGTGGAAGTATTCTTTCCATCTTGTTTATCTAAGAACGTTACTTCAGCTTGGAGTAAAGAAGCTTTCGTACCAGATGTTAGCACAATAGATCCTTAACTACGGCTGCAATCCCTGAGATAGACTCCACAAGTGTCTGGTGAACAAACTTTTCATATCACAGGTCATCTTAACCTAGGCAGTGGCATAGAAGATGATCCCTAGTCTCCCCTTCTTCCTCATCATTGCAGCTTCTACACCAATCATTGTAGGAAAGCTTCAACATCTTAGCGTGTTTACCCATCATGGTAGGTCAAATTTGGTTGGTCGCTGTGGCAACGCGCCTTACAGCTCCATATTTGAAAAGACTGTATATCATACACCATTATAGGTACAATGTCGAGATTTAATACACATGGTGGTCGTACAAGAAAAAGTACATGTTTGCGGAATGAGGGCGGTGCCACGCCCTTACCAGTGCGTTGGAACTTTGGTTACCAAATATGTATGTCCCCATGTCCAGCAACCCATGTGAGGGTAACCGTCGTATTTCTAGCTATCTCCTTTAGAGACGGCTAAAGCTATAATTTTCAAATTTGAAATGTAGATTCCTTTTATAACGTAGGCGGACTGCAAGGGGGTAAAAAGGACCTGGAAACGCCCCATACAGCTCGAAATTTGAAATGGCTGTATTTCATAAGCCATTATAGGTACGACGTCGAGATATGATACACATGGTGATCGTACAGGAAAAACTACTTGTTTGCGGAATGAGGGCGGTGCCAAGCCCATACCCTTGCTTCGGAACTTTGGTTACCCCTTGTGAGGAACTTTAAATTTGGAAGGTAGATTCGTTTTATGACTTAGGAGCTCACTAAGAAGGGAGTTTTGAAAATTCGGACTGCAAGGGGCTAAAAAGGGCTTGTTAATGCCCTATACAGCTCGAAATTCTAAATGGCTGTATTTCATAAGCCATTATAGGTACGACTTCGAGATATGATACACATGGTGATCGTACAGGAAAAACTACTTATTTGTGGAATGAGGGCGGTGCCAAGCCCTCACCAGTGCGTCGAAACTTTGATTTTTACATATGTCCCTGGGGCAGATGTGAGTGTAACCGTCGTATGTCTAGCTATCTCCGCCAGAGACGGCTTAAGCTATAACCCCGAAATTTAAAACGTAGATTCCTTTTATGACTAGAAGGGGGTAAAAAGGGCGTGGCAACACCACATACAGCTCGAATTTTAAAATGGATGTTTTTCATACACCATTATAGGTACGATGTCGAGATTTCATACACATGTTGGTCGAACAGGAACAATATCTTGTTTGTATAAAGTGGGCGGTGCCACGCACTCTTTTAAAGGACCGATTACAATGAAATGTTCACTGCTTGGTACCGTCCGTAGGGCCTCCACGTTAGGCTACATGGAAACATATTTTAAAAAATCGGCGTGGCACCGCCCACACAAACCAAAGTTTCAAACGGTGATATCATATCACGGCCCATTTATGGTATAAGGATGAGATTTGCTACATACATTTGTTACTAATACAAGCAGGATTAAGTCTCGCTGGAAAATGGGTGGTGACACGCCCCTTTTGAAAAACTCATTATATCGGTCATATTAATGGACCGATTGCGATGAAATTTTCCCAGTGATGTACTGTGCGTAGGTTCTATATCATAGGGTACATGGGAACATAATTAATCAAATGGGCTTGGCACCGCCCACACAAACCAATATTTCAATCAGTCACATCATCTCACGAGCCATTAAAGGTATGAAGATAAGATTTGCTAGATATGTTAATGGTACAGGGAGCATTACGTCACGCTTCGAAATGGGCGGTGACACACCCTTTCTGAAAAAATCATTATATCGATCATATTAATGGAGCGATTGCAATGAATTTTTCACTGTGCGATATCGTCCGTACGGCTTCTATTAAAGGGTACATAGAAATATAGTTAAACAAATGGGCGTGGCACCGCCCACATAAACCAAAATATCAATCTGTCATATCTCACGAGCCATCAGATGTAAGAAGATGAGAGTTGCTACAGATGCTACTGATACAAGGAGGACTACGTCCCGCTGGTAAATGGGCGGGGACACGCCCCTTTCTGAAAAAAATCATTATATCGGTCATATTTAATAACCAATTGCAATGAAATTTTCACTGTGTGAAACTGTCCATAGGATCTATATTAAAAGATATATGAAACCAGTAAGAAAGTTCCAATCGGACATCTATTATATTGATACTATTACTCCAAACCCAAAATGGGCGGAGAGGTGCATTTATATAAGTGGTACCAGAAGAGGCGTGTCTAGACTTCTAATTTTTTTCTCAAAAACTTTATCCTGATTGAGATTTATTAAATACGGAATTTGGAAACGATCGCTTTAGGTCTATTAATAATATTCACTGATTTCTAAAGTGGGCGGTACCAGATGGGTATCGGAGGTACCGGATGGGGCGTGGCTAGACTACCAGTTTTTTTTTTCAAAACTCTATCCTGTTATAGCTTTAGTAAAAAACTCCGTCTCTAAAGTGGGCGGCAAGGTACATTTGTATGGAAGATACCAGAAGGGGCATGGCCATGTAGCCCATTTGCAATACCGTAAGTAGTTTTTGGGAAATATTAACTCGTACAAAATTTCAAAACATTTATTTGCATCTTTTGAAAGTTATCGTGTTTACCAGCCGGACAGCCAGACAGAGAGAAGGACATGGCTCCAACGACTTGAAAAGTCATGAATCGAATTTGGTTCAAAGAAACCTAGGGTCTAAAGTGACTCCTTCTGTGTGTTCCACTTTTGGGTCGTATCAAATGATAAAATCCCTCCTACCCGTATGGTGGGGGTATGAAAAATTAGACAAAGGGGCTTGGCACCGCCCATACAAGCCAAAAGTACAATCGGTCATATCTTATCACGAACCAGTAAAGGTATGAAGGTGAGTTTTTCTACATATGTTACTAATACGTCACGCTGGAAAATGGGCGGTGACATGTAATAGAAAAGTTGTACGATAAGATCAAATTTTTTCAAATTTGTATTTGCCCTAAGAATAAGGGGGGGGGGGAAGTTAAACCATCGACCAGGGCACACATCTAAAGCTTTTGGGGTAGGTTATAAAACGTATTGTAGGTTTGCCCGAAAGCAGATACCATTATTTTGAATGGATATAAAAATGTAAGGGTATCAAATGATACGATACCTTCGATACCATAAGATACCAAAACCCCCACAGTGTCTTAGTGGAAAAATTTGGTAATAGAGTAGGCAGCGTTATATTAATAGGCTAATCAAAGCTATTAAAATCAAAAGATCAAATCGAACTATTTGTAAATACCTTTTGGGTATGCAGCAGTATTTTGTCATTTTATCTCTAGTTTATGCCATGTATAGCATTCCTTCAGGAGCTGATAAGTAATTTAATAAAATTTTGATAAACAAGTTTTCGAATTTAAACCAATGAAGATTATCAGATCTAAGTTATCGCCCTTACAGAGCTCTTCAAAAGCATTGTTAAAAATTTAATTGCCCCCTAAAGTAGGCAACATTAACAATTTAAAAGTCTAATAAAACTGATTAGGATGCTATGTGGCAATTCTAATTCTGGGCCTCTTTGTTTGCTCCTTTATACAATAGCCACAGAATGACAGAATGTACATCCGTGACGTCCTTAAAATACATTTGTGGTACATGAAGTCCAAGAAAAATGTACAACAGTCGTGGGCTGGGGGGTCTCTTCATTTTATTGTTATGATTTTGGCATTAAATTAAATAAATAATGGCAGCTGTAAAGAAACAGCAAATGGCCGAACAACGAACCGTCATGAAACATTGTTTAATGTTATTTAGCTTTTAACAGGATTTCCAGGACTTTTATTGGCATTGATTCCTAACCAATATCTGGTAATAAAACAAAAACCGTCAGTCAGCCTTCTGCGTAAGTTCACGACTGATGATAAAGTTAATGTTTTCGGCTGCTTTACTACATAGTTGGAGTATACGAAAATGAAAAGTACTTAAATTGTATTTATTTTGACAGTTTTCCCATAAAACATCAGCAAATACTCTTCGAGAAAACAAACACTCAACAACGACTCACTCTCCCAACACCATATAACTAACTATAAACATAAAATGTTAATGTTGTGTTGCTGTTGGTGTCAGCGTAGCTGCTGAGTATCCTTGTTTCGGCATTTGCAGAACCCGGCTAAGTTGTTGCTGTTGCCGTATTTGGGCCGCTGCTACAGAGGGGAGTGAGTAAGGGATGGATGATTGTATCTACCATAACCTTTTAATGTTATAATATATTTTCAGTAGCGCTGCTGCTTTCTCTGACTTCCTTTGTTTCTGCTTTTGTCTTGTTAGCCGTTTGCCGTTGCCCTTGTGTTTTTTATATGTTACATTGCTTTCATGACATTTGCCAAAAGCTATCAGCAGATACATTTATTTTTTCCCGCATTTTTCTTTTCCACGTCTTTTTTCATCATTAGGGTTTTCTAAACCCCCGCAACGATGTAGAAAAAACAAAAAAACAGAGCTGGTTTCTCTTTAAAAAGGGAAGAAAAACTGAAAATGTTATTTGATTCTCAGGGACAAGGAACAAATAAAATGTTCTGGTAAAGACTCTGAACTGAAGAGTTATTAAAGGTTGTTTGAATTAAAAATTTTACTCATAGTTGACCTGGATTATGTTACTGTAAGAAGTTATAATTATAGTTCCATATTTCTATAAAAATGAGCCAGCAACATCTGAATATTAATAGTGGGAAGATATATATTAGACTAACTGAACCGACAGAGAGATAAAATTTGAAGCCCAGATACTACTCGATGACACGAATACGAATATGCAGACGAAATTTTAACTTTGGATCAATCGTCGAGGCAAAACTGTATTTTATCCCTAGAGAGATCAAATTTGACACCCAGATACTACACGAATAAGAATATGCAGACGGAATTTATATTTTGGATAGGTGGACGTAGTGGGCATGGGGAAACTGTATTATGGACGTAGAGATATAAAATTTGGTACGCAAGCTGTACTCGACAACTCGAATATGAAAATGCAAAGAAATTTAAATTTTTGATAAGTAGGCGCGGCAAAACTGTATTTTAGCCCTAGATAGATAAATTTTACGCCCAGGTAGTACTCGACGACACGAATACGAATATGCAGACGACCAGTGGACGGAGTGGGCGTGGCAAAACTGTGTTCTAGCCCTAGAGAGAAAAAATTTGGTAATTTGGTACTCGACAACACGAATATAAATATGCAGACGAAATTTAAATTGTGGATCAGTGGGAGGCGTAGGCGTGGCAAAACTGGTACACAGACAAAACTGTATTTTAGCCCTAGAAGGATACAAATTGGTACAAAGATAGTACTCGACAACACGAATATAAATTTGCGGACGAATTTTGGATCAGTGGGAGGAGGTTGGCGTAACCAAACTGTATTTTAGCCATAGAGAGATACAATTTGGTACATGGATAGTATTCGACACTTCTGGTTCAAAATTGCAGACGAAATTGTCATTCACAATCAGCGGGCGAAGGGGACCTACAGTCGTAATACACATTTGATACAAAGATAATATTCGATGCGAAAAAGTACAATTTAATTTAAGAAAAATTACATTTATTGTACCAAAAAGTACAATTTAAAATTTAAAGGTGCAATAAATTGTACCAAACACAAAAATAAATTTCAAACAGAAAGTACAATTTATTGTAACAAAAAGTGCAGTTATTGTACTAAAAAGTACAATATTTTGTGCCAAAAAGGGCAATTTATTGTAACAAAAAGTACAATTTATTGTACTAAAAAGTACAATTTATTGTATTGAACTAACTTTTATTGTATACAAAAAGAACAATTAACTGTACCACAGAGTACCTTTATTGCAACAAAATGTACTTTGAATGTACTAATAAGTACTTTTATTACACACAATTAAAGTACTTCCACTTTACCAAAAACAATTTTAATTCTGCCAAAAATTATTGTAATATTTATTTTTTTGGGTTCAAATTTGCAGACGATATCGTCATTCTCATTCATCATCATCGCCATTTTAGCTTTAGAGCGATAATATCACTGTGCTAGTTTTGAGAACTTTTTTTTGCCGACAAACGGGGCACCCGGTGAGTTAAACTAAATCGACTGTGCTGAATCGAATGGCGTTCGCCGTTTTTTTAGGTTAGCTCTTAAAAAAAAGTCAGGGGGAGTTAAAGTTTCCCCCTTTTGGCCTGTTCTTGCAGAATACCGGTATATAAAACTATGTTTTTTTTACATCTGAGGTGTAGGGTGTGTTCAGCAACTTTGTAGAAAATATTATGCCAAATATTTTTGTTGAACATATTATCCCTCTAACTGCCCCTCATTACGGCTTTTTTTTGGCTTTATTCTAACAAATCGTAAAAAACACCCCGAAAAAGAGGAAGGGCGGGGATAAAATGTTCTACAAAAATGTTGGCCATAAAATTTTACTATATACGTCAGAACACACCAAAACCCAAAACTTAACACAAACACCAAAAACGAATCAAATTCAAGATTGCCCACACACAAGGTATGCAACCATATATGGTGAAATAAAAAAAAAAATCAACTACATATTAATTTAAATTTTTTTTTATTATTTTGATATTCAATCAAAAGAAATTTCAGAAAAATTAAATACATATTTTTAATCCTACAGTTAAAAAACGTTTAAAACGTTAGCTTTAACCACAAAAATACCTTTAATTTTGAATAGCAAATAAATTATAAATTTTATTTTTTGTAGGATTAAAAATATGTATTTAATTTTTCTGAAATTTCTTTTGATTGAATATCAAAATAATAAAAAAAAATTAAAATTAATATGTAGTTGATTTTTTTTTTATTTCACCATATATGGTTGCATACCTTGTGTGTGGGCAATCTTGAATTTGATTCGTTTTTGGTGTTTGTGTTAAGTTTTGGGTTTTGGTGTGTTCTGACGTATATAGTAAAATTTTATGGCCAACATTTTTGTAGAACATTTTATTCCCGCCCTTCCCCTTTTTCGGGGTGTTTTTTACGATTTGTTAGAATAAAGCCAAAAAAAGCCGTAATGAGGGGCAGTTAGAGGGTTAATATGTTCAACAAAAATATTTGGCATAATATTTTCTACAAAGTTGCTGAACACACCCTACACCTCAGATGTAAACAAAACATAGTTTTATATACCGGTATTCTGCAAGAACAGGCCAAAAGGGGGAAACTTTAACTCCCCCTAACTTTTTTTTAAGAGCTAACCTAAAAAAACGGCGAACGCCATTCGATTCAGCACAGTCGATTTAGTTTAACTCACCGGGTGCCCCGTTTGTCGGGTTTTTCAACTAGCATAGTGTATTTAATACACAGATAATACACGATACCAAAAAGTACAATTTAATCAACAAAAAGTACATTTATTGTACCAAAAAGTAAATTTGTTGTACTAAAAAGTACAATTTATTGTTAGTAGGAGGCCCTATGCTCCACTGTGTTTGAAAGGAATTAAGTAGATGATGATTGTACTAAAGAGTATAATTATTGTACCAAAAAGCACATTTGTGTTATCAAATAGTACATTTACGGTATCAAAAAGTACTTCATTGGTACCAGAAAGCACAATTTATTGTACTTAAAAATGCAATTCAAATGTAAAAAGTACAGTTTAATTTATCGAAAAGTACAATTATTGTACTAAAAACTATATTTATTGTACCAAAAGGTACAATTTATTGTAATAAAAAGTATATTTATAGTACTAAAAAATACAATTTATTGTACCAAAAAGTACATGTATTGTACAAATACGACAATTTATTGTACCCAAAGTACTATTATTGTACAAAAAAAGTACATTTATTGAAGCAAAAAGTACATTTGTGGTATCAAAAAATACTTCTTTGGTACAATACAATTCATTGTACTAAAAAGTACAATTTAATGTATTAAAAAGTACTTTTATGGTACACAAAAAGAACAATATATTGCACCACAGAGTGCATTTACTGTACCAAATGTGCTATAAATGTACTAATAAGTACTTATATTGTACACAATTAAAGTAATTTAACTGTACCAAAAAGTTTTTTAATTCTGCCAACAATTATTTTTTTACCATCATCCCTAAGAGTATAAATTAATACGAGAAAAACTGTAGCCCATTAAAAGAGACCTGTTAGACCACAAGTATATTAAGTACAAATTGGTTTTAAGACGATTGTACCATGTCCGTCTGTCTCGCTGACTAGATGGCTGGTGGGCAGGATAACTGGAGTAAACATTAACTAATCTATACGAAAATTTACCGGTATTATTTTTTTACAAAATAAAGTAATGGGATTGTGCATAGGCATAATAGCCCTACTCCTTCTGGTACCTCTAATGCAAATTACCTATTTTTAGGTAATTAATATTTCTTCCATAACTTCCAAACGGACAACTGGAGGATATATGTAGGATGCGAGTAGGTATGTTCGGGAAAAATTTTAGGGGAGAAAAATGACGAATTCGAAAACTTGTGCACTAGACTAACCCTATTCTACATGCATCTATCTTTTGCAAGTACACTGAATTTAGCAAATTTTTCCACGAGGGGTGCTTTATTAAACGCTGATTTTAGGGGAAATAAATGTTACACGTCGTGCTGCCCTATTGGTACCTCCTACATATACTGCCCTCCTAAGAATGCAAGTCAAATCTCCATTTTAGTAATTTGGAGGTATGTAACTTCTACGTTCTATATCTTTCGAATCATTAATTAAATATTTTTGAAAAATTTCAATAATGACTCAAATATATCTGAATTATTAAAAAAAAGAAAAATTAAAAAATATTTATTTTTAGGTGCGAAAGATATAGAACTTAGAAGTTACATTTCTCAAAACTACTAAAATGAAGATGTGACTGTCTTTCTTAAGAGGGCAGTATACAAATTTAACAATTTTGCGAAAATTATTATTTTCCAAAAATTTCTTAAAAAAAACTCCTTAAAACTTTGAAAATAGTTTACTTTTATTACTTTTTATTATATTCATAGGTGAGAGTTAAGAAACCGTAAGGTTTACTCCACTTTTTTAAAATTATAATAACTTTTGAGATTTTGGTTCGAATTAATAAGAGAATTTTGTTTAGTTTTCAGTTCGTAACTCCATACAAAATGCCGTTAAATAGTTAATTGAACCTTTTACGTTTGTTGACCAATTTATAACAACTTTTTACCCTATGAGCTGTTTTACAGTTTCATTACATGACTGTAAACCTCTGGTTTTATGACCGAATATCATATCTCCAACCGTTTACGCTCCACAAGCAGGCAATTTTTAATATATGGGAAATATCAATTACACAAGGGAACAAAATTGGTAATTTTTTGTGTTGACTGGAACTTTATACTATTTTTCTATTTATTTGAAGTCGCTGATTTTAAATCTAATCTCCAATCGAGCACAATCGCTTTGGGTGTATTGAAATTATTACTCGATTTCCAAAGTGGGCGGAATGGTACATTTGTATGGGAGGTACCAGAAGAGCCATGTTAGACTTGCAGTTTTTTCTCTACAACTTTATACAGTTATAGCTTTAGAATAAACATAACTTGGGCACGAATCACATTATGTGTATTGATATTATTACTCGATTTGTAAAGTGGACGAGATAGTACATTTATATGGGAGGTATCAAAAGAGCGTGGCTAGACTTCCAGTTTTTTTCTCCAGAACTTTACCCAGTATTAGTATTACTAAGTACAGAATTTGGGCACGATCCTTTGGGTTATTGATATTTTACTAGATTTCTAAAGTGAGGAATTACAATTTTTATCTAATTCAGTTTGCTCAATAAATTGTAAATAAAAACAAAAGTTGTGGACTGATTTCAATAAAATAAAGCTCCTTTCATTCAAAATATGTTTGGCTATATGATTTCGGACTAAAACTGGGGTCTATGGCGCATTTTTAATTTTTATGAATTTTTAAGAACAAAAATTATCTTCTATTCTTAATTTTTTTCAACACTTTAACGATATCTCTGAAACTACAGGGCAAATTCAGCACCAATGTAGTCATGTCTTAAAGATAATTTTATTGACAAATTTTGGATTTATTTTTTAATTGAATATGGTGAACCGTTTTTAAATTATTAAAATATATGTATGAATATGAAGGGCATTCAATTTGTGTTAGTGTACCATTCGATACTTTGGCTAAACGATCAGAAAAGATTTTTTTATTGTTCATATTAATGGTTAATTCATTGGCATTAGTTAGTTATATTGCAAAAAGTGGAGCTGCTAGAAAAAACAAGTGCAGATTCGGATTAAGCGTCCCAAATAACCCCAAAAACAACATTCAGTTCTTAATCAACAATCACCTTGTTTCCTTGTTTTTTAAACCGGTTAATTTGAATAACTCAAGATTTTAACAGTATCATACATAGGGTAAGGGTCTGTCAGTTTACCTAAATTACCTATATATGTATACTTAATATACATTTATCATATTATAGAAAACACTACATTATATGTTGGAGAGTTTTTTAAGCAAACTACTCAACCGAGGGAGGTCATGAACATTGCCCTAAAACTGACCTCAACTTTATTTGTCTCAAAATCAAATTGAAGAGGATGGCATGTATGTATCAGTTTTTTTTTTCTTAGCTTTGCTACAAACATTTTTGAAACGAAAAATTGTTCAGCTAAATATAAAATTTTCATAATTATGACAAAAATTGTATCCCCCGCTTTATGTTGGTTTTTTTATACAATTAATAAGATCTTACCTTTAAGTTGTTGCTTATTAGGGCGTTTCAATAAAAAAAATTTTGCAACTCTTGAAGCGGAATATTACAGCTTGTGATCTAAAAGAATTTCGAAAATTTTTTGGGATTTTTTGAAGATGGGTATGGGGTCGCTGAAATAGATTTTATCAAAAAAATGAGGTTATGGAGAAAAAAATTTGATATTATTTTTTTCTGGTGCTTTTTGTTCATGCAACTAAACAATTCTCTTAGCAAGGATCCGAACCTACGACAAACAAATTTAGCATAACTCATTCATTTTTCCACCGATTCTTATAAACTTACCTATTTTAGAAAGCTACTTTAATATGGCATAATACAAAAATAAAAAATATATATTGCGCTGCTTCATGATCAACTGAGAGTGTTGAGAAAATGAGAATTCGCAATTTTTTTTCGAGGTTGTTTTGCTTAAACAGCCGCCGTTTCACTATTTTTTAACCGATTTTCAAAATTTTTTTTTTAATAAAAGGTGAAAGTCATAGCTTTACAACAGATGTAAGCTTTTGAAGATCGGCTTACAAAGAGAAGACTTATGAATTTTGGAACTTGTAGTTTTAGGAATATCGTCATTTCACTTAATTTGCTATAAAAACATTACTTAACGAAGTGACCGAGAAAAACTAAAAGTACCACTATACTCTATGGACTCCAGTCTAACAGAAATGCTACATGAGAACCCCTGTATATTTTGTGTGAAGCACAGTGTTATTATATTATGGACCACTTTGATAGTCTTAAAAGTAAAAAATTATTTTTCCTAGATTTCAAACCTAGATAACTTGAAAAGTTTTCAAAATTTTTGCAAGATGTAAAATGCGTTAGAAAGATAATTTAGATACCTTTATTTTGGTATATATAAGTTTATATCTTACTTGTGAAAAATGTTGCAAAAAATAAAAAATAGACCAAAAAAAAATATTTTGTATTTTTAAATTCACACTATTTGAATTTTAAAATATTTGAAATAGGCCCTTTTTAAAATGTAACAAAATTCATAATGCATAATTTTGTAACCTCAAACAGTAAAAGGGTTTCTGATGAATTAAAGTTGCCCACTTCCTTTTTTCGAAAGATACACTTTTATGGGAAAATGATGATGATTTTGTTTCTTCAAAGAAAAAGCTAGAAAAGCTATGTGTTGTGAATGATTTATCAGAAAGAGGCGTGGCGTCGGCTACAATATATAAAAAAAAAATTACAAAGAATGAGGATTATTTTCAAAACTTATTGATTAGAGTTGATAACATGATGTGAAAATACTTCCACAGTTGTTCCACATTTAGTGGTTAATGTATTGTAATTTTAGATACAAATTTACTTTTTAATTTTAATTTGTTCATTAAATATGTTGATTTTGTTTATTTAATATCTTTTGATTTTGTATGGGAATACAAATATATTGATGATATTTTTGATATTTTTATTAAAGCAATGTATTTTAGAGGTTTTTTTTGTACTTAACCAAGAACGAAACATATGGAAATTTTTTAAGTTTTCATAAAATTTGATAAATAAAAAAAAATTTCTCAAACTTTAATTTTTTTCTTATATTTTTCCAACAAGTAAAAATAAATCTATGTACCGAATGAAAGGTAATTTAAAGACCTTTCCAACGCATTTTACATCTTGAAAAAATGTTGAAAACTTTTCAAGTTATCTAGGAAAAATAGTTTTTCACTTTTAAGACTATCAAAGTTGTCCATAATATAATAATTTTTCACACCAATAATTTTTTGTCGTGGGATCGAATCCATAAGAAGAGAATTGGTTAGTTGTATGAACAAAAAGCGCCAGAAAAAAATAATATAAAATTTTTTCTCCATAACCTCATTTTTTTGATAAAATCTATTTCAGCGACCCCATACCCATCTTCAAAAAATCCAAAATTTTTTTCGAAATTCTTTTAGATCACAAGCCTTAATATTCCGCTTCAAGAGTTGCAAAAAAAAAAACGCGTTTGGTGAAACGCCCTATTGCTTATGTTGTCATCATAATCGATATATGCAAAACAAGCAAACGGAACCGCTGTTCCACGGACTTAACGAACGATCGTTGAATTGTTAACCCGTAAACCGAACGCACACACAACACAACGAACCGAAGCCAACAGAAAAAAAAAACAAATAAGCTAAATAAACACTTGGCCAATGGCAAAAACAAAAGATTGCATAGAAGCCGGCCGGCCGGCAGTAGCAGCACATTTGCAAATTGAAGATTAATGCAATACCATCCATCATTGCAATTGCAACAAAACCAAATTAGTTACTACAAGAAGTATTAACTTTATTTAAAAATACCGACACTTCTTACACACATTTATCTTTTTGCCGTGGAAAGTTGTTGGCAGTAGGCACCGACCTAATTGCAATTTTCTCTTCACTTTACTGTACAATAGTTAATATAACACTATCGATTTACATTTATTACAACATTTACATGATTTTAAATAACTTTTTTTTGCAATTTGCATAATACTGTTGGCTTTTGCAGGAGACGACTTATTTTACAACAACCACGCACCGAATAGAGAACAAAACT
This sequence comes from Muscina levida, assembly GCA_964034835.1. Taxonomy (NCBI): domain Eukaryota; kingdom Metazoa; phylum Arthropoda; class Insecta; order Diptera; family Muscidae; genus Muscina; species Muscina levida. Next base: position 100,585,997 of record OZ035884.1, on the reverse strand, counting down.
AATTAGCAAAACAAATGTCAGTGAATGCTCTGATATAAAATAACAATTGAAGTTAACATTCTATTGAGAGACTGATGTAAAAGATTCTAACTGACAAATGACAATTGATCAGTTTCATAGATATGTAGGGGGCAGTAAGGAGCTGAGTAGTAGCCGCAGCTAAGAATAGTGCGGACACGAACACTCTATGCACACAGATACATATGCATGACAGTAAAATATCTTAAATTAGAATGATAGAATAAAAAATAAAGCAAAAGGCACTGTATTGCAATATGAGATGTCGACTTTATTAGTCATGAGTCAACTTCATGACCCTCGCGACATACAATAAGATTTTCTCACACCAGACTTATATGAGTGTTCTCACCTCTATGCTCTGTGCCTAGGTGTATGTCCTTACTAAGCACGATTCATTCATATTTGTCAAATTAATCATCTGTCATTCCTGGCTTTGACAATAGGAAATGCGTTCTCATCTTTTTCAACCTGGAGATACTCTCTTATCTGCCAACAATATGAAGATAATTTTGGCGCATTCTTTTAGTGCAATTGTGCCTTTGTTGACATTATTAATTAGTTTTGTTTTCAAGTCGGTGCGTGGTTGTTGTTAAGTAATAGTAATAAAAATGAGACAAAAACCTTAATGTAGCGTATAAGTGTAATTATTGTAATGTGTTACAGTGTTATTCGGTCGAAAATGTTAACCATTGGCCGGTAAAACAAAGAGAATAGGCAAAACGATGAATCGGCCGGTGCCGTCTGCCAAATTTTCTCGGGAATACGATTAATGTTTAGAAATAGTCGATGTCGCTAGTTAAATTGTTGCATAATCTTACTAAACCACTAATTGTCCAATTGCTGCAATCACTGGTGGTGGTGGTGGAAGCAATCTTCAATTTGCGATTGTTTTGCATTCTGCCTGCAGACTTTTACAGGAGTATTGTGTTTATGCTATCGGCTAAATGTTTATTTTTGTTGCCTTCGGTGCATTGTGCGTTATGTGTGTGCGACAGTTCGACTTGCGGTTAATAACTTTTAACGATAGCTCGATTTTTTAGTTGAACAACGATTCCCTTCACTCGGTAGATCTCTGTTATGATGACAACGAAAGCAGTATCAGTAACACTAAGGTAAGATATGTACTTATTAGATTCATATAAAAAACAAAAAACATCAAGTGGGGATATACTTAAGTGTATCAAAATAAATTTGTTTGTATTAAATAAGAGTCTGTGAAACAATACGTTTAGTGAAGACATTGCCAAACTATCTTGTATCTATATTAATATCTGTAGCAATATATGTATAACCATGTGTCATCCTCATCAATTAAGTTCTGAAACAACGTGTAGTGTTTATTAGAACCCTGATCAAATACTATTTTTGATCACTACACTACGACCACTTTTTTCAACCATCGCCCTTTGGGATGGTGGTATATAACTATCATTTGATACGAGAAAAAGTATTACGCATTAAAGCAGACGTGCAGTACCCTAAGTATCTTAAAACCATATTTGTTTCATGACTTTTTAAGACGATTGAGCCAAGTCTGATTGAACATTAATTACTCCCTATGCAAATTTATCAATATTTATATTTTCCAATATGAAGTAATAGGGTTTTTAATGGGCATAATAACCCCACCCCTTATGGTTCCACCCATACAAAATGACTTATTTTTGTTAAAATAATATTTCTCCAAAAACTTTCAGTTCAGACGTATTTTGCATAAGAACAACGCTTATGCATGTTGGACTCAGGAAAGAATATGGACTATATCGGTCAAGCCCTTACAAAATGTTCGGAAAATTATTATTTCACCCATAACTTCCAAACGGACAACTGGAGGCCATTTTAATCTGGTCACTTTATTTACCTTATAATAACAGACAAGCACTCTGAAAACGAAACCTTTGCTACACCCTACCGCCAATACAAATGATCAAATTGACCCTTATAGTTTAACATACAATTTTTTTTTACAATTACACTGAATTCAGGCATACTATGCGTTAGATATACGCTTCAGAAAATAAATATGGACTATATCGGCCAACCTATTCTAGTACCTTCCAAACAAAAGGGCCTATTTTTTGGGAAATTAATATTTATTTCAAAACTTTCAAAACGACAATTGGAGGATGTTTGAATTTGGACAGTTCAATTATCTTGTAAAAGTTAGCAAAACCTCAAAATGCCGAACCATTTGACACACACACCCTATAGGTACCTCCCATACAAATGTCCGCAGTTGCCCCATAGTTCAACATTAGCGTTGGTATAGTGCACGAGTTTTCAAGTTAGATACAAATCACCCTCTAATTTTGAGTGGTTGGGTAGAAATAGCAAGTGGCAGCGCATCGTGGTCATAGTGGGTGGGTAAGGGACAAAAATCCACATCAATCCTCGCAACGGATGGGTAAAATGTATGACTGACTCAATCTAACTTGTTCCTTCCTAATACATTCCTACCCCCATCTTCATCCCCTAAGGAGGCTCCCATACAAAAATTAATTTTTTCTAAAATTTGCTCCCGCCTCTATAACTACCCAAAAGGTTCCCCGAAAGATGTTCAAAATATGACCGGTCCTCAGTTTTTGTACAAGCACAACAGTTTCTCAAAACAAATATTTCCTCTATTTTCACATCTAATGTGTTCCTTATACAATTTTTTTTATTTTTTAAAGAAATCTGCTCCTGGCGCTCCCATGATGCCTCCAACAGTAAAATGTTAAACCAATCCCCTCTAATTTTTCTTCTTAACATTTTTTCCGAACATACCTACCCCCTATTTTTAACCCCTAAATGGGTTCCTATACAAAAATTTAAATGTTGTAAAATTTGCTCACACGCTCTGAGGGAGAGGAGCCACTTTCGAATTTCAGCATAAGCTGAATAAAACATTCTGTAAAAATACAAAAAGTATGTTTATTGTACCAGAAAATAATCTTTTTGTGCCAAAAAATTACTTAACCAGTAAGAAAGTTTCAGTCGGGCAACCCGACTTACATATACCATCACCCTCAGTAAAACAAAAAAAATTCTGTTATATTGAGATTATTACTCGATTTCTAAAGTGGGTCGTTTATAATGTGTAACGATGGAGACTGTTGAAGCTGTTGTTGTTTGCCCTTGCAGTAATTGATATTCAAAAACAAATAAGAAAGTTCCAGTCGGGAAAACCGACGTACATATACCCCCACTCTAGTTAAAGAATTACTAAATACAGAGTAGGGTAAGAGTAGTTAAATTATTACACGAATTATAAAGTAGGTTGGATGTAAAGTTTCTATTGAAGGTTCTAGAAGGGTATTTGTTCGACTTCCAATTTTTTTGTAAATCTTTAAACAGTTATAAAATTATACAGAATTTGGGTAAGATTGCTATCTAAAGTGCATTTGTATGGAAGATACCAGAAGGGGCGAGGCTAGACTTCCAATTTTCTCCAATACTTTATATTGTTATAGCTTAGCAAAATACAGAATTTGGACACTATCGCGTCTGATATTATTACTCCATCACTAAAGTGCGGGGAATGGTACATTTGTATGGGAGGTACCAGAAGGGGCGTGTCTAGACTTCCAGATTTTTTCCCCAAAACTTTATCCTGTTATAACTTAAAAAAATACATAAATTGGGCACGATCGTGTCGAGTATATTGATATTATAACTCCATCTCTAAAGTGGGCGGAGTGGTACATTTGTATGGGAGGTACCAGATGGGGCGTGTCTAGACTTCCAGATTTTTTCTCCAAAACTTTATCCTGTTATAACTTAACAAAATACATAAATTGGGCACGATCGTGTCGAGTATATTGATATTATAACTCCATCTCTAAAGTGGGCGGAGTGGTACATTTGTATGGGAGGTACCAGATGGGGCGTGTCTAGACTTCCAGATTTTTTCTCAAAAACGTTATCCTGCCTGAACTTTACTAAATACAGAATTTGGGCACGATCGCGTTAGTTATATTAATAATATTAATCGATTTCTAAAGTGGGCGGTACCAGATGTGTATGGGAGGTACAAGGTGGGGCGTGGATAGACTTCCAGTATTTTTCTCAAAAACTGTATCCTGTTATAGCTTTACTAAAATAAAGAATTTGGGTACGATCGCCTTGGATTTATTGATATTACTACTCCATATCTAAAGTGGGTGGAAAAATACATTTGTATGGGAGGTACCAGAAGGGGTGTGGCTAGACTTCCAATATTTTTTCCAAAACTTTATCCTGTTATAACCTAACAAAATGCATAATTTGGGCACGATCGTGTCAAGTGTATTGATTTTATAACTCCATCTCTAAAATAGGCGGAGTTGTACATTTGTATGGGAGGTGCCAGAATGGGCGTGGCTAGACATACAATTTTTTTCCGAAACTTTATCCTATTATAGCATTACTAAATATAGAATTTGGGAATGATTGAGTTCGATGTATTGATATTATTACTCGATTTCTAAAGTGGGCGGAATTGTACATTTTTATGGAAGGTACCAGAAGGGGAGTGGCCATGTAGCCCATTTTCAATACCGTAAGTAGTTTTGGGAAAATATTAACTCATGCAAAATTTGAAAACATTTGGTTGTGTCTTCCGAAAGTTATCGTGCGAACCAGTCGGACAGCAGACAGACGGACATGGCTCAAACGACTTAAATAGGCATGAATCGAATTTGGTTCAAAGAAACCTAGGTTCTAAAGTCACTCCTTCTATGTGTTACACTTTTGGGTCGTATCAAATGATATATACCCTCAGCCCTAAGGGGATGGTATAAAAAGTACCAGAATGTACTGCGAGTTTGCCAAAAAGTACTTCAATTATGTATACAATTATTTTGTTGTACCAAAAAGTACTTTGACTGTACCAGGAAGTACTTTTAATGTACCACAAAGTATTTTTTTGGTGCCAAAAGGTACTTTTATTGTACCAGAAAGTACTTGTTTTTTGCCAAAAAGTACTTTAAATGTACCAAAATGTACTCCTAGTATGCCTAAAAATTGTTTTTATTGTTTCAAAAAGTTTTGTTGCTGTACAGAAAAGCTAGATCAATTTTGTTTTTTTTATAATTTCCTGTAATGGGCGTGGCACCGCCTATTCCCGAGCGAGATGTAATCTTCATTTTACCAGTAACATATGTAGAAAATCTCATCTTCATACCTCTAATGGTTCATAAGAAATGAGCGATTGTAATTTCGGTTTGTGTGGGCGGTACCACGCCCCATTGTCTACATATAATTTCATGTAGCCTTTAATAGAGGCAGTACTACACAGAGAACATTACATTTCAATCGGTCTATATATTTGGCCCATATAACGATTATTCAAAAGGCGAGGGGCATCGCCCTATTTCTGCAAAAAAAAAAAAAGTCACATGTTGACTTCGTACCTATAATGGTTTCTGAGATACAGCTATTTCAAATTTCGAGTTGTATGGGACAGTGGCATGTACATTTTACCTTCTTCCGGTCTGAATTTCCAAAATTCCCTTCTTAGTGCGCGCTTACCTCGTAAAAGCAACTATATGTCAAATTTCAAGGTTCTAGTTTTAGCCTACATCCCAAATTTCATGGCTCTAGCTTTAACCGTTTGGGCAGAGAAGTGATCAGTCATTCACCCTAGCTTTTTATATATATATAGATAAAAAAACTTTGCTTATATTTCACTGTAACCCTCCGTTTTTTTCCTTTCCCTAAGCCAATTTTCCATTTTCAAGATTATGACATATACCACAACATTGTTGCTTAGCTGTTGGCGTTATTCTTAAACATGTTTCCGTTTGTGTTTTCCTTCTCCCACAACATTCGTCGTATTAACGAATGTTGCTCTGGAAATGTTTATCACAATTCTCTTACTCTCCTACTGGCGTTGTTTTCTTCAATTCGCTTCTTCCTCCTCTTCTTGTTTGTTATTATTTTCACTTTACTTTTTTTCAGGGGCAACCCCACTTTGTTGGCTAAAAAGCATAATACTACATACAACAGTTGATGTTTATGCCGCACGCCTGTTGTTTTGCCAAAAAATTGTTATTTCCCATTCTAGTTTAAGCGCTTCTAAAGGCGATTGGTTGTCTTCTTGTAAATATCCTGGCTTTGTTTTTCCAGTTTTGTGTTCCGTCAAAGTCGTTGTTGTCGTTGTTGTTTTGGTTTAGCCTCTTTACGGCATAGCCTTGTTTCTTTGCCCTTCATCGAGATCTATTCTACCATGACCAGGGCATGCCATGTGCCACCATCATCAATTTCTTCCATTACATTCCATGGCAGCTCGTTTTTGACTTGACATGATTGGGTTGTAAATAAAAACACAAAGATTTTGCTGTTGATTGAGCTTATTTATGGTTGTGTGAGTGAGCATAGGGCTGTCTGTCTGTCTCTCGGCATGTCAGTGTGCATGAACGCCTGTGTATGAGTATTGCGCAAAGCATATATCTCTCTGTGTATGGCAATGAAAGGGATTTTAATATGAAACATCAAGAAAAGCTGCACATTTTTTTTAGGAGGATCTTTAACATAGTATATGTATGTATGTGCGTTTTCGTTTGCTAATACATTTATATGTATGTATACATTGTTATACCATGGTGTATGTGTTCTTCTTGTTTTTATGGCCTGAGTGGATATTTAATGTGTAATTTAAAGCTTTTAATACGTACAGCTTTTTATGTGTGGAGGGGGGTCCCTATCAAAGGTCGTTGATATGTGTTTGTCCAAATTTATGTGTTCGCCTAAAATTAGACAAATTTGTTTAAGTAAATAGCATTTCACATTCTTCGCTTAACTTTGATTAAAGCTTATTTGCTTGAGGGTGCAATTTTTGTACTCTCTTTTAGTATCATTACATCAGCAATGAAACGTGACTAGTTATGTCTTAGATAGCAGGCAACTTAATGAAGTTTTCTCATATTTTCTTATTAACATCTTTGTGGGAATGTAAAGGGAAAAATATCTTAACGACAGCAAAAAGAAAAAAATACCTATGACACCAAAATATAGTAGAGATAATATTCAATAGAGGCAAAGATGTATCCTTAGGAGAAGAACCAACATCGTTTCGAAGGGTTTCAAAATAGGCATTTCTTAGTTTTTCATACTAAGATTACAAATACCGCTATAGAAAGGTTTAAAAATGGTTAATTTCCGCCCAGTGGTTTCAGAGGGCAGCACAGTTGTATAGGTAAAAACCACTTTGGTTCCGTGAAAAACAGCAGCAAATTCCAGAGTGTAAAGGATATGTGAATATATCCACAGGTTCAAGCGACAAATGTTAGATTCCACAGACCGAAGTCCGATTCAACCGACAGAAGTCAAAAAATGTAAATGTTAATATATCTACAGGTTCATGCGGTAAAAGTTAGATTCCACAGACCGAAGTCCGATTCAACCGACCGAAGTCTAGTTATACCAATAGAAGTATGTAGAGTTCAACCAACAAAAAGTTTGATAAAGGTCAAGTGGGATCGGGTACAAAGCAACTTGGCAAAAAAAAACTTCATTGTGGTATTTACTGACCATCCAGCAAGCAAAACGCTCATCCGTTGAAGTAAGTACAGCTCTCGATGTTATGAGAATTACATCGCACGATACATTAAGGTATGCTTCGATGCACACCTTTTTTCCGTGGTGGCTGTTTTCCGAATGTGTTTGGTTGGACGATCGGTTTGCAACGCTTATTTGCTGTTCGTGGTGATTGCCAGATGGGTCGTTTATGATGGTCGTGTGTAACGATGGAGACTGTTGATGCTGTTGTTTGCCTTTGCAGAAGTTAGAGTATCATTTGTGGGTCGCGTATGTTAGTGATATTTAAAATCAAATCAAGGGTATGTTTGCATATTAAGATCATAGACGTTCAAACTGAAATGAGGTGCTATTAGTGAGGGAGAGAGAGAGAGAGAGACCGCACTAAAAGAAATGTAGTGTGTATTGAAACTTGATGGGACTGAATGAGATAGAAAGCAATAAGTGAATATGAAGATGAATAAATGTTCGAACGATTTTCGTCGTGTTACATGACCCAATAGAACTTATTTTGAAAAATTATGTTATCTAGTCCGGATGCTTATTCATGCGTCTTATCGTTATCAAATCTGATTGTCTATTGAATAAAATAAGTGGCATGTAGAAGAAAAAACTGAATTTAGATTCTCTACCGACAGAACTTAACCTCCGCTTAGAAGATGGAAGCTTTCATACCAAATTTCAGATCGGTAGTTTTAGGGACCGAACGTGGCATAATGGTTAGAACACGTGACTACCATGCGGAAGATCCTGGATTCGATTCCCAGCTTCAGTCATATTCATTTTTTTTTTTCATTGTCGGCCCCCTCGATGTTGTCGACAGCAACTTCGCAGTATAAGTGTCGAGTCAATCGGCATGTCTAGTAAAAAGCATCTCAAACAGTGACGTTCGCATTCGTCGATAAACAAGTAGGTGCACTTAGTTGTGAATTTTAAAGTAGAAAGCGTGTTAATTGACAACAACACGAAAAGCTATCCCATACTTCATTCATATAAAGGGAAATTAAGTTTTTATTAATTCTTAAACTACAATTGTGATCGCAGGGACAGACCCCAAAAAGGGGGAATATGTATGGGAGGTAGAAGTAGATTTTGTCTGATCTTGTTCGTCTTAAAACTTAACCACCGAGAGAATAAAAGCTCGTGTAACACATTTCAGCTCGATACTTCTTAAACTACGACTGTAATCGCGGAGACTGACAGACGGATATCTCAAAATCGCCTCAGACTTCGACGCTGATCATGTATATGTATATATATTGTCATACCTGCCACGCCTCCTTATGGGCGTTGCAAATGGAAGAACAAACTGAATGCACCCTTCACTCTGTACATGCGCTTGGTGAAGGGTGTACAAACCTGCGGCTAGTCAACTACTTGCTCAAAAGGAGATAAAACCTTGGTTGTGAGTCATAGGTCGCTGTTCTACAAACTAATCGATAGTAATCGTGATGTTTAGACATAAATCAAGTGGAAAATTTAAAGTCCTGTCTAGACAAAGCAAACACCTCACTCGCCAGAACGTCAGCCGTTTCGTTGTCGGGAAACCCTACAGAACCGGAACTAGATATGATGTAGTCTTCAAAAGGTTTTCAGCACTTTTTTATGATTGCGGCTCTTTCTATTTAACTTAATCATAATTTAACTGTCTATATAAAGGATGCACTCAATAATAGCCTTTAAAACATTCTAAGCATCCTGAACCTTAGCTTGAAACTACTGCAGCCATTGTGAAGCTAAAAAGGGTACTCCCTGAGTCACCATAGAGTTTTTAATTGCCTTTCCATTTAGATCTGTGACCAGGATAAAGCTTTATAACGGCCTTAGAACCAGTATCTTTGACTGAAACTACTGCTGCTATAGTGCAACTATAAATAGAGTACAAAGTACATACTTGTGCACGAACAAACACTACTCACAGGGTTTACGATGGACATTCCATTCAGATCTGTGATAGCCCCTGCTTAGAGATATTAGTCGTAGGAGAAGGCTAACAATAAGTTTAAAAAAGCAATCTAAAAATCCAGAACCGTCGCCTAACACATTTTTAGCAATCGTGTACTATATACATAGAGTTCTCATAAGGTTTCCCAGGGTCAGTCCCTGCAGATCTGTTAATGCCCTTTCTCTGTGGCATTAGCTGGAGCAGAAGACGAAACAACGTTCTAAGAGGCATTCTAGATATCCGTAACATTTGCCTGAAAACTACTACAGCAATCGTGCAACTAAAAAGAAAGAACCATTTGCTGTCCTCGCAGGGATTTCCACGGTCGGTTCATTGAGATCTACAATTGTCACTGAATCTAGGTATGTCGCAAGAGAAGACTTAACAACGGCTGTAGAATCATTCTGCACATCCATCAGCTTCGCCTAACACTGTTGGGGGTACGATTAGCAGGTTCTCTCTTTTGTACTTAGGGGCTTCTCACGGTAGATTGATTCGGATTTGTAATCAGCCTTGAGACGTGGTATTAGCCACAGGTGAGGCTATATTTTAGTTCATTGTTGCAATTCTAAGAGTACTCACACATGATGGCCCAAGGTTTACTTTGGTAAACCTACCTTAGTAAATCATATTGTACTGCGGATGACCATCATGCTTAGAAATATGTTAAGGAGCCCTATACAGTGGTGAGCATAAAGATATACGCGCCACTGTATTTCACATATGGACTTGAGGGGTAAAAGTCGAAAAACCGAATATGAAGAATGAGAGAGGATCAAAAACTTCACTATTACATCCAACAACAACAACGCTGTATTTAGCTAAGTTTATCTTGTGGGCATTTCTTAACTTTATGGGGTGATCATTGTGAACTAAAAATTGGACTAAGAGAACCCACACATTATATTCTAATGTTCAATTTAATAAACCTACCTTAGTAAATCAAATGTTAAGAAGCCCTATACACTGTTGAGCATAAAGATATACGCGCTACTGTATTTCGTATAAGGACTTAAGGGGAAAAATCCAAAAATATAATGTGAGAATGAAAAAGAAACAAAAACTACACTATTATATCCAACAGCAACAAAACTGTATTTAGCTTTAATTACGAAAAAACTTTGTTTTCTAGGGTTGTACTTTCCGAGGAGACCCAAGCGGCTTTTACATCCGATTTTAGTTCTGCAATGCAATTGTATTACCTGTTGTTAAGTTTAAATCGGGAAACACGCTATCCTCTCTCAGAACACAACGTTTTCTAAACGAAACCAACCTTAGGAGTGAATAGACGCTTTTGCTGTAAAATGTAATTTATATCCTGGTTTCGCCATAAGAATGGTAATAGTCATCTGTCAGCTTGGCAAGGCCAGCTCCAAAGTTCCTTTTGCAGAGAATCTACTTCTCGAAGGACGATCCGGACGGTTTTAATTGCTATGGGTCTTTGCGCAGATTCCTCCGTAAAAGACTCTCGCTGCTTTTCTAATAGAAAGTTTCAAGGTGGGTCTTTGATGGTTTGAGGTGGATTCTTTGCAATAGGAACTTTGGAGCTGGCCTTTCTTTTGCAGTAAGTAAGCGCAGATATGATTGAGTTTTAAAAAGTTGCCATTTCCGGGTCTTCTCCAAAAAGACAAGACACCTATAGTGAAATATCCAATATAAGTAATTGCATGTATCGTCGGCTTCAACAATTTAATTACTTTTACATTTCTGGGACTTCTCCAGAAAAACAATAAGGGAAAGCACCAAGCTATGCACTTGAATTTATTAAGGATATGTATCAGATACATGGGCTTACCCCACAGGCTCTGAACTATATCAAAAACATTCCTAAGAAATTTAGCAGGAGGTCTCTCAGTCTAAGCAGAACTTTCCTACCTAAGTCAACAAAAGAGCCTAAAACGAGACAAATTCCTCTATACGATACTTACTAACTTCAAATCGATATTAAATTATTATGGCATGTAACTTGACAACGCGAATGATGCAGAACTTCTTCTTTTTGGGGCTACTTTCTCATGAAGTTTTTAGAATTGAGTCCCAAAATGATGTGTTGTAGTTTTTCACATACAAACTGAATTACATTTAATATAAAAATTATTCTAACATCGGCTATGTTTGGGGAGCTATGACTATTTCTCTTCATGCCTCATGTTCCATTTGCTTCATTGCCTCTTTTCATTGATTGAATTAAATCTAATTATTTAAGTTAGAATTGTGTAGAGCCTATAAATAAATTCCACTTTTCCTACCGCGTACAATCACATTCAATTATTTCTATGTAAGTATTTCAATCACAGTAGGAAACCTTCAATCAACTTTAAAACCATAATCGAATTTCCCCCCTCCAGCTACATTTAGGCCTAAAAGCCTTAAAGGTTTTGCAGTGACTACCTGTACATTCTTTGATACGATAACGCTGGCTGACAGTTGTTAATTTGTATGTGCTGACATTTAAATCATAGTATAGTTTTAGGATTACGGCTATTAATTTTAAATCAATGCGAATATTTTTAAAGGTTTCTTTGGAAATTTGTACGTACATACGTATGTATTTGCCTTGTAAACATTTCGTTCGTTGTGAATGAAAGTCATTTTATTACGAGTATTGCTGACGATGTCTTTGAGTTACGGTTGATTAAATATTAAAGGAAATTCGTTGTGTGGTGATGATGACGATGATGCTATGCCAAAGAAGACTAGCATACCCTAAGGGATGACACAAGCAAAGTTGAAGATTGTTTGAAGGCCGGGTGTGTGTTTGTGTGGTTGCGAATTTAAGGTAAACGAAAATCTCATTTCAAGTTTAAGTGCTTTGATTACGAAAAAGAAAGGGATTTAAATTGTCGTAGAGGGAGAGGTAGGAAGTAGGAAGACAAAGCTAACAATGTTACTATCAACCTAACGCAGTTTAGGCCGTGATTTTAACAATCTGAAGTGGTTTTGTTTTATGGAATAAATTACAGCGGACTTAGCTATTATGGTGGACTAGTGTTGGTATATAGTTTGAATACTTAATATAAAACAATTGACAATTGTGGATTTTATGATAATTGTGAAGTAAACTATGGGACAATTGACAATTCGACTTATAACAATTCTGTGAGTTTAATGTAAAGGAGATTTTATGCACACCAAAAAAAAAAAATCGATTTTTCTTAAATTGAACGTAATACACTCAAGTGATAGCTACCGTTCAACTTAGTCGGTTGGCAGTGTCTTCTATTGCTCTAACAACTAAAAGTATGCAATTCTATTAAATTTCAATCAAATTTTTATGGATTTTGTTCAACCTTCCTCAACTCAGTAGGTTTCGCTCTAACCGATTGAATTAACTAGAACTTTGATACATTTTTCAACTACTACAGCGTATTCTATTGCTGTAATACCTAAAAGTATGCAATTTTATTAAATTTCAATCAAAATGTTTATGCATTTTCTTAATCCTTTCAATTTATAAACTATATGGCAGCTGTCATATACATATGTATGCCTCATATTTGTTTGTAACTCCCGCATGTTCGTCTGCACATCATTTGCAGTTTTTTTTACAAAACATAAAACAACCAAAGCTTTTAGCCTTTTTACATGATACAACTACACTCTTAAGATGTCACTGGACATTTTGCAGTTAACTGCATTGTGTTACCTCAGCATGAATCCTTGTTATTCATCCAAGTTTCTTAGAAAATCACACGAAACAATCTTTCACCTTTTTTCCCACTATATATTTTCTAACAAGTAAACGCCTAAAAGTATACCTTTTAAGTGTTTCTAAAGAGCATAATAATAGCAAACAATCTCAAGGCAAACAAAAGGGCCAACAGAATAACTGCACTTAAGACCAGCACCTAAACTGAACAGCAACAGAGTACAGAGTACAAAACACAGTAAAACGGCTGCGGGAGAGAGAGTGCGGCAAGTCCCTCGGAATATAAGTAAGAAAGCGAACAAGGAGTTGAAGACAAGACGCTAAAAACAAGAGTTAAGTATGTAAAATTTTCTGTAGTACTTAAGGTGTTAAATAAGGAAAACATTTTACACTCAAACAAGTTTAAATAGTGTTAATATGTAAGACAAACAGCACCTAAATGTAGGCAGTAGAAAAATAACTCGCCTGAGCCTAACAGTATACAGTGTGTTGCAGGGTAGGGAAAAGGGGGAAAGTTCAACAAACGTTGGCTAAAAACGAACAATGAACAGTGAAAAGAAAAAAATACATGACGAAGCAGCGTGTAAAAGAAAAGAGCATTAAATTATAATGGAAAAATAATTTAAGATTAGAAAGTATATACAAAAGTCTTATTGTGTATCTTACTTAGTGTGTAAGGTGTAGTAGATAAAGTTGGTGCCGTGCGAGAAGAAGAGATCAAAAACCAACTCTACTTGGCAGTTGTATTTAGTATGTATGTATAGAAGTTAGAGATTACTTGGGAGGGAATGTGAAATATGGAGGAAAAGTTCGTCGCAATTTTATGGCGGTTGGTGAGTAGATATTGGTGGTTAAGTAACATTGGCTAAATTAAGGAGGATGTTTATTTTAGTTTCTGAAATTTGAGAAATATCGTAGACAACACTTTTTTTGGTTTAAGCCGAATTTTAGACTCATGAGTTTAAGGAACGTTGCAGTCAATACTTATGAGGTTTTTGCAGAAACCGATGCAATTTTTTGAAATTTTTAAAAAGGTAAACATAGAAGTCATTTCACCAAACTTTGAGAAGTTTGTAAAAACGTCAAGACTAAAACGTCAAGACGTGGACAAAAAGAGGTTAATTATGAAAACTTACACCAGGAGTCGCGCCACGGGGGAATTTGGCACACCGAAAAATTTTTAGTAGGTTAGTAAAAACATAAAATTACAAAATACAGAATTTGGCCACGAGCTTGTTGGGCTTATTGATATTATTAATCGATTTCTATAGTGGGCGGAGTGGTACCAGAAGTGGCATGGCTAGACGTCCTATTTGTTCTCCTAAGCTTTATCCCATTATAGCTTAACAAAATACAGAATTTGGGCACGTTTGATGTGATCTAAAATGGGCCGAATGGTACATTTGTATGGTAGGTACCGGAAAGGGCGTGACCATGTAGCCCATATGCAAATAAATAGTTTTGGGAAAATATTAACCCATGCTAAGTTTCACAACAATTAGTTACGTCTTTCAAATGTTATCGTGCATACCAGCCGGACAGACAGAGAGACAGACAGACAGACGAACATGGATCAAACGACTTAAGAAGTCATGAATCGAATTTGGTTCAAAGAAACCTAGGGGGTAAAGTGATTCTTTCTATGCGTTACACTTTTGTGTCGTATCAAATGATACTCGTAGGGTGAGGGTATAATGAAGACCAATATTGGTATGACTATGTTAAGAATCGAACATAAGCAGAGGTAGCCACCAAAGATAGAAGTCGATAACACTGTGACACAACATGTAGGTTTGGTAGTATCTGGTGGCGGAACAATTTTTTTACGCAGTATATTAAAATTCCGGAAAGACACACTCGCCCTAGGTCGAACCTTTTTTTGTGGCCTGCTGAAGTCTTCAGTTTAACCTAAAATCTAGTGTAAAATAGGTCCTATAAAACTATGTTTCTTTATGTTTTAGTGCATTTTCGATATCAGATGTCTTCAATGAAATTTGATGAGAATATTTTTTGTGGTACATATTAACTCTCCATCTCTAATTACATGTCCTTTTTGTCCTTATTTTATGAATAGTCGGAAAAGGACCATAAATTGGGACTTTAAAAAAATTTTGTTAAGAAAATTTTACTTGGGGTGCTCTTAGACCTTAGATCAATATATCCAGCTTTTCCTAATCATTTTTTCTAAGTACTGTGTAAACGGCGACCTAAAATATCTGACTATTTAAGGTCACTTTGTTTTTTTTAGTGTTTGATTGCATTTTAGATAAGTTGTCTTCAATGAAATTTAACGAGGCATATTTTAGTGCAACATTTGAACTTCTCGATGCCTTTCTCGATTCCTTACATGTCCTTTTGGTCCTTATTTGGAGAATAGTCAGAAAAGTGACTTAAAATGGGACTTAAACTGTCCTTTTCATCATTATTTCTAGCAATGTTAGAAAAGTGACTTAAAATGGGACTTTATAACATTCAAACTATCTATAAAAATGTTGCTTAGAAATATTACTTGGGGTGCTTTTGGATCACAAACGAATGTCTCTAACTTTTACTAATTATTTCGTATACAGCGACCTAAAGTAATCAGAGTATGTATATTTCTTAGTGTTTAAGAGCATTTTAGATAAGATGTCTTTAATGAAATTTAACGAAGACTTTTTTTGTGGAACATTGTAACATTATCTATTCCGAAACCTTGTGTGTCCTTTTGGTCCTTATTTGGAGAAAATTCAGAATAGTGACTTAAAATGGGAATTTACAACATTCACATGTTCTACAAAAATGTTGCTCAGAAGATTTAACTAGGGGTGCTCTTAGACCAAAAATCGATTGGTCGAACTTTTACTTATCATGTTGCCTCTTTTCCTTAAAATTTTTAAAGTAATGTGTAAATGGTGACCTAACATTGTCAGGGTATCTATGTTTTATAGTATTTTAGTGCATTTTCGATATCAGATGTCTTTAGTGCAAGTTAACGAGGATTGCTATAGTGGAACATTTTATCTCTCTATCTCTACTACTTACGTGTCCTTTTAGTACTTACTTCAAACAAATGCACAAAAGGACTTTAAATTGGGCTTAACAACATTCAAGTGTTCTACAAAACTGTTGCTCAAAAGATTTTACTTGGGGTGCTCTTAGACCAAAAACCAATATCTCCAACTTTTACTTTGCCTCTTTTAAAAGTATTGTGTAAAAATCGACTTAAAATAATCAGAGTATCTCTGTTTCTTAATGTTATAATCTCCATGAGGTATCGGATAGTTTCTCGCGTTATTGTGAATTAACACGCTTAATATTCTTAGACTTACAATAACGGCACCTACTTTTTTATAGACTTGTCGAATGACTCAGCACTATATTGAGAAGTTGCTGTCGACAACATCGAAGGGACCGCCGAAGAAAGAAAATGTAGATGACGACTGGAGACAAGATAGCTCAGTGGAAGCGACATAGATTTGCAATCCTAAGGTGCCGGGTTCGATTTCCGGCCGGGGCACTGGCATCAACATCGATGAAAAATTACTTTTCATATACATTCGAGTTCTTCAGCCAACTAACAAAATCCAGATTGCGCAAGGGCCAAGGATAAAAAGGAAAAGATTTATCATTATCTTAAAAATAAATCGACAAAACCAGCTGGCGCCATCTCTTGGAGTAAAATGGTGGTTAAAACTCAAAAACAACAGCAACAACTAGAAATTCTTGACACAAACCTTGTGATCTATAAAGGAACGAAACAGAGTTGCCAACAATGATCGTATGATAATCGGAATACATGCCCGATCCAGTGCCGATAAATTCTCCAGCCAACGAAACTTATCTTAGATGCTTTCACTATAAAAAAATCCAGATTTTTCATGGATCATGGACAAAAAGGAGAAGATTTATCAACAACCTTAAAAAATTTGTGGCGCCGTCTCTTGGAGGAAAATGGTGGTTAAAACTCAAAAACAACAACAACTAGCAATCCTTGACACCAACCTTGTGATCTATAAAAGAACGAAACAGAGTTGCCAACAATGATCGTATGATAATCGGAATACATGCCCGATCGAGTGCCGATAAATTGGAAATCGGTATAAAGAATTATCACCCCAACTACTTCCTTTAGCTCTTACAACAACAACGACAGGAATCGACCCATGGATTTTCCTTAAAGTCGCGTGTTCTAACCATAATACCACGGACGTCTCCAATGGAAATAAGTGGTCGAAAGATATGATTTTTGGTACCAAAAACCCACTAGCCGCTGATTCATTAGAATTCCCGTTCCACTTGCTGTTGATTTAAGATAAGAAATTGTTGATTTAAGATAAGAATTTTTGGTCACAGTTTTGCGAGGACCTGCATGAGAGGCAAGAATTCAGTCGATGCCAGTAACAATTCAAAAACTCCGCTCCATAAATTTTGGGTTGGTTATGTTTTCTAGAAGCCACGCCCTAGATTATGGAGCATGTTTTTATACTTGTCATTGGCCGTAAAGACTTGTCATGTATGGCTGAAATGGGGGTGATATTTCGGTTCAGTGGGTCATTTATTATAATAATCAGCAAAAATAGTGTCCGGGCCGATTTTTCATGTAGTGTAGTATTATCGAAATATGATAAAGATAAGAGGGGTTCTTAGGTGCAATGACCTCTTTTTAATCCGAATATCACCCCTGTTTTTTCCCATCACCCACCGTGTTATCAAACAATGACAAAGAAAAGAGGGGTTCTTATGTAAAATTACCTCTTGAATCCGAATATCACCCCTGTTTTTTCCACACCGTTTTCTCGCGACTCCCCCCAATTTTATCATTGTTCGATAATACGGCTCTACATGAAAATCGCCCACGACATTATTCCTACTGATTTTTGTGTAAAATTTCCTCTTGAATACGAAAATCATCCTCATTTTTGTCGCATCACCTGCCGTTGACAAATATTATGTATGCTATATTCTATACTAATTACTTTGACACTTAAATCATTGCATACCTTTAAGGCTGATGCAACTCAAAGCATATGTTTACTCTGCTAAATAAAACATTTGTTATATGAAATTTATCTTACATAATTTTTTTTGATTTCTTATTTCAACAAATGAAACGCCTACATTAAGATATAAATTTAAACAAATAGCAATAATCTTTTAACTTACCTTGCTTAACAGTTGAATTTTTAGTTGTAGTGGTAGTAGTTGATAGTTTAGCCAGAGATGACTTAAAGATGAAATTGAAATTGTAGAGTAGTAAAATCAAATGTATTTTCATTGAAATTTCACTGCACACAGAAAATTACTTGCTTCTTTTTTTCTCTTCTATTTGTTGTATTTGTGTTGGCAATATTTCTGTGTGTGTGTGTGCGGATTTATTTATTTTAAGACCAAAACACTTCAAAACATTTACGTTTTTAATATAACAAATTTAATTGATTTTCTTTTGTTATACGTATGTTTGACTATTTTATATATACATAACAATTATTTCTCTGTGCTCAATTGATTTGATTTAAATTTTATTTATTTAACACTACAAAATTTCCGAAAATTGCACAAATATCAAGAGAGCAAGCGGCAGATTGAACGCGTGAAAGAGACGGACAGAGAGCGAGCGAGAGAGAGAGAGAGAGAGTAACAAGGGTAGGTGGGGCAGCTAGTAAACCACCTCAAACTTTTAATATAGAAAATAAATATTTGTATTGGAGAACTTTGTTATTTTTACGAGGAAAATCACTGCGCCGCTGGATGTTGAGTATAGGTAAGCCGGCCAGGTTGTTGATTTCTACACAGTATATGCGAGTGTGTGTGTGTGTGTGGGCGTTAATATGCCACAATTTTGAGGACAATGGCACAGCACTTGAGCTGGAAAATTCAATTTATTTTGATGATTTTCCCCCAAAACTGATCGCTTTAAATCGTAGCATAACTACGCGTTAGTACGTCAGTAATGTTGCTATGTGCTGTACACACACTCAGAGTATTTATTTATTTTTATTTTTAAATCCAATAACAATATAATTTAAATTGTATTTGTTAAATATTTGCTTAACAAAAAAACATTTAATTGAGTACAACACAAAGCTGGGGCACACGCACGGTCGTCGTCGTTGCCTGTCATTGGCTGCCACTAAGGATTTGTCAGACCTTTCAATACACAATCGCCGGTTTGGTTGAAAGGCAGAGTGGGCTCGTCCTTTATATGTGTTGAAACAATGTGTTGGCGTTATGTGTTTGCTTTGTGTGGCGGCGGGGGGAGGAGGTGCCGTGTTTATTCGTTTGTTTGTTTATTTTATACGTAATTGATAACTTTTGTAACGGATTTTAATTTGAATTTCCGCTTTAATCGCGTTTTACGTTTGTTGTTATTGTTTTCTTTTTTTTCAATTTGCACTCAATCGCTTATTAATGTTAAGCTGTTGTTGTTGTAGTTTCTGCTGCTGCGACTGCTGTAGGTGGTGCTGTTGATTGTTGGAGTTATTTTATGTAATTTATCCACTTTTATGGTTTATATGAATTAATGACTTTTTCTTTTTACAAGTGGTTTAATTTGTAGATTTAATTTGTTGTTAAACACATATCAGCACATTAATCGACAGGATTTCCATTTAATGCGCCCACAAGTATGCTATGAAAAAAAAACAACAAGATTATACTAATATGATTTTATAGAATAAGTAAACGTTGAACGAAATTTCCACTAGAAACCTTAACCTTATGGGGACTGTATAGTAATGCCGGAATTTCTGCTTTTTTTTAAAAGAGTTTTTAAAAGATTATGAAATGAATGTCGTAAAATCCTTTTAGGGAAAAAAGAATTTGATCCAGATGAGATAAGATAGCTTAAATATCTTGTTTAGTAATCTGATCGTTGATGTCTTATAAATCTAAACCGTATGGCAAAAGTTTATATGTCGGGTTTTTCAGGATGTGTTTTTCACTTGATATGTTCATTAGGATTTGAAGAACAAGTTGGCATAGGATGATGTGTCTGAGATAAGTGGCAGTACATTAAATTGCTGTATAAAAAGTTGACATACCCATATGTTGCTAAGAGGTTGCAAAACTGTAAAAACTACAAGTCTACCCTCGCCCTTTCATACAAAAGTACCATACCGCCCACTTATGTAATCGAGTATTAATATCAGTACACCCAACGCGACCGTGCCCAAATTCTGTATTTAATAAAGCTGTAACTAGAAAATGAGGTATGAGATGCTTCTCGCGTTGTTGTGAATAAACACGCTTTCTATTTCAGACTCACACAAACGGCACCAACTTGCTGTTTGACTGTTTGAGAAGATTATACCAGACATGCCGATTGACTCGACACTTATACTGCGTAGTTGCTGTCGACAGTATCGAGAGGGGCCAGCAATGAATACTTTTTTTTTTGTTTTGCCATACAAATATTCCTCAGAATTAAAGTTTGACAAAATAGGTCAGGATTATAACAGTCCAATAGACAATCTGGGAGTGAGTAATTTAAAGTCGGGGTAAAGGTACAAAGTTAGTATAGTAAAACCCCCAAAGAGTTTGGCGTTCTTTATCCCATCACCCTACGGGTAGGAGGGTATATGTCATTTGATACAACCAAAAAGTGCAACACATAGAAGAAGTCACTTTAGACCCTAGATTTCTTTGAATCAAATGCGATTAATGACTTTTTAAGTAGTTTAAGCCATGTCCGTCTGTCTGGCTGTCCGGCTGGTACGCACGGAAACTTTTGAAAGACTGGAGTTAATATTTCCCCAAAACTACTCACGGTATTGCAAATGGGCTACATGACCACGCGTCTTCTGGTACCTCCATACAAATGTATCACTCCGCCCACTTTAGAAATCGTGTAATAATATTAATACACTTAATGCAATCGTGTCCAAATTCTGTATTTAGTTAAGCTATTACAGGATAACGTTTAGGAGAAAAAGTCTGGAAGTCTAGCCACGCCCTATCTGGTACCTCCCATGTACCAGTCACCCACTTTAGAAATCGAGTAATAATTTCAGTATTCTAGAAATTTGCATGTTTTACTAAGGGTGAGGGTAGATGTAAGTCGAGTTTTTCGACTGAAACTTTCTTACTGGCTTTTGTTAATAATTTTTCACTTAAATGCCAAATACTTAACTTGATTTGTTAACATGCGCTGAGAATATTGTTATGAATTGTTTAACCCCCAAAAAGGGTTTGGGGGTTTTGATTTGATTTTGCTATTCTTATAAAGGGGGAGTTTCTATGGAAGTTGGAAGTAGTGTCCGATCTTGCTCGTCTTAGAACTTAACCTCTTGCCTGTATATCACATTTAATCTCGATATCTTTTAAAGTACGGGTGCAATCACGGGGACCGATCGACGGACACCTCCAAAATGGGGAAGTTTGTAAGGGACGTGGGAGCAGTTTTGTCTGATTTTACCCAATTCAGAAAATAACCTCCGCTTGGAGAATAGAAGCTTGCATACTACATTTAAAACCCATATTTTTTAAACTACGGCTGTGATCGGTTGGAAACACAGACAGACACGCCCAAACAAGGGGAAGTGTATTTGGAAGTTGGGAGTAGTGGCCGTTCTTGCTCATCTTACAACTTAACCTCTGTTTAGAGGATAGATGCTTGTATACCAAATTTCAGCTCGATAGTTGCCAAATTAAGATTGAAATCGCAGGTATACACAGGTGGATACCCCCAAAAAGGGGGAGTTTGTATGAGAGAGATGATGATAGAGAAAATAACCTCGACTTAGATGATAGAAGCTTAAATACCAAAATTGCTGCTTTTTTAAAGCTTCGGCTGTAATGGCGGAGGTTGATAGACGGACACACCCCAAAAAAGTTGGAAATGTGTATGGGAGATGGGAGTAGTCTTTGCACAAATAGTTCATATCAGATTTTACCTCTACTTAGATGAGAGATAAACGGACACCCCCAAAAGGGGAAGTTTGTATGGCAGATGGGAGTAGTCTTTGCCCGATATTGTCCACCTTAGAACATAACCTTTGATTAAAATATAGAAGACTTCAAATCAAATGTCAGCTCGATATTTCCAAAACTAAGGCTATAATCGCGGTGACAAACCCTCAAAAAGGGGCATTTTGTATGAGAGAGGAAGGTAGTTTTTGACCGATCGGACAGCATCTTACATACAAAGTTTGAGCGATAACTCTTAAACTGGGACTGTACTCGCAGGGACAGAACCCCAAAAAGGGGCAATTGGTATGAGAAGTGGGAATAGTTATTGACCGATCTTGCTAATCTTATCATCAACATAGATGCTTGCGTTCCAAATTACAGCTCGATTTCTCTTAAACTACGACTGTAATCGCGGGGACAGCCAGACAGACAGACGGACATCTTCAAATCGACTGTGAATTCGACCCTGTTCATTTATGGGCGTTACAAATGGAACAACAAAGTGAATATACCCTTTACTCCGTTTGTGCTCGTGATGAAGGGTATATGAAACACATTTTCACTTTGCAGCCCATTTATGAGATTAAGCAAAGCTTCTCGCATGTAATTGTGTTTACAATCTTCTTTTTTAGGCTCACACAACGAGACCTTCAGTTATTTGACGGTACCGATAGTTAGCAGAAGGTTTCATTAGGAAACTTGATTAACTTGCCTACGCGGAAGTTCCTGTCTAAAACATCGAAGCGACCGCCCATCAAACATCTCGTGCGTATACAGGAATAACTGACCAAGTAAAATTTGCAGGGAAATAGACTTAATCACGCAAAAGCGATCCAAAAGACTATGGTCTTTGTACTCTAAAAAAATTCTATGTCTATTTAAAATAGTTTTGAAGTTATTGTATCAAAACATAAGCAGGCATTAATATTAAATTATCAATAACTCAAAACACAAAAAGTGTATTTGGTCAGTTTTTCTAGTATACCGGCGATATGCAGGTGGATATAACAGGACTTGAAATCAGGTTACCTGCATGGTAATCGCGCGTTCTGACAATTACTCAACTCAGCTCGAAACAATCAGCATATAGATAATTGGTCACGCCCACCGTGGATCGTCGATCTCCGTAATTGTTTATTTAACATATTACAGAAAGAACACTTCTGTCAGTAATCCCCCTTACCTACCGTTTAGATATTTAATAAATATGTATTAAATCCTGTGATGAAATTCAATTATGTAATCATATCATAATATATATCTGTTTGATTCAAATTTACTTTTCGGCATATCTCAAAACTTTGCTAAACATCTAACTAAGAATAAGTTTTTGTAAATATATATACTTAGTTTCTGCCTTATACTCCAATGTCCATTGTCCTTCGTCCTTGATACATGAGTTTGAATTGTAAATTTTAGCTCATGTTTATTAGCATCAGACGATAGAAATATATATTATATGTAATTACGAATTTTCTTTGTCTTGTATGTCAACTGAGGTCAATGAAATTAATTTAAATATTATGCTATGAAAACACACAAAAAAATAATAGAATTTTAAATAGAAATTTTATATAAACAAAAATACAAAAGTTCAACAGTTTTGAGCTAATTAAACAAAAACAAAGATAATCCTTAATTAGGCAAAGATATTTTTCTTTCATTTGTTGGCCACCATTCCAATGGGTGCACTTTATTAAAAGAATGTTTTCAAAGTTCGTATGTCCTTGCAGCAAATGCAATCAATGTCCTTTGAAAACAACATAGACGAATAAAATGAAAATTGGGTTGTGCCGTTTGCGGGAAAATACAATAGGATTTTGATAAAAAGTCCAATACTTTTTGAGAAAATAGCATAGGATATTAGTAAAAAGGCAAAAAAACTAGAGTATTGGACTTTGTTTCGCTATCTCTTTGACATTTTCTAAAGACTACTGTATTTCATTATCATTTATATTAGAAACTGTAATAATGAAAATACTAAGAGAAAGCACAAATATTATAAGCAAGTTTTCTTAGTCATGTGTGTATATAGGACTTTTCACTAGCTGCAGCTTGTAGCATATGAGACAAAACTTGTAGCATATGCTAAGGTGCTTCTAATCATTGCGGAATGTATCACTACCGTCTCTTGCAAAATTCTCTCACGTTTAATTCCATTTGAACATCCCTAACTCTCGACAAAGTTTAGTAGAACATTAATTAAATTTGAACAGGTAACCTACAAATTTACATTTATTTTATATAACATTCAGTTTTATACTAAAATGTATTAAATTTAAAAAAAAAATTGATATTCTAAATTATTTTAATGTACAACACAAAATAATTATTTTTGTTTTTAAGTATTTAATTTCTTTTTTCACTAAACTTTCTTCCTTTTTATCGCTGGTATGACAATCGTTGTCTCTTTCTTTCTTTTTATCGCTGGTATAACAATCGTTTGTCTTTTGTTTGTAGCAAAGTATGTTGTATTGCCTAAATTTAGGCGCTTGTCAACTTAACTAATAAATGTCATCATAAATTATTTGTTTGTTTGCATTTCATTTTAATCAAGATTATGCAGACTTATAGCTAATTACACATTATTATCTGTTAAATACACCAGTGTCACACTCCTTTGTGGCATTAAGATATACGATGACAGATGGACTAGAGTTTGTTGACAAATGGCAATGTCATATAAGAATTTTGCTCATTATTTATTAATATTATTAACATTGAATTGAAGTATATGCTATTAAATTCTTTAGACTAATGACAAAATAAATTAAGTCAATTAGTATGAAAGTTTTGATATACAAATGGAAATAGTACTAAGACAATTTAAAGCTTTTAGGCAAGAATTACTGTATTGGAGGTAGCCTTAACAATAGTATAGGGAAATATTATATAATGTCATGTAAATGCCACAAGAAAGCACTGGGCAGCCAATTCTAAGTAGTTTTTAAAGGTTAAGAAATATTTGGGAATATGCTAGTATAAGAGCGCCTGACGATGTACTATACTACACTGAGGTTGGAGACTCGTATGCTTTTAGGCGCATTGCAAACCTTTCAACTAATTTTGACGACATGTGGATTATTCGGAACTACAAAAGGTACCTCCGGTCAAATTGAGTAGTAATGTATGAAGATTCTCCCTGAGGATAAAAGTTAACTAAAAATTTTAAAAATAGTTCGATTGAATAATTTAATTTCTTTTGGAAGTATGCTATAGTTTCGTGTTAACATCCATTAACGTAAACTTTTTAAAAAAGGCATAGCAATACTACAAACAACCTATTAAAACTGTTGAAGCCGAAAAATTAATCAATGTTCTAGTTAATTCTATAAGCTTTTTAAAGGTAATAATAATATAGAATCCCCTTCCGTTTTTTGGGCTCCCAAAGATGTAATATTGAACTAATAGATTTTAGCAGCTTATTGATATTTAATATGTTCTCATGTGGTTTTCTTTCTTATCTATGCTTTTGTGTCTTTGCTTACCTATACGAAACCAATGACATGTACATGTTGGAGTTGGACACAAGTATAATTCTAGGCGCAATGCAATCGTTTCAATTAACTTTGAAGACACGTGGATTGCTCGTAACTACAGAAAGTACTTCTGGTGTAAGAAATACTTTCCTGAGGATTAAAGATAACCACAAATATAAAAAGTAGTAGATTTATTTAATTGAGCTCGGAAGTATACTTCCTGTTAATACCTAGAAACGTAGACTATTTATAGGAGGCGAGGCAGTACCAGAAATAAAATCGTTTCAACTAACTTGGAGGACATGTGGAACTGCAGAAGGTATCTATGGTTAACGGGAGTAATATATAAAGATACTTTTTACTGAGAAATACAGTAAACCACAAATTGTTAAAATAGTTGGATTTAATTATTTAATCGGACTTGGAAGTATGCTATAGTTTCGGACTTGGAAGTATGCTAAAGTTTCGTGTTAACCTCTATTAACGTCAAAGGCGAAGGTCCCCATAGATTTAAAATTCGTCTAATAGATTTAAACAGATTATTGTTATCTAAAACGTTCCTATGTGGTTCTCTTGCATATCCATGATTTTGTGTCTTTTCTTATCTATACGAGACCAATGGCAAAAATATGTTGGGTTTGGAGACAAGTATGCTTTTAGGCGCAATGTAATCGTTCAGTTAACTTTAAAGATATGAGGATTCTTCGGAACTACAAAATGTATCTCTGGTTAACGGAAGTAATATGTAAAGATATTTTTTAATGAGGAATAAAGTTAACCACAGATATTAAAAATAGTTGGATTAAAATAATAATTTGCGCTTGAAAGTATGCTGTAATTACGTGTTAATCTCTATTAACGTAGACCTTTTATAGGAGGCATAGCAAAGTGAAAAATTAATCCATGTTCTAGTTAATTCTTTAAGCCTTTAAAGGTGGTACCAATACAGAATTCCATCTTTTTTTTGGGCTCGCAAAGATGTAGTATTCGACTAATAGATTTAAGCAGATTATTGTTATTTAATACGGACTAATGTGGTTTTCGTTCTTATCTATGTTTTGTATATTTTCTTACCTATACGAATCCAATGACTTATACATGTTGGAGTTGGAGACAAGTATGCTTTTAGGCGCAATGCAATCGTTTCAGTAAAATTTAAAGACATGTGGATTGCTTGGAACTACAGATAGTATTACCGGTTATAGTGAGTAATGTGTGAAGATACTCACTCACTGAGGATTAAAGTTAACCACAAATATTAAAAAATAGTTCGGATTAATCATTAAATTATGCCTGGAAATATGCTATGGTTTTGTGTTAACAGCTATTAAAGTAAGATTTTTGTTGGAGGTACTGAAATACTACAAAATAAATAATAAAACAAATGTAGTTGAAATATTAAATAGTGTTATAGTTAATTCTATTGGTTTAAGGAAATGCTACTTAGTTGCTCAGTATCGACCAAATGTCTGTATCAAGTCAATTATTTGGATGACTGTATAGATAACACAAATTTATCATACTTCTATTAAAGTTCAAAAAAAAGGACGTAAGGAAACGTGATGAGTAATGAAAAACATTGAGATTTAATAATGTTAATAAAGTATTTTTTCTCCTTCTAAGAACGCCTGTTGTGGCAACAAATAAATTCGTTACGGTTATCGTGCCTAAATATATGCAGTACAATTTGTGTTTTTCTTCTATCATTAATAAACGTGGCCATATACCATTTTAATTGAAAAAATTATGTATTTTTGATTTTCACACTATAACTATATATCATATGATACGAAAGTGTAACGCATTGAAGGACACGATTTTGACCCCAATATTATTAAGTTACAATTCGATTAAGAACTTTTTAAAACGTATAAGACATGTTAGTCTGTCTGGCATGCTGGCTGGCTGTCTGACCGGTTTGTGCAAAGAATTCATCGAGAATACCTTTACTGATAGTTTTGAAAATGGAAAATTTATATTTCTCATAAAACTACCAAGCGCCAATTGAAGAATATTTGAATTTTATCAGATTATATAACTTGTGATAGCAGACAAAAACTTCGAAATTTGAAACGTATGCCACATCCCTTCTGCTGCTACCTCCCATAAAGATAACCACAAATATTAAAAGTAGTTTGGATTAGTTATTTAATAGCGCTTGGAAGTATGCTATGGCTTCGTATTAACAGCTTTTAAGGTAACATTTTTATTGGTGGCATTGAAATACTACAAAATAAATGTAGTCGAAATATTAAATACTGTTCTAGCTAAATCTATTGGTTAGAGGAAAGCCTACTGAGTTATTCAGTACCCATCACATGTCTGTATTACGTCAAATATTTGAATGTTTATATAAATTTATCAAATATTTCCTACTTCTGCTATTAAAGTTCCTATAAAAGGCAAAAATAGAATCGAAATTAGTAATGGAAAACGTTAAGATTTATATAATGATAATAAAGTATGTTATTTTTCACAAGTTTATTGCTACTTCTAAGCATTCCTGTTATCGCTGCAAATAAAGTTGTTTCGCGCCTAAATATAGGCAACATATTTAGTATGTTTTCTTGTATGATGTGGCCATTGACCATCTTTATCATCCCTTGTGGATGAGGGACGTATATATCGTATGATACAGGTAAAAGTGTAATGCAATAAAGAAGACGTATACCAAAAGTATGTTAAGATCAAATTTGTTTTAGGACTTTTTAAAACGAATAAGGTATGTCCGTCTGCCGGGCAGGAAGGCTGTCTGTCTGACCGGTTGGTGCAAAGAATTCCTCGAGTAAACCTTTGGTGATAGTTATTAAAACTTATCTGCATTCATATTTTCTAAAATATAGTTATGGGATGGTATATAGTCAGAATAGCGCCACATGTTCTCGTATTTCCTATACAAAATAACTTATTTTTGGAAAATTTATATTTCTCACATAACTACTATACCAACAATTGCAAGATTTTTGAATTTTAACAAGTTATAACCCTTGTAATGGCAGACAAACCCTCCGAAAATCTAAACTATTGCCACACCCCCTGTAGTACCTCCCATACAAATGACAGAATTCATCCTCATAGTTTTACTTACATGTACTGTTGGTAAGTTCCCTAAACTCAGTCATACGGTAATGAAAATCTGACTACAGTATGAATATGGACTATATCGGCCGACCTTTTGGTACATCCCATACAAAATGATCAATTTTTGGAAAGTATATATTTACCCTATAACTTTCAAACGGACAATTTGAAAAGGTTTAATTATCTTATGCTACTAGAAATTAGACTAAACCCCTTGTGGCGCCCTCCATACAAATAACCTAATTCACCCTCATACTTTTATATACAAAATTTTGTTGTAAGTGGACTTAGTTCGGTCATATTTTTTACATGGCATTTGCTTATTGAAGTTTGTGGTCAGGAATGGATATGGGCTATATCGGTACCCCCTCTGGTACCTTCCATACACAATTACCTATTTTTGAGAAAATAATATTTCCTCTATAACTTTCAAACGGACACTGGAATAGACAAATCCTCAGAAAACCTAGGCATTTACCCTTCTGGAACCTCCCAAACAAATGACCAAAAACACCCCCATAGTTCTACATGTATATCGTCTGGCCATACGACCCATAGTCCAATCTCCAACGGTTAACGCTCTAAATTATAATATATAAGTAATTTCATTTACATATAGTTCAGCTTCAAAACAATATCGAACATAGGGCGAGAGTAGTTATTAGTCAGTTCACCTGACTGAAGTAAGATCTGACGAAATCCATAACTAACATATATCTAATAAATTTCTTCAAAACGGACAAAACGACACAAGATGGATGAAAAGAAATATTGCAAGTACATTCCGCATTTCAATAGAATTATAATAAAGAAATTTTAATAAAGTCTTTGTCAACTTTTTCAATTTATACAATTTTACCAATATTATCCTTAAAGTATGCCGGTTATGACAAAAAGTAAATTTATACAATATTATCATTTTTAAAGTATGCCTGTTATTGCAAAAAGTAAAATCCATCCAGTTGTTGAGCCTAAATGTAGGCAACACATTTTTATTTGCTTGTATTATTAATCAATAGCTACTTTATATACGAGTATAAATAATATACATATATTTCACCGTTGCTGGTAGTGCCCTTAACACATAACAACAAGAGACGATATGAGATATTAAAATCCTCACGAGTATATTTCACAATCCCACAAAATAATAACAATGTTAGGTAAAAACCTATTTTTAGGCTTCACGAACATAGTTCCTATAACAGTACAAAAATAATCAAGCTCGAGGTTTTTGAACACTGAAATTAAAGAAGATAGGTCGAAAAATTACCAAAATATTAATCTTTTATAACTTTAAGACATATCTGTAATAGCAACGCCTAAAGGCTTTTCAATTGTGATGCCTTAATATAGACAACATATTTATTTATATTAGAAATCATTGCATAGCTTTTATTTCATTTTACATTTTATAATATTTTTTCTCGGAACTAAGTTAAAAGAAACTGTTGCAATACATTTCTTATTTATTCCTTTTTTGTTTTGGTGTCAAGCTGAGAAAAATTGTTTCAGAACATGTTCATAGTTTTTCTTTGAATTTGTTTGTAGGCCTGTGACACCTGAATACTTCGAAATGTTTCTTATTTAATGTATATTTTTACATTTATAGTATTTTTATGTCAAAGTATTCAGTTCAAATTTAAAAATAAACAAACCTGCACTCAGCATATCCTTCACAACCATATTGTTATTACAACGTATGTATGTGGGTGGTAAAACTACAGCTTTTTATTCTTTGACATCTAATAATAAAATAAATAAACTACAGCTTTTTATTCTTTGACATCTAAAATTCTTCAAAAAAATAAAATAATGAATTGAAATACGGAGTTCGTATATTTTCTATTTAAAGCAAACATCTATTGCTATAGTTTCATCAGTAAATCATATTTTTTTTTTCGTAGAGATGAAATTTTGTTATTGTTTTTGTTATAGGAAGTATAAAAAAATGGGAAGTTAAAAAATAAGTTGCTTACTGTTTATACAGCCTGTAAGGTTATGTTACATT
This sequence comes from Muscina levida, assembly GCA_964034835.1. Taxonomy (NCBI): domain Eukaryota; kingdom Metazoa; phylum Arthropoda; class Insecta; order Diptera; family Muscidae; genus Muscina; species Muscina levida. The sequence continues at coordinate 100,555,425 of OZ035884.1, read as the reverse complement.
TATATAAAACTTTGTTCACAACTTAATACCAGGCACAGTATCTCTGATTTAGGTGCCTTAAGATATGCTAAAAATATACCGTTATTATTGATCGAAAAAGTATGCAACACTATTGATTTCAAATAATTGTAATGAAATCGTTAACTAATTTATTAATAATACGATTAGCGATGGTCCCACTAGCATGTTATAGGTTTACAACTGTCGCTGAGGTCGCTGGTACTGAGATAGTAGTTTTCATAAGAGACTTAAAATTGTTTTTTTTATAAAAAAAATTGATTCACTTTTGTTTGTATGAAAGTTATGTAAATGTTAGCTTAAAAATTTCCTCCATTCGCATGTTGTATATTCAAACGGTTCAAAATATTGGCGTTGGACATTTTCGTTTGATATCTACTTCGAATGGACGTGTTTGATATAATTGTAGATATATGCATCAATTGTCACAAAGGGGTCTGAAGATGAACTCGTCATGGAGTTCGAAACGCGTCATCCTAGAGCGTGACATTGAATTGACCACTAATACATATCAACAATAGAACACTTTTTGATCGTTTAGCATGTTGTATATGCAAACGGTTCAAAATATCGGGATTGTACATATTCGGCTGATATCTACTTCGCATGTACGCGTTTGACATAATTGTAGATATATGCATTAATTGTCACAAAGGGGTCTGGAGATGAACTCGTCATGGAGTTTGAAACGCGTTATCCTAGAGCGTGGCATTCAATTGACTACTAATACATAGCAACAATAAAACACTTTCTGATCGTTTAGCCAACTTGATGTATTATTTAATATACTAACACAATTTGATATAAATTTATCTTAATTTAATTTTAAATGAAGTTTATAATAAAGTGATTTCTTTAAGTAACTATCAATAAGATTCGAAACACACAAATTATTTTGAATATATTTCAAAAGTCTTTTAGGAATGTTGTTTGACTTGACCATCTCTGGATATGATATCTTTTTGACGTTAGGCAAAATGGCTCAATAATGCTTTTTGAGATTTTGTTTGGGTTCAAATAAATCTTTATATCATTCTTTTAGTATCAATGACTTAAGTCTATCACAACGGCTTCCAAGCGTAATCATAAGCTCTATAGACTTATTCTTTATTATAAATTGCCTATAACATAACATTTTTAATTTAACTCTTTACTACATTTTCTGACTTAAGACCAATTTTCCTAACTTCAAAGATATAATGCTAAGAAACTATTAACAAATTAACACTTTAATCATATGTAACTAAACTAAAGAATTTATTTTCTCTTAGCATCCGTAGAATTCGATATGAGGAGAATTTCATTATAGGATGTACGGTTTAGCGACAAATCTTAATTTCGGCTTCATTTTAATATTCAGATGAAGACCATCTGAATAGTACAGATGAGAAAATGAAGACTGCTGTGACAGGGCTCGAAACTAGGTCGATAACTATTAAATTATTAAATTGCTCCCAAAAGCATGCTATACTTTCATTTGTTTACACAGTTTACTTGCAGGTATGCAATACTAAATCATAAAAAACCACCGATATATGACTTAGATTACACAAAATGTTACATAGCGAGTAATTTAACCAAAACGACATAGAACTGCATACACAATAAGCTAATTGTTTTAAGTACAGTGAAAATATAGTATCAGTTGAAGTACACAGAGAAAACTGGCGAAAAACTGGCGATGGTATTATTCAGGTTAGCCACATAGGAAAACTAAGTTGATTTCAAGTGTTCGATTGATAATTTCCAACAATTTCTAGGTATGAACTTATTTTTCCTTAGCATCAGATGAATTCGATATGGGTAGAATTTCTTGCATATGATTAGAGGATCTACGGGTTAGCGACCAATCCTAATTGCGGCTTCATTAAAATGCCTTTACTGTTCAAACGGAGACCTTCGATCAATGAAACGTAGATAGCTGTTGCAGGATCCGAACATAGGTCGATAATTGCGGCCGGTCAGAATATCTCTCACTATGATATTATTAAATTGCTCTCAAAAGCAAGCTATGCCTTCATGCTAAGGCTTACACTGGTTTCTTGCAGGTATGCAATAGTATATCATAGAAAACGACCTATATGACATAGATCACACAAAAAGTTACATAGCAAGGAATTTTACCAAAAATTTTACAATAAGCTAGTTGTTGTTTAAAGTATAGTGAAAATATAGAATCACTTGAAGTACACAAAGAAAACTGGCGATGGTATTATTCAGGTTAGCCATATAGGAAAAATTAGTTTCTGCGAAGTGTTCGATTGATAATTTCCAGCAATTTCTATATAAAAAACTTATTTTTTCTTAGCATCAGATGAATTCGATATGGGTAGAATTTCTAGCATATGATTAGAGGATCTACGGGTTAGCGACGAATCCTACTTGCGGCTTTATTAAGATGCCTTTACTGTTCAGATAGAGACCTTCGATCAATGAAAAGTAGATAGCTGTGACAGGACTTAAACCTAGGTCGTAATAGATCGGTCGGTCAGAATATCTCTCACTATGATATATGCCTTCATGCTAAAGCTTACACTAGTTTCTTGCACGTATGCAATAGTATATTGATATGATCACACAAAATGATAAATAGCGAGTACTGAAACCATTGCGAGATCAAACTGCATACAACATAATCAAATCGCTTAAAATATTGTGCAAATATATTATCCCTAGGCATACAAAGAGAAAACTGGCGAAGGTTTTATTCAGGTTACCCATATAGGAAAACTAAGTTTCTGCGATGTGTTCGATTAATTATTTTCAACAATTTCTATTTCTAAATTTTTTTTTTTAGCACACGATAAATTCGTGTATAATTACTTGCATGTGATTAGAGGATCTACGGATTAGCGACGAATCCTACTAGCGCCTTCAATAAGATGCCTATACTGTACAAATGGAGACCTTCGGTCAATGAAAAGTAGATAGCTGTGACAGGACTTAAACCTAGGTCGTAATAGATCGGTAGGTCAGAATATGATATTATGATATTATTAAATTGCTCTCAAAAGCATGCTATGCCTTCATGCTAAGGCTTACACTGGTTTCTTGCAGGTATGCAATAGTATATCATAGAAAACGACCTATATGACATAGATCACACAAAATGTTACATAGCGAGGAATTTAACCAAAAATTTTACAATAAGCTAGTTGTTTAAAGTATAGTGAAAATATAGAATCATTTGAAGTACACAAAGAAAACTGGCGATGGTATTATTCAGGTTAGCCATATAGGAAAACTTAGTTTCTGCGGTGTTCATTGATAATTTCCAACAGTTTCTAGGTATAAACTTATTTTTCCTTAGAATCCGATGAATTTGATATGTGTAGAATTTCTCGCAAATTGATTTACGGTTTAGCGCTACTAGCGGCTTCATTAAGATGCCTTTAATGTTCAGATGGAGACCTTCGATCAATGAAAAGTAGATAGCTGTGACAGGTCTTAAAAATAGGTCTTAATAGATCGGTCGGTCAGAATATCTCTTACTGTGATATTATTAAATTGCTCTCAAAAGCATGCTATGCCTTCATGCTAAGGCTTACACTGGTTTATTGCCGGTATGCAAAAGTATATCATAGATAACGACCTATATGGCATAGATCACACAAAAAGTTACATAGCAAGGAATTTTACCAAAAATTTTACAATAAGCTAGTTGTTGTTTAAAGTATAGTGAAAATATAGAATCACTTGAAGTACACAAAGAAAACTGGCGAAGGTATTATTCAGGTTAGCCATATAGGAAAACTAAGTTTCTGCGAAGTGTTCGATTGATAATTTCCAACAATTTCTATGTATGAACTTATTTTTTCTTAGCATCCGATGAATTTGATATGTGTAGAATTTCTCGGAAATTGATTAAAGGATTTACGGTTAAGCGACGAATCCTTATTGCGGCTTCATTAAGATGCCTTTAATGTTCAGATGGAGACCTTCAATCAATGAAAAGTTGATAGCTAGGACTTAAACCTAGGTCGTAATTATCGATTATCGGTCGGTCAGAATATCTCTCACTATGATATTATTAAATTGCTCTCAAAAGCATGCTATGCCTTCATGCTAATGCTTACACTGGTTTCTTGCAGGTATGCAATAGTATATCATTGAAAACGACCTATATGACATAGATCACACAAAATGTTACATAGCGAGGAATTTAACCAAAAATTTTACAATAAGCTAGTTGTTAAAAGTATCGTGAAAAAATATAGAATCATTTGAAGTACACAAAGAAAACTGGCGATGGTATTATTAAGGTTAGCCATATAGGAAAACTTAGTTTCTGCGGTGTTCATTGATAATTTCCAACAGTTTCTAGGTATGAACTATTTTTCCTTAGCATCCGATGAATTTGATATGGGTAGAATTTCTTTCATATGATTAGAGGATATACGGATTAGCGACGAATCCTACTAGCGGCTTCATTAAGATGCATTTACTGTTCAGATGGAGACATTCGATCAATAAAAAGTAGATAGCTGTGACAGGACCCGAACATAGGTGGATCATCATTGCCGGTCAGAATATCTCTAACTGTAACATTGTCAAATTGCTCTCATAAGTATGCCATGCCTTCATGCTAAAGTTTACACTGGTTTCTTGCAAGTATACAATAGTATATCATAGAAAACAATCGATATGATATTGATCAAGTGATATGATAAATAGAGAGGACTTTTACTAATCCTACATCGAACTGCCTACAAAATAATCATATCGTTTAAAGTACTGAGAAAATATATTAAACCTTGGCATACTCTAGAGAAAACTGACGATGGTGTTATTCTGCTTAGTTATATAGGAAAGCTAAATTTCTGCAAAGTACCCATTCTCTGTTAATACTCTGTAGATCAAAAAAACCCTAGAAGGTTCGTTTCAGACAATTTCTTGTTATTTGGATGCAGTTTGATTCTTTTGCATTTATGCCGGTTGTATTCATAAATCTATATCTCACGAGTATATTTCGCATTCCCACAAAATGACAACAATGTTAATTTAAAACATATTTTTAAGTGTTGTGACCTTTTATTGTGTAATAGCACATAAATATATGTTACAACTTGAAAACATAACTGCAATACCAACGCCTAAATTTCTTCTAGTTTGATTCTTTTAGATTCACGTCTATGCATTTATGCCGGTTGTATTCATAAATCTATACCATTTTTGCAGGAGTTCATATGTCTAATTTTCATATTATAATATCGCCGAGACGCAATTTAAAGTTTTGAAACCTCATTAAGACATAAGGACACATTAGGTTTTTATACTGTCATTTAATAGACTACCACTTATTTCAAAGTCCGTGAAGATAAATTCGTATTTAACTAGCAAAGACACAAACCACATTTGGTACTAGAGCACTGTTAATGCATTTAACAGAGCTCTGTTAACCGGCAAATTTGGTGGTGATTTTTTAAAAAACGTGATGTGCCTAAACGAAGAATTCTTCGTCGATCGGACTTATGTCACGTGATAGTGTTTTGATAGTACTTTCGATCTATATTATCAAAATATTCAGAAAGACCTTCTGAAATAGAAATTTTTCAACTTTTTTTCAAAGTCCGTGCATAACAGTTTGGCCCACTGTGCCTAAACGAAGAATTCTTCGTCGATCGGACTTATGTCACGTGATAACGTTTTGATAGTACTTTCGATCTATATTATCAAAATATTCAGAAAGACCTTCTGAAATAGAAATTTTTCAACTTTTTTTCAAAGTCCGTGCATAACAGTTTGGCCCACTGTGCCTAAACGAAGAATTCTTCGTCGATCGGACTTATGTCACGTGATAGTGTTTTGATGGTACTTTCGATCTATATTATCAAAATATTCAGAAAGACCTTCTGAAATAGAAATTTTTCAACTTTTTTTCAAAGTCCGTGCATAACAGTTTGGCCCACTGTGCCTAAACGAAGAATTCTTCGTCGATCGGACTTATGTCACGTGATAACGTTTTGATAGTACTTTCGATCTATATTATCAAAATATTCAGAAAGACCTTCTGAAATAGAAATTTTTCAACTTTTTTTCAAAGTCCGTGCATAACAGTTTGGCCCACTGTGCCTAAACGAAGAATTCTTCGTCGATCGGACTTATGTCACGTGATAACGTTTTGATAGTGCTTTCGATCTATATTATCAAAATATTCAGAAAGACCTTCTGAAATAAAAATTTTCCAAATTGTGAATATTATTGTCATTATTTATTTCTTAATTCAAAAATATATATTTAGCCGGTTTATAATAATTGTTAAACTATTATTTTATTTAATTCGGTCGATTGTTTAAAAAAAAACTTTTTTTAAAAGAAAGGTCGAATATTTCTTGTTAAATATCTCGTTGAGTTGAACCCTTGTCTTCATTAACTTCATATCTTTGCCGTTACAATATTTAATGATGTTCTTGTTTCTTTTGCAAATAACTTGCAGTGTTTATGAAACGTGGGTTCAAATCCTGCAGCTTACCAAAAAAAATACTTTCATAAGCCTTGATTATAAAAAATAAGTTTTTTTTTTTAAAAAAATCAAATATTTGCTGTAAGTTGTAAATTTAATGTACAAAAAATATCTTGTCTATCCTGGGAGTTGAACCCTTGTCTTCATAAACTGTAACCGCCTTTACAATATTTAATGTTGTTCTAGTTTCTTTTGCAAATAATTGGCAGTTTTTATGAAACGTGGGTTCAAATCCTGCGGCTGGTGGATTTTTTCTGTTTTTTTTTTTTTTAATGTTTAAAAGAAAAATATATTTGCCTCGAAAAAAAAATATTTTTAATAATCTATGGAGTACTATCAACAAAAACAGTAAAATAGGCAGATTGTTAAACTAAATGACCGACCCCCAGTAATTTTTTCCTAGGGTAGGAATGTATGAGGAAAAAATTACTGGGGGTCGGTCATCCATTTTACCCCTCTAGGGTCGACTCCGCAGCAGTTTCTTTGATTGATGTGGTTTTTTTTCTCCTTCCCCACCAATTTGACCACGATGCGCGATCTAAAGATATTGTCCGATTTCAATTTTTTTTACCAAAATACTCGTATAATCCATAATAAGTTTTCCGCACTACTAAAATTTGATCTGAATAACTAGATGGAATTCGAGCCACCCTATTGTGTATTGGCGGTCGCAATTAACGTGTCTTTCTAATATTCTTCAACATCTTAATATAATTAATTGTGTTATATTTATGATATAATTATTAATTTTCACTCGGTTTATAATAAACTTTAGTTATATAAACAAATTAATATGATTAATTAATTTATTTAATTTGACTTCTAAGCACATTGGTACATTTTAAAAACGTTTGTAACTTTTTTGTTTATGAATAAAAGTGGGTAATTCAACAGCAATATATTCACAATTTTTTAAGATCTTTACGTACGTTATGAAAAATCTCCGGAAAATAGGGGTAGAAATCGAGATAGAATCAGTCACTTGTCAAATTTGACGTCGGAGTCAAAAATGACATAGGGAGGAAATGTAGCCTTTGTAAAACCAAAAACAACAGTGTACTTTTTTTCTTGATCGGACTTCGAATGACGTCACAGCACAGAAAAAACTAAATGGGCCGTTTTTAGGGTGCGCGTAAAAAATTTTTTTCTTGTGTCCCAGAATCGTTGTTGCCTAATCTTCAAATTTAGGGACTGACAGCAACTTTTTTTTCGACCCTATCTAATGTACTATACCAACATACTTTTGAAAAATAACAATTTTTTTAAAAAAGTTATGAAATTTTTGATGCCGGAAATTCGTACGTCCGAACGAAATTTTTCTACAATTTTGTGAAACAGTAGGTCTATATTTTTGTTTAATTTAGTTTAACAATCTGCCTATTTTACTGTTTTTGTTGATAGTACTCCATAGATTATTAAAAATATTTTTTTTTTCGAGGCAAATATATTTTTCTTTTAAACATTTAAAAAAAAACAGAAAAAATCCACCAGCCGCAGGATTTGAACCCACGTTTCATAAAAACTGCCAATTATTTGCAAAAGAAACTAGAACAACATTAAATATTGTAAAGGCGGTTACAGTTTATGAAGACAAGGGTTCAACTCCCAGGATAGACAAGATATTTTTTGTACATTAAATTTACAACTTACAGCAAATATTTGATTTTTTTTTAAAAAAAACTTATTTTTTATAATCAAGGCTTATGAAAGTTTTTTTTTTGGTAAGTAGGCATATATATTTTTCACCTAAGCATTAAAAATACAACCGAACACATCCACCAGCTGCAGGATTTGAACCCACGTTTCATAAACACTGCAAGTTATTTGCAAAAGAAACAAGAACATCATTAAATATTGTAACGGCAAAGATATGAAGTTTATGAAGACAAGGGTTCAACTCAACGAGATATTTAACAAGAAATATTCGACCTTTCTTTTAAAAAAAGTTTTTTTTTAAACAATCGACCGAATTAAATAAAATAATAGTTTAACAATTATTATAAACCGGCTAAATATATATTTTTGAATTAAGAAATAAATAATGACAATAATATTCACAATTTGGAAAATTTTTATTTCAGAAGGTCTTTCTGAATATTTTGATAATACAGATCGAAGGTACTTTCGTAGTACTATCACGTGACATAAGTCCAATCGACGAAGAATTCTTCGTTTAGGCACAGTGGGCCAAACTGTTATGCACGGACTTTGAAAAAAAGTTGAAAAATTTCTATTTCAGAAGGTCTTTCTGAATATTTTGATAATATAGATCGAAAGTACTATCAAAACACTATCACGTGACATAAGTCCGATCGACGAAGAATTCTTCATTTAGGCACAGTGGGCCAAACTGTTATGCACGGACTTTGAAAAAAAAGTTGAAAAATTTCTATTTCAGAAGGTCTTTCTGAATATTTTGATAATATAGATCAAAAGTACTATCAAAACACTATCGCGTGACATAAGTCCGATCGACGAAGAATTCTTCGTTTAGGCACAGTGGGCCAAACTGATATGCACGGACTTTGAAAAAAAAGTTCAAAAATTTCTATTTCAGAAGGTCTTTCTGAATATTTTGATAATATAGATCGAAGGTACTTTCGTAGTACTATCACGTGACATAAGTCCGATCGACGAAGAATTCTTCGTTTAGGCACAGTGGGCCAAACTGTTATGCACGGACTTTGAAAAAAAGTTGAAAAATTTCTATTTCAGAAGGTCTTTCTGAATATTTTGATAATATAGATCAAAAGTACTTTCGTAGCACTATCACGTGACATAAGTCCGATCGACGAAGAATTCTTCGTTTAGGCACAGTGGGCCAAACGGTTATGCACGGACTTTGAAAAAAAAGTTTAAAAATTTCTATTTCAGAAGGTCTTTCTGAATATTTTGATAATATAGATCGAACGTACTATCGAAACACTATCACGTGACATAAGTCCGATCGACGAAGAATTCTTCATTTAGGCACAGTGGGCCAAACTGTTATGCACGGACTTTGAAAAAAAAGTTGAAAAATTTCTATTTCAGAAGGTCTTTCTGAATATTTTGATAATATAGATCAAAAGTACTATCAAAACACTATCGCGTGACATAAGTCCGATCGACGAAGAATTCTTCGTTTAGGCACAGTGGGCCAAACTGATATGCACGGACTTTGAAAAAAAAGTTGAAAAATTTCTATTTCAGAAGGTCTTTCTGAATATTTTGATAATATAGATCAAAAGTACTATCAAAACACTATCGCGTGACATAAGTCCGATCGACGAAGAATTCTTCGTTTAGGCACAGTGGGCCAAACTGATATGCACGGACTTTGAAAAAAAAGTTCAAAAATTTCTATTTCAGAAGGTCTTTCTGAATATTTTGATAATATAGATCGAAGGTACTTTCGTAGTACTATCACGTGACATAAGTCCGATCGACGAAGAATTCTTCGTTTAGGCACAGTGGGCCAAACTGTTATGCACGGACTTTGAAAAAAAGTTGAAAAATTTCTATTTCAGAAGGTCTTTCTGAATATTTTGATAATATAGATCGAACGTACTATCGAAACACTATCACGTGACATAAGTCCGATCGACGAAGAATTCTTCATTTAGGCACAGTGGGCCAAACTGTTATGCACGGACTTTGAAAAAAAAGTTGAAAAATTTCTATTTCAGAAGGTCTTTCTGAATATTTTGATAATATAGATCGAAAGTACTATCAAAACACTATCACGTGACATAAGTCCGATCGACGAAGAATTCTTCATTTAGGCACAGTGGGCCAAACTGTTATGCACGGACTTTGAAAAAAAAGTTGAAAAATTTCTATTTCAGAAGGTCTTTCTGAATATTTTGATAATATAGATCAAAAGTACTATCAAAACACTATCGCGTGACATAAGTCCGATCGACGAAGAATTCTTCGTTTAGGCACAGTGGGCCAAACTGATATGCACGGACTTTGAAAAAAAAGTTCAAAAATTTCTATTTCAGAAGGTCTTTCTGAATATTTTGATAATATAGATCGAAGGTACTTTCGTAGTACTATCACGTGACATAAGTCCGATCGACGAAGAATTCTTCGTTTAGGCACAGTGGGCCAAACTGTTATGCACGGACTTTGAAAAAAAGTTGAAAAATTTCTATTTCAGAAGGTCTTTCTGAATATTTTGATAATATAGATCAAAAGTACTTTCGTAGCACTATCACGTGACATAAGTCCGATCGACGAAGAATTCTTCGTTTAGGCACAGTGGGCCAAACGGTTATGCACGGACTTTGAAAAAAAGTTGAAAAATTTCTATTTCAGAAGGTCTTTCTGAATATTTTGATAATATAGATCGAAGGTACTTTCGTAGTACTATCACGTGACATAAGTCCGATCGACGAAGAATTCTTCGTTTAGGCACAGTGGGCCAAACTGTTATGCACGAACTTTGAAAAAAAGTTGAAAAATTTCTATTTCAGAAGGTCTTTCTGAATATTTTGATAATATAGATCAAAAGTACTATCAAAACGTTATCACGTGACATAAGTCCGATCGACGAAGAATTCTTCGTTTAGGCACAGTGGGCCAAACTGTTATGCACGGACTTTGAAAAAAAGTTGAAAAATTTCTATTTCAGAAGGTCTTTCTGAATATTTTGATAATATAGATCGAAGGTACTTTCGTAGTACTATCACGTGACATAAGTCCGATCGACGAAGAATTCTTCGTTTAGGCACAGTGGGCCAAACTGTTATGCACGAACTTTGAAAAAAAGTTGAAAAATTTCTATTTCGAAGGTCTTTCTGAATATTTTGATAATATAGATCAAAAGTACTATCAAAACGTTATCACGTGACATAAGTCCGATCGACGAAGAATTCTTCGTTTAGGCACAGTGGGCCAAACTGTTATGCACGGACTTTGAAAAAAAGTTGAAAAATTTCTATTTCAAAAGGTCTTTCTGAATATTTTGATAATATAGATCGAAGGTACTTTCGTAGTACTATCACGTGACATAAGTCCGATCGACGAAGAATTCTTCGTTTAGGCACAGTGGGCCAAACTGTTATGCACGGACTTTGAAAAAAAGTTGAAAAATTTCTATTTCAGAAGGTCTTTCTGAATATTTTGATAATATAGATTAAAAGTACTATCAAAACGTTATCACGTGACATAAGTCCGATCGACGAAGAATTCTTCGTTTAGGCACAGTGGGCCAAACTGTTATGCACGGACTTTGAAAAAAAGTTGAAAAATTTCTATTTCAGAAGGTCTTTCTGAATATTTTGATAATATAGATCGAAAGTACTATCAAAACACTATCACGTGACATAAGTCCGATCGACGAAGAATTCTTCATTTAGGCACAGTGGGCCAAACTGTTATGCACGGACTTTGAAAAAAAAGTTGAAAAATTTCTATTTCAGAAGGTCTTTCTGAATATTTTGATAATATAGATCAAAAGTACTATCAAAACACTATCGCGTGACATAAGTCCGATCGACGAAGAATTCTTCGTTTAGGCACAGTGGGCCAAACTGATATGCACGGACTTTGAAAAAAAAGTTGAAAAATTTCTATTTCAGAAGGTCTTTCTGAATATTTTGATAATATAGATCGAAGGTACTTTCGTAGTACTATCACGTGACATAAGTCCGATCGACGAAGAATTCTTCGTTTAGGCACAGTGGGCCAAACTGTTATGCACGGACTTTGAAAAAAAGTTGAAAAATTTCTATTTCAGAAGGTCTTTCTGAATATTTTGATAATATAGATCAAAAGTACTTTCGTAGCACTATCACGTGACATAAGTCCGATCGACGAAGAATTCTTCGTTTAGGCACAGTGGGCCAAACGGTTATGCACGGACTTTGAAAAAAAAGTTTAAAAATTTCTATTTCAGAAGGTCTTTCTGAATATTTTGATAATATAGATCGAACGTACTATCGAAACACTATCACGTGACATAAGTCCGATCGACGAAGAATTCTTCATTTAGGCACAGTGGGCCAAACTGTTATGCACGGACTTTGAAAAAAAAGTTGAAAAATTTCTATTTCAGAAGGTCTTTCTGAATATTTTGATAATATAGATCAAAAGTACTATCAAAACACTATCGCGTGACATAAGTCCGATCGACGAAGAATTCTTCGTTTAGGCACAGTGGGCCAAACTGATATGCACGGACTTTGAAAAAAAAGTTCAAAAATTTCTATTTCAGAAGGTCTTTCTGAATATTTTGATAATATAGATCGAAGGTACTTTCGTAGTACTATCACGTGACATAAGTCCGATCGACGAAGAATTCTTCGTTTAGGCACAGTGGGCCAAACGGTTATGCACGGACTTTGAAAAAAAGTTGAAAAATTTCTATTTCAGAAGGTCTTTCTGAATATTTTGATAATATAGATCAAAAGTACTTTCGTAGCACTATCACGTGACATAAGTCCGATCGACGAAGAATTCTTCGTTTAGGCACAGTGGGCCAAACGGTTATGCACGGACTTTGAAAAAAAGTTGAAAAATTTCTATTTCAGAAGGTCTTTCTGAATATTTTGATAATATAGATCGAAGGTACTTTCGTAGTACTATCACGTGACATAAGTCCGATCGACGAAGAATTCTTCGTTTAGGCACAGTGGGCCAAACTGTTATGCACGAACTTTGAAAAAAAGTTGAAAAATTTCTATTTCAGAAGGTCTTTCTGAATATTTTGATAATATAGATCAAAAGTACTATCAAAACGTTATCACGTGACATAAGTCCGATCGACGAAGAATTCTTCGTTTAGGCACAGTGGGCCAAACTGTTATGCACGGACTTTGAAAAAAAGTTGAAAAATTTCTATTTCAGAAGGTCTTTCTGAATATTTTGATAATATAGATCGAAGGTACTTTCGTAGTACTATCACGTGACATAAGTCCGATCGACGAAGAATTCTTCGTTTAGGCACAGTGGGCCAAACTGTTATGCACGGACTTTGAAAAAAAGTTGAAAAATTTCTATTTCAGAAGGTCTTTCTGAATATTTTGATAATATAGATCAAAAGTACTTTCGTAGCACTATCACGTGACATAAGTCCGATCGACGAAGAATTCTTCGTTTAGGCACAGTGGGCCAAACGGTTATGCACGGACTTTGAAAAAAAAGTTTAAAAATTTCTATTTCAGAAGGTCTTTCTGAATATTTTGATAATATAGATCGAACGTACTATCGAAACACTATCACGTGACATAAGTCCGATCGACGAAGAATTCTTCGTTTAGGCACAGTGGGCCAAACGGTTATGCACGGACTTTGAAAAAAAAGTTTAAAAATTTCTATTTCAGAAGGTCTTTCTGAATATTTTGATAATATAGATCGAACGTACTATCGAAACACTATCACGTGACATAAGTCCGATCGACGAAGAATTCTTCGTTTAGGCACAGTGGGCCAAACGGTTATGCACGGACTTTGAAAAAAAGTTGAAAAATTTCTATTTCAGAAGGTCTTTCTGAATATTTTGATAATATAGATCGAAAGAACTTTCGTAGTACTATCGCGTGACATAAGTCCGATCGACGAAGAATTCTCCGTTTAGGCACATCACGTTTTTTAAAAAATCACCACCAAATTTGCCGGTTAACAGAGCTCTGTTAAATGCATTAACAGTGCTCTAGTACCAAATGTGGTTTGCGTCTTCGCTAGTTAAATACGAATTTATCTTCACGGACTTCTTATTTCAGACGTATTATCCAATTTGTGCAAAAAGTCCCAAATGACACATCAATGAATAACATGAAATATTTTTCTAAAATAATTGTTTTGCGTCAAGACACTGCATACTTTTAGGTGTAAGACAACAATTTCAACACAGGTTGGAGTAATTTTAATAAGTCGCATATACGGAATCCTACGGAATCTACGCTCTTCTATACATAGTTATACATAATACAGTGGTCACATATTATGCGTAAACTGATCAAATTGTGCCTTAATTTTTACATTGCCTTCTTGCTCACAGGCGGTATTTTAGATTGGTTTCTTACATTCAAAAATTTGTGTGTTATTGCTTGGACCCTTGAAGCTAATTGATGGGGACAAGAGTGTGTACTATTATTTTGAAATACGAGGGTTGCTATTTATATTTCGGATCAATACCAGATGCAAAACGAAACTTTCATTGGAAAGTTTAAATTGTATGCAATCATTCATAGAACACTCTTTACACACTTCACTTTAAAACTCTTTTTTTATGCACTCACCCTTAGGGAAATATATATCATTTGAAACGAGAACAAGTGTAACACAGTTAAGGAAATGTATTGAACACCAAGTTTTTTAAGACCAAATTCATTTTAACACTTAAGACAACTGAGGTATGTCCCTTTGCCTGGATGGGTGATGGGCAGGATAGCTGGTGTAAACCTCATCATATCCTTATAGTTATTTACAAATATTAATATTTTCCAAAATGAAGACTTAAGATTGTAATTAGGCAAAACAGCCCCAACTCTTCTGGTACATCCCATACAAATTAACTTTTTTTCTGGAAAATTTAATTTTTCCCACAACTTTGAAACGGACAACTTGGGGATATTTGAATTTGGTCAGTATATTTATATTGTAATAGTAGACAGACCCTCGGAAAATCACACTATTTGACTCACACCTTCTGGTACCTTCCATAAAAAATGACCTTAATTGCACCCCTGTTCTACATTCATATAGTTTTGGTTACTAAGTTTACTCAATTTAGTCAAATTTTGCGTATGGTAAACATATATTTAAAGATGATTTACAAAATTAAAATTGGACACGATGAATGAATATTAACTATATTGGCAGATTCTGTTTGGTACCTCCTATAAAATGTTACCTATTTCTGAAAAATTATTATTTTTTTCATTTGGTCACTTTAATTATTTTTTAATAGAAGACAAGTACTTAGAAAACCGAAGTAATTTCCACAGCCCTTTTGATACCGCCCATACTAAAGACCGAATTCACTCTCCCAGTCCGCCAACCGTCTTTTACCTCCCATACAAAATGAACCATTTTTGGAAAATTTATATTCCCCCCCCCCATAATTTTCAAACTGTAGGATATTTGAATTCCAATAAGTTCTAAAATAAACCCCTCAAAATATTGAGAATATTTTACTATTAATATTTTGATACCTGGAGGTTTACCCCAAATTATTTAATTTGGGAATTTTTTTTTTTTTTTTTCAATAATTTCTTGAAAGAAATTTCTCAAAACGTAAAAAGTATTTTACTTTACATATTGTATATTTATAAGAGACTAGCTGGCCCGGCAGACTTCGTCCTGCCTCCAAATTTTTGTAAAATATGTTGAGTGTAGTTGAAATCTAATAACGATTGGTTTATTTTTTTACCTTTAAAATATTTAAATTTAAAGGTTGAGGTTTTCCCCGACAAATTCTGTTATTCATATATCTTAAAGATTATTATAAGAATTGCTAAAACGGATCAGCAGTGTCGTCCATGATATGATGAAAACTTACTTATTGATAGGCATATATTCTAAAACCACATTTTTAAGCCGATTGACCGACATATAACTTTCTGCATTGGTGTACTGGGTGATTGTACCTTTTTATCCTAAAGAGTACAAATTTGCGCCATTATAAAAGTTAGTCATTCTTCTTTAAGCCTTTTTGCGGTCTGGGTGACCATCTACATCCAATTCCCAACTTTCACTCGAATTTTGGGACAAATGACATTCCAAATATTAAGTGTATCATAAGCTAAACACAGCCAACTGGTTCCAAACATACATTCAAAATTTTCTCATGCCAAAAAATCATATATTTTAAGTTTAAGTAAAATCGGACAATCGATATAAATTCTAGAAAACATTCAACCCCATCCAAATCAACTGCGGGTCCATATATACAAAAAAAATTCTCATAATAAAACAAATATACATTCGAAATTTCAGTCAAATTGTTTAATTCATTTAAATTTTCATTATAATCCCACCATAGCGACACCTACCGGGTCAATTTATTCAAGGTTCCACAAACATAAGTACTAAATTTCAGTTAAATTGGTACATGCATTCAAATTTTCGATATAAATCCACCCTAGCGCCATCTACCGGGTCCATTTGTACATACGATTTTTTCTAATGATCAAACAAATATAGATTCTGAATTTCAGTTAAATTGACCCATTCGTTAAAATTTTGATTGTAAACCGACCCCAGCGCCACCTACCGGGTCCATTTGTACATTAAATGTTTTCTCATGATCAAACGAATATCCAATCTAAATTTCAATTGAATTGGTACATGCATTAAAATTATCGATATAAATCCACCCTAGCGCCACCTGGATTTGATTTTTTTTAAAACAAACAATCTAAAATTCCCAAAGTTGGGAATAAAAATTTCGAATCGAATAAAAAAATCAAAATTTCAAAGAAAGTCTCAATGAAAGTCTATCACACTTCACACACCTCGCCTGAATGACGAATTGGTTGACCTAAAATGGCAACAAAACGGTAAATGGGGTTTTGTTGGGTGTCAATTGTACATTAAAAATCCACATGAATCAAAATCTTAGCTGATACTTTTTTAAGATAAAAGAATTTTTCGTTTATTTACTCCGTTTTGCGCTTATTTTGCAAGTGACGTTCGTTGCCCCATGATTATTGGAAGCGTACAGACTTCAGATTTAAGACACTTCTATCAAAATTTAAGTTTTCTGCACTAAATTAAGCTTTCCCAGCGCGAGCTAGGAATTGATATTACACACAAAGTTTATTGGTGACATTTTCTAACAATTCATCGTAGATTTGGTTACAATTTTTTCGAATAAAAAAACTGTCCCACCTTACTGTGCATATTTCTAGGCGAAATGCAATATACTGTGGAATTTTGACAGTTGTAAATGTTAATTTTAAAAGGGGTGTGGTACAGCCCACTTCCACTCTTACTGTAATTTATACTGCAACAACAACATATGTAACAAATCTCATCTTCATACCTCTTATAGTTCATGTGATATAGCCCTTTTTATTTTCATGTTGTATGGGCGGTGCCACGCCCCTTTATCCAATCACAACCAAATATAGCCAGGGACTATCTACAGGTCATCAGTACCACTTGGTAAAATTTTCGTATCAATCTGTCTATTGGTAAAGCCTGCAGAGCGGTTTTGAAAAGGGGGCGTGGCACCTCCCACTTCCACGCTGGCTGTAATTAATACTGCTCCAACAACATATATACCAAATCTCATCTTCATACCTCTGATAGTTCATGAGATATAGGCCTTTTGATTTTCAAGTTGTATCAGCGGTGCCACGCCCCTTTATCCAATCACAATCTATTATAGCCAGGGACTATCAACAGGTCAACTGTACCATTTGGTAAAATTTTCGTATCAATCGGTCTATTAGAAAAGCCCTTAGAACGATTTTTGAAAAGGGGGCGTGGCACCGCCCACTTCCACCTTGGCTGTAATTAATACTGTTCCAACAACATATATACCAAATCTCATCTTCATACCTCTGATAGTTCATGAGCTACAGCCCTTTTGATCTTCAAGTTGTATGGGCGGTGCCACGCCCCTTTGTCCAATTGGGCCGAATTGTAAATATAAACCACCCGGGTCGCCACCCAAACGCATACAAAAAAAATTATGCAAATCGGTCCAGCCGTTCGTGAGTTATGAAGTCACAACACACTTGCAACAATTTTTTATATATATAGATTTTTTTCCTTAGTTCTCAATTGGTGCCGTAGGAGAAGACCTTTTCGGTAACCTTAAATAAAATTACCAAATGCCCAGAATAAAATGAAATTAACGTTTTAGATTTGTTGACGAACTTATTAACACTTTTTACACTCTCACCTTGTTTACTGTTTAACTAAATGTCTATAAACTTCTAATCTTGCGATTAAAAGCGTTTATGCACCACAAGAACACAATTATTAAACTTCAATCAAAAATTGGTTAATTCATAGGATAAGGGTATTTATCAGTCAGTTTGCATGACTAAAATTATTGTACTGGTTGTTAATATCGTTTACAGCCAAAATGTATATCATATTTGTTGAAATGATATAATTGAGCCAAAAATTATGCTATACTTTTCAACATAATATAAAATTATTTGCTCTTTAGAGGTTTGAGTAATGCCTTTTTTTGATTATCTAAAGTAAACAAATATTATAGATTGATATTGTACTTAGCTTTACGATAAACTTGGAAATGATATGATTGCCCCTAAAATTACACTACCCTTTTTAACGTGGAATATATGGTGGGTAACCCTAAAATTACACTACTCTTTTTAACGTGGAATATATGGTGCGTAACTTAGAATAATAAGGTGCTGATATTTCTGTGTTTTTTACTGCAACTAGATGCATTTTTCAAGAATGTTTACTTTTGTAGGTTTTTGTAAGGACTGTCAACTTTTTTTGACTTATGCAGCAAAAAAAGTTAAAATTGATTTTATACGTACCCTTATGCTAAATGGATGCTACCTTTGTCGACATGATGCAAAGGCGCCTAATATTGTGCTAAAACTTTTGACTTTGGCATACATAGTGGGTAACTTAGGAGCAGAAAGAAGTAGTTTCTGTATTGGTACTTCTTTTAAATGTTAACAGTTTTACTACATTTCGGAAAACCTCTGTTTTAGCGACCGAAAGTCCTATCTCCAATTGTTTATGCTCCACAAGCAGACAAAAAATAATTAATAATACGTCAGTCAGTTTACCTGTCTTAAATATATGTTTAGGTCCTTATGTATTATGGTCCCACGATTACATGAACAAATATGAACAATATTGGCAGATCCCTTTTGGTAAACTTTTTCCATAACTTCCAAACCGACAACGGGTCACTTTTTTTTATCTTTTGATAGAAAACAAGTACTTAAAACAGCCGAAGCAATTTCCATAGACCCTTTTGATACCTCCCACACAAAATGAAACATTTTTGGAAAATTTATATTTGCCCCCATAATTTCCGAACTGCAGGATATTTGAATTCCGATAAGTTCTAAAATAAACCCCTCAAAATATTGAGAATATTTTACTTTTCATATTTTGTATTAACAGGTGAAACCTAAGATACCCGAAGGTTTTCCCTAACCATTAAAAATTAATATTTATTCTGAGAATTTTGTGCGAATTTAGTAGAAACTTTCTCTTTGACAATATGCCCAGAGATACTGAACAAAAGTTTTATTATCAATTCCTTTAGTTCCTATAAGGAACTCAAGTTTTATGCATCAGAATTTCATGATAAATCTTTCTTGAGTACATAGACCCGAAATCTTTACAAACTCACGTTTAAGTAAAATCATTTCCGTATTAAAATCTTAAATCTATCGAAGGCAATTAAGCATTAACCACCCACAGTCTCATTCATATGCTACTTTTAGATGCTCTGAACGAAGTATAACCAACAATCTTGATACCCATTAAGGTCCTTTCCATTTGCCTTCACAGATAAATACAATACAATATTGAGTAAGTGTCCAATAAAAAACCATAATTTTAATGCCATGTCTAACATAAAACACTTTTAAATTTTCTCCATATCTCCTTAGTGAAAACTGAGTTTCAAAGCTTAGCAACATAGTGTCCTTGATTTTGCACATATACTAACTTTGTTAGTATGGAATAGACCAAATGTAATGCAGTATTAAAACCGTTTCGACAGTCATTTAATAAAATTTAACAGTATGAACAATAGACTTATAGTCCCACTTATGCACTTTAGCTTAAACATCAAAGAACTATTGCCACCAACTAAAGTCGTTTGGCACAAGCACAGCCTAAGTATAGGCAACACTTTACTCTATGTTGTGAAACATTTTACAGTTATCTTACCGCCACCCATGTGACAATAACGTCTCAAATATCACTGCTAATGTGCCATTGATTGGTGTCAAGCCTTAGAGTATGCTTGATTTTTTTTGCCAAAACTCTTTACTTGTCTCACTTGCCTTACCCCTTTTTAACTACACAGTGTTACGTTTTAAGAGGTATCATTTACACTTTTGCACAAAGTTACGTTTTTTTTTTAATTTTCAACAAATTTCTTATTTTCTTTTACACATTTTTTTCTTTCTTGCTGTTTGGTTTTATTAATTCCTTTTTTACTTCCTTGCCAGTATCAAAAGCAGGGTGAAAACTTTCATTTCCAGTTTAATGCTTTGTTTTTGTTATGTTGCCATCTGACTTTTTATTAAGAGGCCACACAAACTTCTTTGTGCTGTGTGTGAGGGGGGGGAGTGAGTCCCTTGTTGTGTGGGGAACTTATTTTGTTTTATTAATAGTAGCGCCTTAAAGCATGCTTTAATTTTTCTTTCTTTCGTTAACTTTTCCACACTGTAGGGGGTCGTTTATACTACCGCGCGCGTATACTACTACTGCTACTACGTATATACTACGACGACGACGAGGACGACACTCTCACTTAGCACAGCATCCATCCTTAGCTCTTTGACGCCGCCATGGCATCGCAGCAGCACACAAGGAGTTCAAAGAAACAACAGTAAAACAACGCACTCTCGTAAAGGCAATAGTCACCCAAGGAAACGACGATAAAAATCGTTTACGAAAAAACAGGCGAGAAATATACACAAAAAAAAACAAGCAGCAGAAATTCGTCTAAAGACCCAGACGAAAATGTTAAGTTTTCTGGTGGAAAATAACGTTGCGGGGAGGACAAACTGCGACAAATACTTTTCATTCAAAAGGATATTGAAAAATTATTTCCGTTTCCGTTTTATTTATTCCTTGTGGTTTTGTGGCCTTTTGGGAGCTGGAATATTTGTAACTTTTCAAAACTTGTTAGTATTGATTTCTCCTCAAAAGCGTATTCCCGTATTAAAAACGCGTTTTGTTTTGGTTATGTTGCCAATTTCGTTTTACACTTATTCTTTTGTTTTTTTTTCTTTATATGTGTGAACTTTTTTATTTTTTGCTTTACACGCCTCGTTTTTTGTAGCAAAAAATTCGCGTTAAACGTAGTTGGTACATCGTCCGCTCGAAACAACCGTTTTCAACGACAACCGCTTGTAAACTGTTCGATTATCATCAATAGAGTTAAGTAAGACACGAAAATTGCTGTATGTGGACCGTTTGGTCTGGAGCAATCGTTACTCGTTACAATCATGACTCTGACTTTTTGCCAGAATCATCACATAACACGCACATGCACACACCACCCAGCCTAGTACACGCGTATCATAGTCGTCGTCGTCATCAGCAGTGTCCTCATCAAACACTTTGCCTTGCCGTTGATATCAAAACAAACAGTTGTTGGATTCCCGTTCGGGTTGGCCTTTTGTCAATGATAAGCATCCCTTACGCATCAGGAGGACTCGCAGGCTCTCACTCTCTCTTGCTCTCTTTCGAGAATTTGTCATCAATAAACTTATACATCTCTCATTTTGCATACTCTCACTTAGCAAACTCGGCATGTGAGCGCATAAATGTTATTCGTTACTTTTATATCTCTAACTGTTATACTAACTAGTATTCGGTTGAGTAAAAGTACTCTGCTCTGGTATGTTTATTTGTATCTCCAATGGTGTTGTTTTTGCTTCAGTTTACTTTTACCATTGCCAATTATGTTGACCTTTGTTTTTTTTTTCGTTGCACTCTGCGTGTTTATTACTCACTCTCCGTCACTCTCTCTATCTCTCTCTGTGTTTGGCTGTTTCTTATAGACCCAGTTTCCTCTCTGTTGTGACATATTGTTGAGTTGTTTTCTCTTGTTTTTCATTGTTTCCTTTTGTTTAAACGAAATTCCTAACCGGCTTTTTGGAATGGCCCCTAACAGACTACTTAGTGGGTTTCATCACATGGCGGAATGTTAATAAAATAATGATAACAGCACTTCCAGTGAAGTTTACAGCATGCTAACAGTATTAATGTTTATGTAGCATAATCTTAGGGTATGTTTGGGCGATTAATGTAGCATATTAAAAAGGAACTGGAGGGTATGATTATCTACGGCAAACGCTGTGATGGTATTTGATGGATTTGTTTGGTATTGCAGATAATAAAAGAATTTAAATAAAAATTACTTTTTTGATACAAAGTAACACAACTTCAAGGCACTCGGTGCGGTAACTATTTTCTTTATACCGCTATGGTGTGCAAAATGTTTATCCCTAATGTATAGTAGGACCAAGGAAGTAACTACTGAGAGAAAGGAAAGTACTTAAATTAACATTAATGCGAGTTTTGTAGATATTCGTAACTTTGCTGCCAATTCCGCTGTCAACGAAATATAATCTTAGAATCAACAATTTATAACCATAAGATTTGGAGTAGTGCACGAATTTTCGGTTTCGATACGGCAAACATCCTAATTGTATGAGGTTGGGGAAAAAGTTTGTGAGCCAAGAAAGGGGGAGGGGTGAGTTGGAGGCAAATGGCGTGGTCAAAGGTGGCGGTAAAGCGGACAAATTCCACAACAAGCCCCGCGACTGACCGGGAGTAACCCCAAGACCTACAGCCAATATTTTTGCAACCCCAACAGTTTCTTAAAACATATCTACCCCCTATCTTCTACCCCTTAAGGTGGTCCCATACACCCTTTATTATTTTTTATACTTCACCAGGCGCACAAACGGAGTGTTCTTCCATTATGGGCGTTACATAAAGAGGCGTTGTAGCATAATCAGCATCAAAATCTGAGTCTATTTAAAGGTTACCGCCTGTCCGTTCGTCTGCCCCCTCGATAACAGCCGTAGCTTAAGAGATATCGACCTGAAATTTGTAATACATGCTTATATCCTGCAAGCGATAGTTATGTTCTAAAATGGGAAAAATCTGTCATAAACATACCCCCACCTTCTTTACTAACTCCCCCATTTGAGGTTTGTCCATGCCTTAGTTTAAGGGCTATTAAGTTTAAATTTTGTATGCAAGCACCTTTCTAAACGGAGTTTGAATTCTAAGATAAGCAAGGTCAGTCAAAAACTTCTCCCACCTCCCATGCAAATTGCGCCCTTATGGGGTCTGTCGCCGCGACCACGTACATAGTTTAAGATCTATCGAGCTTTAATTCGGTATGCTAACTTCTATCCTCTAAACGTAGGTTAAGTTCTTAGATGAGCAAGATCGGACAAAAATTAATCCCTCCTCCTATACAAATACCCTCTTTTTTGGGGGTGTCCGTCTGTTCCCACGATTACAGAAGTAGTTTAAGAGTTAAAGAACTGAAATTAAGTGTACAAGCTTCAATCCTATAAACAGAGGTAAAGTTCTAACGCTAGCAAGATCAGGCAAAGCGTACTCACACCTCCCATACAAACACTCCCCTTTTTGGGGGTGTCTGTCTGCCTGTTCCCGCGATTACAGTCTTAGTTTAAGAGCTATCAGGCTGAAATTAGGTATGATAGCTTCTATTCTCTAAAAGAAGATTAAGCTCTAAGATGGGAAAGATCGGACAAAAACTACAAACACCCCCTTTTGGAAGGGGGGGGGGGGGGGGGGTGGGGTTCCGTCTGTCTGTCGCCCCGATTACAGCAGTAGTTAAAGAGTTATCGAGGTGAAATTTGGTATGCAAGCTTATAGTCTCTAAGCGCAAGTTATGTAATGAATTGAGTTATATGTTTTAAAAACTACTCCCACTACCCATACAAAACAGGACTTTTTTGGGGTTACACAAATCATAACAACATTCTCAGCTGCTGATATGAACAATTTAAGCGCAGTTATTGACATTCAAGTAGATAAATATTGACAAACAATGTGTGTAAAAATCCTACCTATGGGTAGAAGGGTACATATCGTTTAATACGACCCCAAAGTGTAACATATAGAAAGAGTCACTTTAGACCTTAGGTTTCTTTGAATCGAATTCGCCTTTTAAGTCATTTTATCCATATCCATGTCCGTTTGTCTGTTTGGCTGGTACTCACGACAACTTTAGAAAGACGTAATCGTTTGTATTGAAATATTGGTTACTATTTTCCCAAAACTACTTACGGGATTGCATATGGGCTACATGGGCATGACTTTGGGTACATCCCATATAAATGCACCATTCCGGCCACTTTAGAAATCGCGTAATAATAATAATGCACCCAATGTGTAAGGATATATATATTAGTCAGTTCAACTGACTAAAGTTTCTATACTGGTGTTTTATATTTGTATATCCTCATCCAATTGGTAGGAGGGTATATATAATTTGATACAACCCGAAAGTGTAACATATAGAAGGAGTCACTTTAGACCCTATGTTTCTTTGAACCAAATTCCATTCATGACTTTTGAAGCCGTTTGAGCCATGCCCGTCTGTCTGTCTATCTGGCTGGTACGCACGATAACTTTCGAAAGACGCATCCAAATGTTTTTAAATTTTGCATGAGTTAATATTTCCCCAAAACTACGTACGGCATTGTAAATGGGCTACATGGCCACGCCCCTTCTGGTACCTCCCATACAAATGTACCACTCCGCCCACTTTAGAAACCGAATAATAATTTCAATACACCCAACGGGACCGTACCCAAATTCTCTATTTAGTAAAGCTATAACAGGATAAAGATTTGGAAAATAAATTTCGAAGTCTAGACACGCCAATTCTGGTACCTTCTATTCAAATGTACCACTCCGCCCACTTTAGAAATCAAGTAATAATATCAATACACCCAACGTGATCGGTCAAATTTCGTATTTAGTAAAATTGTAGCTAGATAATGTTTTTGAGAAAAAAGTTGGAAGTCTAGGGCTCTATAAAAAATGCCCCAAATGCAAAATGCCCCAAAAAAAAAACGAAAAATTACCCAAAATAAAATTGGGCGAAAAAAAATGAAAAATTACCCAAAACTCAAGGACGAAATTTTCCCCAAAAATTATGAAAAATACCCCACAAAATTTATGAAAAATACCCCAAAAAAATATTCTTCTAAAC
Source organism: Muscina levida (assembly GCA_964034835.1). Taxonomy (NCBI): domain Eukaryota; kingdom Metazoa; phylum Arthropoda; class Insecta; order Diptera; family Muscidae; genus Muscina; species Muscina levida. The sequence goes on along the minus strand of OZ035884.1, from coordinate 100,530,058 downwards.
AAATATAGCATTTTTAAAAGACGAATGCGGTGGGGGGCACGCCGTCGAAGTCAGTATCGTAACTATCTCTCTGTCATATTTCATAAGTCGAAAAATAAAGAGAGAGAGGGGGGGGGGGGCGTCCGCATTTCTTTATCATCTGCACCATACTTTCTTATTTTTATTTATATGGAAAAAAAATTGGGGTATTTTTCATATCTGCAAAATTGGGTCATTTTGCATATGAAAAGTGACCCAAAATTAAAAAACGAAATTTTACCTAAAATAAATGAAAAGTTCCCCAAAATTTATGGGGGATTTTTCATATGAAAAATTCCCAATTTTGTATGGAAATTTTTTTGGATAATTTTTCGTTTTTTTTTTGGGGCATTTTGCTTTTGGGGCATTTTTCATAGAGCCGAAGTCTAGCCATACCCATTCTAGTACCTCCCATACAAATGTACCTCTCCGACAAATTTAGAATGCGAAAAGTAATATAAATACACCCGAAACGATCGTTCCCGAGATTTGTTAAGCTATAACAGGATAAACTTTCGGAGGAAATATTGAAAGTCAAGTTACGCTTCTTCTGGTACCTCCCATAGAAATGTACCAACCCGCTCAATTTTTAAATCAAGTAATAATATGAAATGTTAAGCAAACTTTATGTTTTTACTGAGGATGAGGGTATATGTAAGTCGGTTTAACCGACTGAAACTTTCTCACTTGTTTTTTAATGTAACCAGCAAATGCTGCCTCCATGGTGCCTCCTAGAGGGGAGGTTCGTTCTGAGAAACAGTTGACGTTGAAAAAATTTTGTGGGTCGGTCATACATTTGACTTCTCTAGGGTTAAGGCAGGGCGATAGCTTGTCCTGTACACTTTTTAATATAGTTATGGAGAAGGTGATGGGTAAGTCTGGTGTCAACATGTCTGGCAGCATATTCCACAAGAGCCTTATGCCACTAGCCTATGCCGATGATATAGACATCATTGGCCAAAATCTGCCGGATGTTACTGCAGTTTTCTCATCAGTAGAAAAGGAGTCAGGATATTTTAATTTGGTCAGTTTAATTGTGTTGTAATAGTAGAAGAGATATTTCAGTCAGGTGAACTGACTAATAAACACCTTCACCAATTGGCTGGGTGATTGGTCGCAATGGTACATTTGTATGGGATTACCAGAAGGGGCGTGTCACGGTTATCAATTATTTCTCCAAACTTTATCCTGTTAATGTCAAATTCACTTCGTCTGTATCATATTGACTGCGCTTCCATGCTCTTGCGGCATTTCGGCGAGTTGCACTTTTCCCAGATATTTGTTTTGCTACTATGTCGGATGCTGACCAGTTTAGCATCGTGAACACTGATTTTGTTATAGTTGTTCCGAGTGCTCTTGTTTTCATGATTGCTACTATTACCTGATGCTTTGATTTTTCTTTTCCAAAGCTGATCCGTATATCAGGATTCTCTGACTTTCGATAGGTCCTTGAAGCGTTAGTACGAGACACATTATGTACCCCTGATTAAATACTCCAAATTCCTGCATTTGGCAGTATTTTTTAAACTATATAGCAAAACAAATAGTTTTCAAACCACTGACCTCTATGAAGCATTTCATTTCCAACAAATATATAAAGCACTTGCAATTAATGTGACATCGTTTTTCTTGCCACATTGTAATTTCTTGTCATTTTGATTTTTAAAGCTGTCCTTATAAATATTACAGTGTCTCTGTCTGCTGCAAATACAAGTAATTGAACCTTTATAGCCTCCAACAAATATAATTTGCTTTCTTTTTGTTGTACAAAAGGACATTAGAGTCGTGTGTGTGTGTGTAAGAGAGTTTATTCATTGCTTTATTTGTGGCATTCATTATACCAGTCCGACGTTCACTTCTCCCCTGGTGTTTGCCCACAGTGAGTGCTTGCTGCCTTAGCTTAGCTTAATGATGTCAAAATCTTTAGTTTAATTTAATCCCCCAAAATATAATCCCAAATGTAATCTAAACAAACTGCTGATATAATTTTATCCTTATCTTTTTTTCTCTATGCTTTCTCTAAGTTCAAACGATGTCAGCGTTTGTTTGTTGGTATTTTGTGCAAAGGGCATTTCATTATCACAAGGAACCCCTGTGCAAAAGACCAAAAACAAAAATACAATAAAACGTTCGAGCTCAAAATTATAACAATTGCAATTTGAGCTCTCGTATTACTTATCAGCAAAAATTCGAGATGTTAGTTCTGGCTGAAGGGGTGTGTGTATGTTTTGCGCTCGTCTGTCCTTCCGCTCATACATCCTTTTGTGTATGTCGCACGTTTTTTTTTTTTTTGTTTAAATACTAATAGAGTTTAGAAAAATGAAACCCACATTAACACATGCACGGCCATCGATCCATCCACACACAGAGCAAACAACACACCCTCTTGCAATTTATATAGGAATCCTTATTTCGGTATGGCATCACCGAACCAAACAAATCGGAGCTAGTATGCAATCCAAGCAATCCCAGCTAACCGAGAGCAACCAATGCAATTGTAAAATTGCAACATCATCGCAATTTTCTTGGAGTTTTTTGTCGTATTGTTTTCCTTTTGCACTCCACAAATTTCGGTGAACCTTTTGGTACATACATGTCCTTTGTCGAAAGATGGCCAGTGAAAAGTGTCATTGTGCAGCAGTATACCTTTGAGGTGGGAATGGTGGCGCTGTACGGTTTTTGGTACCGGAAATATATTGGATATCGTAAAGTAGTACGTAACAAAAACTTGATTGGGAACAAAATGCTTAAAATGCTTTATGTGTGTTGATATTATTCCTCGATTTCTGAAGTGGAAACATATCTATGGGAGGTACCGGAAGGGGCGTGGCCATGTAGCCCATATGAAATCCTAAAAGTAGTTTTGGAAAATATTAAACCATGCAAAGTATCAAAACAATTGGTTACGTCTATCGAAAGTTATCGTGTGAGACAGACATGCCAGACAGACAGACGAACATGTATCAAACAATTTAAAAAAAAACAGTAAGAAAGTTTCAGTCGGAAAACCCGCCTTACATATACCCTCACCCTCAGTAAAACATAAAATTTTCTAGTATATTGATATTATTACTCGGTAGCTAAAGTGGGCAGAGAGGTACATTTGTATGGGTGGTACCAGAAGGGGCGTGGATAGACTTCCAGTTTTTCTCTCCACAATTATATCCTATTTTAGCTATACTAAATACAGAGTTTGGGCACGATCGCGTTAGGTTTATTGATATTATTACTCGATGTTTAAAGTGAGCAGAGTGGTACATTTGTATTGGAGGTACCAGAAGGGGCGTGGCTAGACTTACAGATATCCAAAACTTTATTCTGTTAAAGCTTAACAAAATAAAGAATTTGGGTACTGTCCCGATCGGTTTATAGATTCTATTACCCGATTTCTAAAGTGGGCGGTATGGTACATTTGTATGGGAGGTACCAGATGGGGCGTGACTAGACCTCCAGTTTATTTCTCCAAAACTTTATCCTGTTATAGCTTAACCAAATACAGAATTTGGGCACGATCAAACCCAACGTGATTTTGATATTATTACTCGATTTCTACAGTGGGCGGTACATTTGTATGGGAGGTACCAGAAGGGGCGTGGCTAGACTTTAAATTTGTTCTCCAAAACTTTTTCCTGTTATAGCTTAACAAAATACAAAATTTGTTATATAATTTATTGATATTGTTACTCGATTTATTAAGTGGGCTGAATGGTATTGTTCAGTTATGTACTGATCTTATATATTAATAGATTTTGTTGCTTGTTGTTGTTCCACACAATCAACAAATATTGAGTATTTTCCCATGTTGTTGTTGTAATGTGCGTAGAAAGTGTGTACCTACTTTACTCGATCATTTCGGGTATGTTTAAATAGATACGAAAAGGGACCAACGCTTGTGTACACATTACAACAACATCAGGTAATAAATATTGTATGTATTTTGTTTACTTTAGGTTAGATTAGAATGTAGAATGTTTAGTTGTAAGAAACCATATTATAATAAATTGAGTTCCCTAAGAACCGTCAAAGGATTCAGTCGCATTTTAATTTCTTCCCGCGCAGCTTCTATTAAATATTTGGTTAACCATTTGGTGACCCCTGTGAGAGTTCGCAAACTTCTTAAATAAATTAATAAAGTGATTTTTTAAATAAAATAATCTTAAAATAGTGATGTAATTTCATGAGCAGTGTTGCTCAAAGCGGTGTTGTGCTGGAAGAGATGTGCGTTGTGTTTTCTTGTGTCAATTTCTTCATTAAAGAGGAGAAGTTTGATGCAAATGATGGGGAACTCCTCCCATTGTCACCTTAGACTTATATTCATACCAAATTTAGTCGAAAAGGTGTGGGAAACGATGAGGAATTGTAATAGTTCGTACCCCCACCACGACATTAGTGTTTTTCAAGGGGGAAAGATGAACTCCTTTATCGTACAAATTCGTCGGTCGCGCCTGAAAGTCGTATGGCAAAAGACCAATTATAAATCAATCTTTTTGTTTTGTGTTCATTTAAATCAGTTGAAACAAATTTTCCAATATATACACCTCTAAATTTCCCACAATTTCCGCTAAAAATAGCTATTAGGAAGTATAAATTAAAAATTAAACAAATTACGAAAAAATCGTTATAAATTGAAGCACAAGTTAGATTTATATCACGATATACTTCTCCTAGCATTCAAAAAACTTGGTGAAAAAAAAAATCAACTTGGTTTGTATTACATGGGATACTGGATTCATATTTAGCGATCCAGTTTGAGTTACATCTAAGAAAACTAGCAATTGTCCAAAGGTGGTTAGGCTATTGATTTTCTTACATATGTACCGTTCTTTGAAGACCAACTTATTTATAGGTAGAAATAGCCTTAGTTTGGTAAACTTCAAGAATCCCTTAGTTTGTAAAGGCAGGCCTGAAAAATTGGTAAATCCTTTCAGATATGTAACACAACGTTTTTGGATGTTATGATGGATGAGTATATGGATATATTTTCCAGTATATGGATACAACTAACGTTTTATTAAGTGTGGTGTGGTGTTAAGTCATGCAAAGGAAACTGATGTATATTAAGATACAAGTTTGAGTACCTTCTGCGAAAATCTCGGACATTTCCAAACCAGTTAGTGCTGTTGATTTTCTTAAGCAGAGGTATCGTTCTTTGAAGGCCAAATTATTTATAGGTAGAAATAGCCTTAGTTTGGTAAATCCTTCGGGAATCCTATCGTCCTGAAAGGCAGGCCTGAAAAATTGGTAAATCCTTCGGACTTGCAATACAATGCAGTCCACCATCGAATATATATATATATAAAAAAAAAAAAAGTTACCAACGTAGCAGAATATTATGTTAATTTAATGAAATTACGTGGTGCTGCCATAATTTAAATCTCCCAGATGGAGTAAGTTGTGGTAGTTTACAAAATTGCTTCCAAATAGCTGCGGATATTTGTGGTAGAAGAACAAATATTATATTTGAATGAACACCAAACATAGGAAACAGTTTTTCAACATAGTAATAATGTTTTACTAGGAAACATCCTCCTCCTAAAGTGAGGACTCTTCCGCTAAAAAGCTGCAGGCGGGGGAGGGTCATCCGAAAGATCATTAATTCGGATGGCTTTAATAAAAAGTAGACGTAAGGACCAGCAATGGGGAGACTTGTCAGTCCGCAATGTTTGTCCTTTTCCTACCATAGATGATTTAAATAAAGAATCAAATCATTCATGTATGGACAATAACATACAACAAAATAAATAAAATGAAAAATCAAAAGCAAAATAAAATTAAAATGTATTATGAACTTTGTTGGCAATGTTAAGTCCAACAAATAAAAAAAACAAATTGCAATGTAATAAAGAAATAATAATTGTTGTCATTTCTTACAACACAAGTCCGGCAAGAGATTTTATAAGTAAGCTATTTACAAAGAAATAGGTATTTTCTTCAACCAGGAAGCAACGGTGGAATTGACAGAAACAGCGTTGGACACAATGGTAAATATTAGCAGAAGCTCAAAGGATCGGAGATGAAGAGATGCAGATGTTTCAAGCAGTTTATGGGTGATGGAAAAATAATTGGTTTAATGTAATCGATCGTCAACTCAGCGGATAGAAGGATGACTATAAATTCAACGTTGGAGTTTTCTTCTCTTGATCCTAATTTACGGCCATCCATCCATGAATTTCCAACTCTACCAGACGACTCTCAACATATCATTCATTTACCTACCTGCCGCCGTTGTAATGCCTGGTATTATGTAGGGTAGAGTAAGTGAAACAAAAGTAACATCAAATAAAGAGTTTGTTAAAAGATTAGGATCTTTTAAGGCCGGCAGAATGTTCAGTTATGTACTGATCTTATATATTAATAGATTTTGTTGTTTGTTGTTGTTCCACACAATCAACAAATATTGAGTATTTTCCCATGTTGTTGTTGTAATGTGCGTAGAAAGTGTGTACCTACTTTACTCGATCATTTCGGGTATGTTTAAATAGATACGAAAAGGGACCAACGCTTGTGTACACATTACAACAACATCAGGTAATAAATATTGTATGTATTTTGTTTACTTTAGGTTAGATTAAAATGTAGAATGTTTAGTTGTAAGAAACCATATTATAATAAATTGAGTTCCCTAAGAACCTTCAGTAGAAGAGGTTGTCTTTTATTTCTTTCCGCACTCTTCCAGTGCTAAACAGGTATATTTGTATGGAAGGTACCAGAAGAGGCATGGCTGCACTTCCAGTTTTTTCTCCAAAATTGTATCTTGCTTTAGGTTTACTCAAGACAGACTTTGGGCACGATTGTAACGTGATGCCAGTTGTCTGTACATACATTCACCCATATACACAATTCTTTCTCTAAACAAACTTGATTTGACTTTCAAAGTCGCCAACAAAACCAATCTGCATCACCTAAAACCTTCCCTTGCCCTTGAATACTGATAATTCTTCAACTACTTGAAGGGCAAACGTCAATACCACCGATCGCACGACAGCCGCAACCGACGCGTTTGGCAATGCACGCAACTGCTACCAACGACACATTCGGCACTCGCCACGAACGGTGAATGTGCGCGAAGACCAACATCCAACCAAACACATTAAAGAAACATCACATCACAATGGAAAGTGTTATTCAATGCTGTGTGATGTGATGTAATTCTCATTACATCGAGAGCTCTACTTACTTAAATGATCGAATATTTTGCTTGGTAGGTCGTCGGTTGCTACCGTAGCGAAGTTTATTGCTAAGTTGCTTTGTACCCGATCTTCCCTGCCCTTCTTAGGACAATAATTTATCGAAAGAAATATTATTTTATTTAATCGGACTTCGGTCTGTTGAACCAACTTTTGTTGGTTTAACCCAAGTTCGATTGGTTTAATTCGACTAGGGTCTGTTCAATCGAACTTCGGCCTATTAAATCGGACTTGGGTCTCTTAAATCTGGCTTCGGTCTTTTAAATCGGTCTTCGGTCTTTTAAATCGGTATTCGGTCTGTTAAATCGGACTACGGTCTGTTTAATCGGACTTCGGTCTGTTAAATCGAACTTCAGCCTGTTAAATCGGACTTTGGTCTGTTAAATGGGACTTTAGCCTGTTAAATCGGACTTTGGTCTGTTCAATCGGACTTCGGTCTGTTGAATCGGACTTCGGTCTGTTAATTCGGACTTCGGTCTGTCAAATCGGACTTCAGTCTATTAAATCGGACTTCGCTCTGTTGAATCGAACTTCGGTCTGTTGAATCAAACTCCGGTTGGTTATACCGACTCGTAAGTTGCACAGATTTCGGTCTGGTACACGAACATACTCTTCGGACTTCGGTCTGTTAAATCGGACTTCGGTCTGTTGAATCGGACTTCGGTATGTTTAATCGGTCTTTGTTCTGTTGAATCGGACTTCAATCTACCGACTCGTCAGTTGCACACATTTCGGTCTGGAACACGAAGATACTCTTTGTTGCTGTATTAGAAATTAGCACCGTAGCATTTTGATACTTATTCTCCGTCGGATATGATTATTAGTTCGGTCGCGAATTCGTAATCCATACAACTACGAGTTGCAGAAGTCGATCTGCTGAAGAATACGAGTCATCAACACGATCCTGAGCTGTGGATACCAAACTGCTTTTCGACGAAAGCCGAACCATCGATACAACCACGAGTTGCAAAAACTTGATTTGCTGAAGAACACGAGTCATCAACACGAACCTGAGTTGCGGATTTCAAACTGATTTACGACGAAAGCCGAATCATCGACACAACCACAAGTTGATATTATTATTGTATTGATATTATTACTCGATTTCTAAAGTGGGCGGAATGAAATAGTTATATGAGAGGTACCCGAAGGGGCGTGACCATGTAGCCCATATGCAATTCCGTTAGTAGTTTTAGAACATTTGGCTGCGTCTTTAAAAAGTTATCGTGAGTACCAGCCGGACATGGTTGAAAGGACATAAAAAGTCATGAATCGAATTGGTTTCAAAGAAGCCTAGGGGATAAAGCGACTCCTTCTATGAGTCACAATTTTAGTTCGTATCAAATGATATATACCCGTAGGGTGAGAGTATAATCATGAATCGAATTTGGTTCAATGAAACCTAGGGTCTAAAGTGCCTCCTTCTATAAGTTATACTTTTGGGGCATATCAAACAATATATGCCCTCCTAGCCGTAGTATAAGGGTATAAAAATTTCACAAAACAACGTTGACTTGGTGTCACCACGTTATGTTTGGGAGACCGCTTAACATTCACGTTGAATCCCCAAGTGGCACCCCAAACATCACCCCGAAATGTTGCTGATGAACTAGGCAATAATGAAACGAATCAGAATCCTCAAATATGCCCACCTATCCAAAGTTGTATGGCAACACCTACTGCATTATTTACCATTCACCATTTAGTACCAAATTTCGCTTATGTCCTTATCATACCCGTTGCAAATGAACTACCCTACCATACCCATTCCCGCAGCAAATCATTTACCACAACAACGACTACTAGCAAGGGTATGGGTGCATGCAACATTGAGTCAATTGTCGTGACAGTATGGAATGTGCAACGAGCGTGTGCCAATGTTTCATGTGTACGATTGCATTCGATTTGTAGAATGTACTCATACTCGTATCTATGGCTCTGCACACACATGCATACACACACCGTTTTGTGTTAGTTATTGTTGCTTTTGTTTCACGCTGGTGTTTTTAGTTTAATGCAATTGCTCACATTACATGCCACAAGTACAGTGGGGGGTGGTGATCGAGTCCACTATTTGTATTGTTGGTTGGGAGTTTTGTTGCTGTGCTGTTAGTGGCCTGGCGCTATGACAGTCTACCCATTGTTATCTGTATTGCCATGGCAAGTGCAATGGCCACAAATTTCGTTAGTGTTATTTGATGTAGCCTTTGGATGCAGTTAAAATCTAAATTTGAATTTTTTTAATAGCTTAGAATTTCTGTGTAACTCTCCTTAGGCCAATGCAATGCTTTTTTTTTGTAATCAAAGAATCTACGGAAATAATAGCTGCCATTTCCACCCTATTAATAAAGGGCATCTCACTTTCATTGCTGCACACATTTAAACATCCCCTATGTGTGTTGTGTCTTGCACGAGTTCCTCAGCAAGTGTGGGCCTCTCTCGTCCCTCGTTTCATTTCACTTTTCCCGTACTCAGTTTACGGGGTTTATTGCAGTGACAAGTAATCACTGAAACAATTGACACTACTTTTTCTTGCAGTCCAAACATTCATTCATTTACGTTTTACTCTTGCTGCTGCTGCTGCTTTTTTCCGTTGTTATTTTCATTTTGCACTTTGTTTCCCCTGTTTCGTTCACTACGGTCCCAGTGCACTTTTGCGGGCAGTTGTACATGTTCACGTTTCATTTACTATGGTCCGTCCGTCCCTTCGCCCTTCATATTTCATTGCAATTCTGGTTATTTTTTTTCGTTTTGTTTCGTTGGTAACTGCTCGTATTACATTTGCTCTGGTCTGAGATTAGGGGGTTTCTACTTTGGGTCGCAGCGTTTGAGTTTTTGTTAATTGGTTTTAGTTTTAAATGGCAGTTATGGTTTTGTCAAAACGATAATTCTTTGTATTCTTTTTGTGGATTCTGTGTGTCATCTTCTATGGAGTTTTTATGTTAATTTTCTTGTATCCCTGGGTATTAAAAGTATTCGTGGCAATGAAAGTGATTTATGGGTAAGATTGAATATCTAGATAATACTCATGGCACAATAACTAAATTAATTGTATAAATTAAGCGGTGACCTAGTAATGCCACTAGTTTATAAGGAGATTCTTTTAGTGCACAATGCAGTTTCCTTTGACTACGACTTTGATGTTAAATGTATTTTATAGTGCTGCTCCGTTTTATTGGGATTTTTAGGAGGATTTTTTTAGAGTTCGCTGCAAAAAGCTCAAAATTAGTTTAAAGGTCAGTAGAGTAATCTTTGCCACATCCGTGTTCCGACAGTTAGTCGGCCCTATGTTCAAGGCGAAAGCCGAAATTTTTCAAGTTATAATTTAACAATGTTGAAGCGTACAAACTTTACACACTTGATTTTTTTTTTGCACGAAAGGGAATACGGTTCCATTTCCGTAACCTGTTGAGTATCCGTTTGTTATAAAGTATTGCCCTTGTATTCATCCTGGCAACATGAACGATCATAAAGGAGCCGTCGAGAGATATCGCAAGAGTTTTCTTTTCATTTTAATAGTCGTACTACCATGGAAGTCTTTCGACAAGAGATATGGTAGATGAATCTGGTATAGCATGAAATTTACTGTTGTGTCGATATTTTCTTCTCTGACCTTGAAAATTAATGGTACGGTCACGCAAACTTCTCAACAGGCCGTACCAATATCCGCAGCTGGTCTCCAAAGTAAAGTGTCACTAGTCGATAGAATAATGTAGGTCAGGCGACAAGCAATGTTCTATAAAGGCTGGTTTACTTACACCTAAGGTTTGGACGGTGACGAAAGGTTTATAGATCTCCCCTTATTTGCCATTGTCCCTCATGTGCCAGTTGAGTACATGGAACTATTGAAGCAAGTCAACTAGTTCCACTTCCGTTGGAAGGTTGTCCCTAGACTTCTACATTCATTCCTTCCTTCTACATTCCTGTGCCCTGGCACCAAAATAAATTTAATATCATACTGATAGGCCGTCGCATTAAGAGATTTGCGCAAGATTTGGGCAGATGTTGAATTTAGGAATACTGATTTCAAGGATTAAATGCAGTCTGTTTATCAGAATATGCACTATCATTACTGCTGATCTATTATCCTTTAGCCTACTTACAATTTCCTTCATCGTGAATATTTCCGACTGGTGCTTTCGAATAGTCTAAATATGCTGAAGATGTCCAAAGTACATTTGAGGACAGTATCATATCCACCCAACATTCCCCAGTTTCCCAACGCAACAACCGCCCTAAGAGTATGGCTAGACTTGGTATAGCTGCATATCCCCTAGATAGCCAAGGCATATTTCAAACAACTCTCTTAACTATATGAAACAAGCGCCTCTAAATTCATATTGCGCATTTGATGATTACTGTCGCAACAAACGTACTTAGGTATGAAACACCATGTTCGGACAAGTCCTCGTATGATGAAGAATGTCGCGTGTTGCCTGAGGAAAAGGATGCGACATACACTGCAGCCAATGAAAATGCCTGATGCGAGTGAAGTATGTAGGAAGAAAAGTAGGGAGTCCAAACGCCTCTTCACATAAGGAGAGAGGATATCAAAAAATACTAGCTCTATGCAATAAGGTAGAGGGGTCAATAGTATATTAGCACTCCTTGTGACTCCTTCCAAAGTTTGCTATCAGGATTTCGGTGATTCCTTATGGGGACACCTAGATTGCAAGGCGACATAATATATGTGAATATATAAGCAATTATAATTCAATATACCCTCAACCTACGGGTAGGAGCGTATATATCCTTTGATACGACCAAATCTCAGCGGCCAAAGGAAGGACTTAGAAAGTCTTATAGTAGAACGCCTTCAAAAGCAACCAGTAAGCCTTACCTGTGCATTCCCTCTTCCTTTCTAAATAACATACTGTTTCGGTGGAAGGCAAAGCCTTCCATCGTCCCTTCTTATAAGAAGGCTGATGGAACGATGTATACATATGAAAAAAAGACTTGAAAAATAAAATGCAATCGGTCACCCTCAAACAGTTTAATTTCTTTTGAGATATTTCTCATTCCTATATATATCACATACACTTTTTTCCAAAGACAGTAAACCTTGCTGGAGTTTGAACTCACTACCTCACGATTGTAGGTCAGTCATGCTACCAACTAACCTATGAAGATGCATTCGAATTGTGTGACTGAAACTAAATAAACTGTTTTAAGAAAAACACACGAACACTCTTCTTTTATGCCTTCTATGATTCTCCCTTCTCAAAGAAGGCCAGCAGCAGTGGTCTTTAAAGAATGTTGTGAACATGTGCTCGGAATAATTCAGAAAGGAAGGAGAAGGACTGCTTTCCGGCAAGGGAAAACAAGGCCTTCAAGACATGACGTTTGAATGTCTCAGAAGGCCTTATTGCATGCCTAATTGCAGAACGTCTTACTAATTTCGCGCTGGGAATAGTGAGACACATACAAGGATTCACATTAGACCCTAGGTTTCTTGAAACAAATTCAATTCATTACTTTTTAGTAGTTTTATCTATGTCCGTCTGTCTGTCTGTCCGTCTGTCCTGCTGGTACTCACGATTGTTTTGAAACTTTGATGGGTGGGATAATATTTTTCCAAAACTACTTACGGGATTGCATTTGGCCTTCATGGCCACGCCCCTTCTGCTACCTTCTATACAAATGTACCATTCCGCCCACGTACACCTAACGCGACCGTGCCCAAATTCTGTATTTAGTAAAACTATAACAGAATAAACTGTAAGTCCAGCCATGCCCCTGGTACCTGATTCTCCCCGTACAAACGCACCATTCCGCCAACTTTAGAAATAGAGTTATAATATCAAACACATTCAACTATCGTCAAATTCAGTATTCAGTAAAGAAATACCAGGTTTAAAATTATGGAGAAAACACTGGAAGTCTAGCCACGCCCCTTCGGTTACCTTCCATACAAATGTAACATTCCGCCCACTTTAGAAATCGAGTTATAATATCAATACAACCAGCGCGATCATTTCCAAATCCATATTTAGTAAAACTGTAGCAGGATAAAGTTTTGGAGATCTGGAGGTCTAGCCACGCCCCTTTCTGGTACCTCCGTAAGACTTAAATACTTGCAAATTTTATGTTTTTACAGATATTGAGAGTATATGTAAGTCGTTTTGCCCTTCTGCAAATTTGTGTTTTGTTTTCTTATCAATTTAAAATATCTAGTACAAGTAAATTTATTGTGTTTTATATGTAAGTTGCTGTAGATTACCTATTGCAACAACAGCGATTTTTTCTATGTTTTGAA